>OW240913.1:235555463-235572134 GCA_933207985.1 Pelobates cultripes
TGTCTCCCTTGCATGGGCAGAATCACATAAAAATAGAGTGCCTGTCATTAAAAGCCAGTTCTTCTTGACCCTTCAAAACAAAGCCTTGTCTTGTTCTTCAAAGGGAATATGTAGCATTTTAAGAGCTCTACCTGACTCCTGCCTTGGATCCAGTAGATGGGAATAAGCGACTCCATTACAATACAGCGACTTGCCGGGAAGAAAAGGACGTCTCCAACGGCTGATACCCTCTTTCTACTTGGGTAGCCGTTACAAAGTGCACTCGAGTATAACAATGGCTAGGTGTGGCCAGTATAAATGTCTATTCTGCCCAAGGTACAGACAAGTCAGGTGGGATCCATGCCGGCTTCATTTTAATAAACGTGAGGCGGTTGCGCTTGTCTGTGATAACGCCCCCTGCCGTGCTAAAGACACGTTTAGACAATACACTGGATGCAGGGCAGGCCAGCACCTCCAAGGCATAAAGGGCAAGCTCAGGCCATGTGCCCAATTTGGAGACCTAGAAGTTGAATGGGACAGACCCATCAGTCAGTACGTGTAGGCGTGTGCACACGTACTGTTCCACCACGTTGCTGAAATGCTGCCTCCTGCTAAGACGTTCCATATCAGATGGTGGTGCTGGTTGTTGTGGCATGCTGACAAAGCTTTTCCACATTTCGGCCATGCTAACCCTTCCTTCTGAGGTGCTGGCGGTGCCCCAGCTGTGTTGGTGACCTCCTCCTCTGCCTTTGCCTTGTGCTTCCACTGAGCCCCCGGTGTCAGTTGGGAATGCCCTCAGCAGTGCATCTATCAGCGTGCGCTTGTAGTCGCGCATCTTCCGATCACGCTCCAGTGAGCTAATTAAGGACGGCACATTGTCCTTGTAACAGGGATCCAGCAGGGTGGCCACCCAGTAATCAGTACAAGTTAGAATGTGTATAACTCGGCAGTCGTTGCGCAGGCACTGCAGCATGTATTCGCTCATGTGTGCCAGGCTGCCCAGAGGCAAGGACAAGCTGTCCTCTGTGGGAGGTGTATCGTCTGTGTCCTCCGTATCCCCCCAGCCACGCTCCAGTGATGCCCACAAGCTGCGTTGGGTGCCACCCTGCTGTGAACAGGGTTCCTCCTCCTCATCCTCCAGAACTGTGTCCCGGCTGGACAATTATGTACCTGGCCTATGCTGCTGCAGGAACCCACCCTCCAAGCCACTTGTGAATGACTGGCTTGATAACCATGGAAATGAACCCTCCTCCTCTTCCTCCTGTGCCACATCCTCTTCCATCATTGCCTGCAGCGTTTTTTCAAGGAGACATAGAAGCGGAATAGTAAGGCTTAGAACGGCTTCATCGGCACTGGCCATGTTGGTGGAGTACTCGAAACAGTGCAAAATGGCACACAGGTCTGGCATGGAGGCCCACTCATTGGTGGTGAAGTGGTGCTGTTCCGTAGAGCGACTGACCCGTGCGTGTTGCATCTGAAACTCCACTATCGCCTGCTGCTGCTCACACAGTCTCTCCAGCATGTGCAAGGTGGAGTTCCACCTTGTGGGCACGTCGCATATGAGGCGGTGAGCGGGAAGGCCAAAGTTACATTGCAGCGCAGACAGGCGAGCAGCAACAGGGTGAAAATGCTGAAAGCACGCACAGACGGCCCGCACTTTCTGCAGCAACTCTGATATATCTGAGTAGTTTTTCAGGAATTTCTAGGTGCCAGGCAAGGGATGTGCGGCAAACCGGCTAGACCCAGAGCTGCTATGAGATTTTGCCCATTATCGCACAACACCAGGCCGGGCTTGAGGCTCAGTGGCAACAACCACTCATCGGTCTGTTGTTCCATTCCCATCCACAGCTCCTGCGCGTTGTGGGTTTTTTCCCCCAAACATATGAGTTTTAAAACAGCCTGCTGTTGTTTCCCCCTGGCTGTGCTGAAGTTGATGGTGAAGGTGTTACGCTGCCCGGATGAGGTGGTGTTATAGGAGAAGGAAGCGGAGGTGGAGGCAACAGGAGGTAAAGAGATATGCCCTGCAATCCTCGGTGGTGGAAGGACATGCGCCAAACTGCTATCCACATCAGGCCCAGCCGCCACTATATTTGCCCAGTGTGCAGTTAGGGAGATATAGCATCCCTGCCCATGCTTACTGGCCCACGTATCTGTGGTTATGTGGACCTTGCCACTGATGGAGTTGCGTAGTGCACACCTGATTTTGTCCACCAATTGGTTGTGCAGGGAAGGGATGACTCACCTGGAGAAGTAGTGGCAGCTGGGAACCACGTACTGTGGGACAGCCACCGCCATCAGGATTTTAAAACTGTCCGTCTCCACCAGACGGAATGACAGCATTTCAAAGGCCATGAATTTTGAAATGCTGGCTGTAACGGACCGTTTTGCACACAAGGGGTAAAAACCGTTTAGGCGATCGTCCCCTTTTCAGAGATGCAGGTACAGCTACTGCAGAACACCAAACTCCTGAACAGGATACCAAGTAGCACTCCAAATTCCCGAACTGGAACCTCACGAAGCTAGCAGCTGAACAGTAAAAGCACCCAAGCGGCTTAAACTTCTGGCAATCAGACTGGAACAGCATACAATAAATCCCTCCAAGAACGGGACAAAGCTCCGTGTTGAGGGTCAAGCAGTGAACAGACAGAGCTGTGGGTTTATTGTGCTTATGTACACATTCTTACACATTAGTACCACCCACAGGGTTTTGGAACACAACCAATAAACACATGCAATACACTCAGACACTCCCACACAAATTCCTCCCCTCTGCATGTGATTCAATTACCTTACACAATGGGTAATGTAATTTAGCACAAGCAGAGAAATAACATTTTTCCACATTATTCATAACTTGAAAAGTATGCATCACATTCACATAAATTCACTTACATTTTCAGAATCAGCATACTCCAAATACAAACATACGTCAAAATCATACAAATTGGTACAGTGGTTCAATAGATAGATCATAGTCCTTTGTGACCACAGGAAGCATGGCTTTTCTGCCCAAAACCAGTTCCACAGAGTCTTCTATCCTGGAAATAATTAGAAGTAATCCAATTATCTCCAAAGACAGAGGCAAAACTCCATTGAACACATGGCAGCAAAAGACAATAAAACACATAAAAACATATAACTGTGCAGCCATTGCACAAAACAGGTACATTCAACATATCCCCAGATAGCTCAGATCTGAGCGCACATTATTACTGGCGCTCAGAGCACACACATACAGTTCAATTGCCATGGAGCCAAAGTCTTTCCCATAGTCTTTCATTATACGAATGGGCTCCATGGCATAGCTATCTAGGGTATCACTGCTCAAACCGGGCAAGCAACAAATGACCCGGCTTTCATGTCTTTGCAGGTGAAAATCAAGCCTTTTAACATGGGGCCATAATCCAAAGGCAACAGGCGAGCAACCAGGCTTCTCCAATACAATGTCGCCACATTGTATTGGAGAAGCCTGGTTGCTCGCCTGTCGCCTGTTGCCTTTGAGATTGGTCTCGTCACACTGGCATTCAGGGCCAAGGATCGCGTGTGGGTAGGGGCGTACTTCCTCTTTCTCTCCAGTGTTTGGGAGATGGACAGCTGAACGCTTCCATGGGACAGTGTGGAGATGCTTGGGGTTGGTGGCGGACGTGGTGGCATTGCTGCCACATCCTCTGTTTGCGGAGTGGCAGGTGCCGAGTGGAGAAGAGGCCGAGACAGCAGCAGAAGAGGAAGCAGGAGGAGCCTGAGACCTTTCTTGGTTTTTGATGTGGTTACTCCACTGCAGCTCATGCTTTGGATGTAGATGCCTGGTCATGCAGGTTGTGTTCAGGATTAGCACATTTATGCCTCGCTTCAGGCTCTGATTGCACAGCGTGCAAACCACTTGTGTCTTGTCATCAGCACATTGTCTAAACAACTGCCACGCCAGGGAACTCCTTGGAGATGGCTTTGGTGTGCTCGGTCCCTGGGTGCGGTGGGCAGTAACAGGCGTACCATCTAGGGGATAGTGATGCACCAAACGGTTCACCGGCGAACAGTTCCCAGCGAACATAGCATGTTCGCGTTCGCCACGGACAGCGAACACATGCGCGGTTCGATCCGCCCCCTATTCGTCATCATTGAGTAAACTTTGACCCTGTACCTCACAGTCAGCAGACACATTCCAGTCAATTAGCAGCACACCCTCCCTAGCAGACCCTCCCACCTACTGGACAGCATCCATTTTAGATTCATTCTCAAGCTGCATGCTTAGTGAGAGGAGGGAAAGTGTAGCTGCTGTTGATTAGATAGGAAAATGCATAGCTAGGTTAGGGTATACAGTGTCCACTACAGTCCTGAAGGACTCATCTGATCTCTGCGGTAAGGACAGCACCCCAAAAAGCCCTTTTTAGGGCTAGGACATCAGTCTTATTTTTTTTTTTTTTTCTGTGTAATGTAATTGCAGTTAGTTGTCTGCCACTGCTGCCAGCTTCTGTGCCAGGCTCACAGTGAATACTGTGCCCAGTGCCACCACTCACTCACTGGTGTCACAATAGCTTGCATTTAAAACCAAAAAACTTTTTTCACTGTTATAGATTGAATAGCAGTTAGTTGTCTCAAAGCGGGTGTGTCAGCCCTACAGCGTGTACTCTGCCAACCTCTGCCAGTTCACAGTGCCACTCATATCTGGTGTCACAGTAGCTTGCACGCATAGTACCACTAATTGAAAAAAAAATGACAGGCAGAGGCAGGCCACCCCGCAGGAGCCGTCGTGGTCGTGGTGCTGTGATTCCCTTTTGCCCTAGAATAATGCCCAGTTTTCAGAGGCCAGGTACCCTGAACTTGAAAAGTTCTGAGGACATAGTTGACTGGCTAACACAGGACACCCAATCTTCTACAGCTTCCGCTCGGAACCTTGACGCAACATTCTCCTCCAGCTTAGCTTCGGGCACCTCTCAAGATAACACTCACCTGCCTGCCGCCACCACCAACACTAGCACCACAGCCACTTCACTTGGTATGTCAGAGGAGTTATTTACACATCAGTTTGAAGAAATGAGTGATGCGCAACCATTATTGACAGAGCATGTAGATAACAGGGATATGTCTCAATCAGGCAGCATTACACATGTACGGTGTGATGATGATGATGTTGTACCCGCTGCTGCTTCCTTTGCTGAGTTGTCAGATACAAGTGAAGCGGTTGATGATGACGATGCATCCATGGATGTCACATGGGTGCCCGCTTGGCAAGAAGAAGAACAGGGCGAAAGTTCAGATGGGGAGACAGAGAGAAGGAGGAGATGAGTTGGAAGCAGGGGGAGGTCAATGCAAGGAGCTAGTGGCACAGTCAGACAGCATGCATCGGCACCCGGGGTCAGCCCGACAGCACGCCAATCAACGCATGCTGTGTCCACCACCAGAATGCCGTCATTGCAGAGCTCAGCAGTGTGGCATTTTTTTTGTGTGTCTGCCTCTGACAACAGCGATGCCATTTGCAACCTGTGCCAAAAGAAACTGAGTCGTGGGAAGTCCAACACCCACCTACATACAACTGCTTTGCGTGGGCACATGATCGCACATCACAAACGCCTATGGGATCAACACATGAGTACAAGCAGCACACAAACTCAAAGCCGCCATCCTCCTCCTGGTCCAGCATGTTCAGCCACGTCAACCACTGCTGTCCTCCTTGTCCCCTCTCAACCATCCGCCACTCTGTCTATCGCCTTGAGCAGTTCTTGCTCATCTACCCACAGTCAGGTGTCTGTCAAGGACATGTTTGAGAGTAAGAAGCCAATGTCAGAAAGTCACCCCCTTGCCCGGCGTCTGACAGCTGGCTTGTCTGTACTATTAGCCCGCCAGCTTTTACCATACAAGCTGGTGGAGTCTGAGGCGTTCAAAACATTTGTAGCTATTGGAACACCGCAGTGGAAGGTACCCGGACGAAATTTCTTTTCACAAAAGGCAATCCCCAACCTGTACTCGATTGTGCAAAAGGAAGTAATGGCATGTCTGGCACACAGTGTTGGGGCAAGGGTCCACCTGACCACTGATACCTGGTCTGCAAAGCATGGTCAGGGCAGGTATATCACCTACACCGCGCATTGGGTAAACCTGCTGACTGCTGCCAAGCATGGAATGCATGGCTCTGCAGAGGAGTTGGTGACACCGCCACGACTTGCAGGCAGTCCTGCTGCCACCTCCTCTACTCCTCCTACTCCATCCTCTTCCATAACCTCCTCGGTTGAGTCCTCTTCTGCTGCTGCGTCTTGCTCCACATCAACGGCACCCCCCCAGCTCCCCAGGTACTATTCCACATCCCGGATACGGCAGTGTCACGCCGTCTTGGGTTTGACTTGCTTGAAAGCAGAGAGTCACACCGGACAAGCACTCCTGTCCGCCCTGAACGCACAGGTGGAAAAGTGGCTGACTGCGCAGCAACTGGAGATCGGCAAAGTGGTTTGTGACAACGGAACAAATTTGTTGGCGGCATTGAAGTTGGGCAAGTTGACACATGTGCCGTGCATGGCACATGTGTTTAATCTGATCGTACAACGCTTTGTGCATAAGTACACAGGCTTACAGGATGTCCTGAAGCAGGCCAGGAAGGTGTGTGGCCATTTCAGGTGTTCCTACACGGCCATGGCGCACTTTGCCTATATCCAGCGGTGAAACAACATGCCAGTGAGGCGCTTGATTTGCGACACATTCAACACTCCTAATGTTCGACTGCCTGCTCCAACAAGAAAAAGCTGTTAATGAATATTTGTATGACCGGGGTGCTAGGACAGCCCCTGGGGAGCTGGGAATTTTTTTGCCACGTTACTGGATGCTCATGCGTCCTTTTGAGGAGGTGACAAACCTAGTCAGTCGCACCGAAGGCACCATCAGCGACATCATACCATTTGTTTTCTTCCTGGAGTGTGCCCTGCGAAGAGTGCTGGATCAGCCCGTAGATGAGCATGAAGAGGAAGAGGAAGAGTTGTGGTCACCATCACCACCAGAACCAGCCTTATCAGCATCGCTTGCTGGACCTGCGGCAACGCTGGAAGAGGATTGTGAGGAAGAGGAGTCAGAGGAGGAATGTGGCTTTGAGGAGGAGGAGGAAGACCAACCACAACAGGCATCCCAGGGTGCTCGTTGTCACCTATCTGGTACCCGTGGTGTTGTACGTGGCTGGGGGGAAGAACATACCTTCATTGAGATCACTGAGGAGGAGGAACGGGAAATGAGTAGCTCGGCATCCAACCTTGTGCAAATGGGGTCTTTCATGCTGTCGTGCCTGTTGAGGGACCCTCGTATAAAAAGGCTGAAGGAGAACGACCTGTACTGGGTGTCCACGCTACTAGACCCCCGGTATAAGCAGAAAGTGGTGGAAATGTTACCGAATTACAACAAGTATGAAAGGATGCAGCATTTGCAAAATAAATTGAAAAGTATGCTTTACACAGCGTATAAGGGTGATGTCACAGCACAACGGAATCTAACAGGGGGAGAGGTGGAAGTCATCCTCCTCCTCCCATGACCACGCCGGCAAGGACAGGACGCTTTAGAGACGTGTTGTTGATGGAGGACATGCGGACCTTTTTAAGTCCTACGCATCGCCACAGCCCTTCGGGATCCACCCTCAGAGAGCGACTCGACCGACAGGTAGCAGACTACCTAGCCTTAACTGCAGATATCGACACTCTGAGGAGCGATGAACCCCTTGACTACTGGGTGTGCAGGCTTGACCTGTGGCCTGAGCTATCCCAATTTGCGATAGAACTTCTGGCCTGCCCCGCTTCAAGTGTCCTGTCAGAAAGGACCTTCAGTGCAGCAGGAGGTATTGTCACTGAGAAGAGAAGTCGCCTAGGTCAAAAAAGTCTAGATTACCTCACCTTTATTAAGATGAATGAGGGATGGATCCCGAAGGGACTGACACTGGGCGATACATTCGATTAAAAAAGGCCTGATGAGATGAGCTGCCTTGGGCTAAAAATGGTCCACACGCTGCTGTATTTTAGCTCTGAATGCCGGTTGACTTGCGTGACTCATCCGCCACCAACTAGGGTTCAAGCCGCAATGTTTTAGGGCAGTGCTCCCCAACCTTTTTATCGCCGCGGACCGGTAAACGTTTGATCCACGTACCGGTCCGCGGCCAGGGGGTTGGGGAACACTGTTTTAGGGCACTTTCTGCCTGGGAAACAAACATCAATTCTTCTGGCCGCTGCTACAGCAGCGGCTGCAACAATACCTAATTTTTCAGGCATGTGTACATGCCTAATTTTTCGGGCCTCTGGTGCTGCACTGTGGTTTCAAAACCAAACAAAGAAAAGGCACATAACAGGGATTAAACTGATAAGAATAATACTACTTAACACACCTTATAATAACGCAGAGAGAGGCAACGCAGAGAGAGGAGTCTGAAGAAGAGGAGTCAGAAGAGGAAGGTGGCTTTGAGGAGGTGGAAGACCAAACACAGCAGGCGTCCCAAGGGGCTTGTTGTCACCTTTCGGGGACCCTTGGTATTGTACGTGGCTGGGTGGAGGAAGAGACCTTCAATGACATCAGTGAGGACAAGGAACGGGACATGGCTAGTTTGGTATCCAACCTTGTGCAAATGGGGAGTTTGCGGTTGTGCAAATGGACTGTTTGTGGTTGTTTGCGGTGCGTTAAACAGGGAGTTTGGTCTGTCACTGTGAAGCGGGCATAACCCTTACACTACCTGATCGATACAACATCATACAGTAGGTCCCCCCCTCATTATTTTTATGGCTCCCACCCACCGCTCATGGGTGGGGGCAGGGGGGAGGACAGTAGGTCCCCCCTTATCCTTATTTACTGAATATTCCCCTGTATAACAATGTTTGGCATTTAGTGAATATTCCCTATTCTGCTCTGTGTCAGTGTGTATCAGGAATCCTTAGGACAGGTGTCAATCCATATCTGCCAAGTGACCCTATGTAGGAGGAACAGTCTCTATTCTGCTCTGTGTCAGTGTGTATCATGTTCTCTGAGGACAGGTGTCAATCCATATCTTCCAAGTGACCCTATGTAGGAGGAACAGTCTCTATTCTGCTCTGTGTCAGTGTGTAACAGGGGCTCTGAGGACAGGTGTCAATCCATATCTGCCAAGTGACCCTATGTAGGAGAACAGTCTCTATTCTGCTCTGTGTCAGTGTGTATCATGGTCTCTGAGGACAGGTGTGTTACGATTGCCCCCGGTCTAGCAGGAGGGTTGATCGCTTGGATGTCCTGGTTCCCGCTGCAGAGAGTCGAACGGAGGTCTTTCGGTGGTAAGCTGCAAATGTAGAATATCCCCAAGCACGATATAAGCATCAATATCCCGGATCCCTACAATATGAGTCGAGGCTGCAAGTTGAGGGTCAAAACGAACTGGCTTTACTGGCACATAGCATGGCAATTTATGTGATTCCTCAGGTCCAAGGACAGCCCCCTGTGGACCTGATGGAATACAGGTACAGTACAAACAGGTAACCAATCACAGTACAGTGTATCCTTTGAATTAGTATCCGCCCAGCTTGGAGATAATGAGGCCAACAGTTATACAATCTAATTATCTCCAAGCGCACAAAAGACCACGTTTTATTCTGTCCCCAAAAACTGTATAAAAATACATTACTTTCACATTAATAACAGGAAATAGCTCATTCTACCATTCATCTAAAGGCTCGCGTTCGTATGTATTAAGGCAGTTTTGCCTGTATTTGTGGGAGGGGCTTAAATTAATTCACTCCCCTATATAAGGGACACCCCTTACCTGACTCATATCGCTTGAGGTCAGCATCAGAATGATTTCCACTTCCGGGTCATCCAGATGCCATTTTACCT
Source organism: Pelobates cultripes (assembly GCA_933207985.1). Lineage (NCBI taxonomy): Eukaryota > Metazoa > Chordata > Amphibia > Anura > Pelobatidae > Pelobates > Pelobates cultripes. The sequence goes on from OW240913.1 coordinate 235,565,256, forward strand.
GATTACTCCATGAGGTTTTCTAAGCAGAGCTGTGTCAGGAATCCAGCCACAGGCTTTTCCGGCCTGTCACCTTCTTTCTTCAATCCATCGCCGTGGATGGTGTCCAAGTGACTCACAAACCGTAAGTCGACCTACCCGTTACGCCAGGCATCAGTCCCACGGCACCATGCACGGGTCAGGTCCTCATTTTACGGCTGCATTTTGTCTGTCTGTTCTAAAACCATTGCATGTTCATGCATATCATTCGTTTAAACCCCCTACAGGTCTTTGGGTGTACTACAGGCTTCTTAGACATTATTGCATTTCATGTACAAACCAACGAACCACTGCATTTTCGCCTAGACACTGACCCCTACCGGTCTTTTGGTGTACTCCAGGCTTCTTAGACATTATTGCATTTCATGTACAAACCAACGAACCACTGCATTTTCGCCTACACACTGACCCCTACCGGTCATTCGGTGTACTACCGGCTTCTCAGACATTATTGCATTTCATGTAAAAACCAACCAACCACCGCATTTTATACCTACACACTGACCCCTATCGGTCATTCGGTGTACTACAGGCATCTTAGACGTTTTTTGCATTTTCATGTACAAACCAATAAACCACCTCATTTTCACCTACACACTGACCCCTACCGGTTTTTGGTGTACTACAGGCTTCTTAGACATTATCGCATTTCATGTACAAATAAACGAATCACTGCATTTGCACCTACACACTGACCCCTACTGGTCATTTGGTGTACTACAGGCTTCTCAGACATTATTGCATTTCATGTACAAATCAACGAACCACTGCATTTGCGCCTACACACTGACCCCTACCGGTCATTCGGTGTACTACGGGCTTCTCAGACATTATTGCATTTCATGTATAAACCAACACACCACTGCATTTTTCACCTACACACTGACCCCTATCAGTCATTCGGTGTACTACAGGCTTCTTAGACGTTTTTGCTTTTCATGTACAAAACAATAAACCACTGCATTTGCGCCTACACACTGACCCCTACCGGTCATTCAGTGTACTACAGGCTTCTCAGACATTATTGCATTTCATGTACAAACCAACTAACCACGGCATTTTCTCCTACATGCTGACCCCTACTGGTCAATCAGTATATTACAGGCTTCTTAGATTTTATTCCACTTCATTAGCAAACAAACTAACTACAGCATTTTCGCTTTTATACTGACTCCTATCTGTCAAATGGTAGCATTAACCCCTTAAGGACACATGACATGTGTGACATGTAATGATCCCCTTTTATTCCAGAAGTTTGGTCCTTAAGGGGTTAAAGGGTATTTTAACATACAATCAGCATTTCTGACCCCTACTGGTCAACAGCAAAACTGTCTTCACATGTCATATACAATTTACCAGCCAATATAAATTACACATAAGATTGTTTTAAACATAACTATAGACCATAAATTAAACTCCAGCACGGGCTCAACTTCAGGTTTAATTCACAATAATTTACATTTCACATCAAGACCAACAGTGGTTCTATCAACACTGCCACCTACAGGTCTGTCAAGTACATTGACAATTTTCATGGGGTTTTACAAACACCAAAACACTGACACCTATAGGTCAACAGACAAACAACATTTCACATACCAATCAGTATCCAACTACACTGCCACCTATAGGGCACTCGGCAGATCTCCAGTGCACTTGCATTTTGCAACACCATGTTCACTGACCCCTACCATTCAATAAGACATACAACAATTCACATAGCAAGCACTATATCAACATCTGGTATAAATACATATATTATTACACAGTAGCAGACGCATCTGTATATATGTAACTGGTAATATAGTTCACATACATTTTTCACAGCACGCTGCTCCCACAACAGACTTCCCCTAGCAAGGGGACATACAACATACAGACCACATTTTCACTTGTACATACGGCACTTAATGGGTTAAGTTTGATACATATTTAACCAGTATGGCTACGATGTTTAATATTTACACATCACATCACTTTACTTTTCACATATACTGTACGTATTAAGATAAGCTTGGTCTATGCCATATTTCCTTATGCCATACGGTTTTATCCATTCAGGTTACAGTTACTACTAAAAACCTATACGGATTGTCAGGTTCAATACCATACTACCAGGTACATACACCTGCTCACGTAGTTATCCATCTCTTACCTTCCCTGGAATAGTAATAGTGTACTGGCAATTAGGGTTCTAGGGCCCAATAGGTATTACCCCCTTTTTTCTCTGCATTATGCTTCGGTTAGTGGTCCCGCGAGGCCAACACCCCGCCTCACACTCGGAGGCATACACCCCTCGGGCCACTCGTGAGCTAGCCGCCTCGCATTGTATCATAGAGAGGACCTCACCTGTCACTCCCCTTCCTATTTTCTGGTTACTGTCACCGAGAGGCCAACATCCTGCCACAACGTTCGGTGGCCACACAAAATCCCCTCGCGCCAAGCATAGATAGAGCCTCTCAAGCCACTTGGCAACTAGCAGGGCCTCACCAGTCACCAAAAAACACCAAGCCTAATCGTCTTTTCTGCTCTGTGTCAGTGTGTATCATGGTCTCTGAGGACAGGTGTCAATCCATATCTGCCAAGTGACCCTATGTAGGAGAACAGTCTCTATTCTGCTCTGTGTCAGTGTGTATCATGGTCTCTGAGGACAGGTGTGTTACGATTGCCCCCGGTCTAGCAGGAGGGTTGATCGCTTGGATGTCCTGGTTCCCGCTGCAGAGAGTCGAACGGAGGTCTTTCGGTGGTAAGCTGCAAATGTAGAATATCCCCAAGCACGATATAAGCATCAATATCCCGGATCCCTACAATATGAGTCGAGGCTGCAAGTTGAGGGTCAAAACGAACTGGCTTTACTGGCACATAGCATGGCAATTTATGTGATTCCTCAGGTCCAAGGACAGCCCCCTGTGGACCTGATGGAATACAGGTACAGTACAAACAGGTAACCAATCACAGTACAGTGTATCCTTTGAATTAGTATCCGCCCAGCTTGGAGATAATGAGGCCAACAGTTATACAATCTAATTATCTCCAAGCGCACAAAAGACCACGTTTTATTCTGTCCCCAAAAACTGTATAAAAATACATAACTTTCACATTAATAACAGGAAATAGCTCATTCTACCATTCATCTAAAGGCTCGCGTTCGTATATATTAAACATGCGAATGGCGCTTCAATCCCACGAACAGAATGAGCCATTGCTGCCGTATAATGTCCGTTCGGCATTTTGGGATTGTAAGTCTCTGTTGGCGGCCATGTTTTTAGATGGTTCAGCGGGCAGCGGGACCTCGCTTCTAACTCGTGGAACTAAACTCGGTATCAGTTCATGCGAAGTCCCGCTGTCTGTCTCGTAGTGGAACTCGTTCGGTATGTGAACGAGGACCACCTGGTAGCAGGGTACTTGACCTGCGGTTAACCGCAGAAACCACAAGTTAATGATCGCCACGCGGCCCGCTGTAGGGGGTCGTCATTCGGTTGGTAGATCCCGTTCGGTATTTTCGATGCGAACATCGATGCCCCCAGGCCTATCAATTAAGTTGTGGTTAACCGCAAACCGCAGCCGCCTGGGTGGTTAATGGCTGCCACACGCCGCTGGCCGGGTGGTCGAGCGTTCGGTAGTTTGCAGGGTGACTGGTTTAAGTGGCGGCACACGCCAAGTTCTGGGGGGTCCCCTGTTCGTACCACGAATGGAGTCTTTATAATGGTTCGGGTAATCCATTCGTGCGTCTTTCGTTTTAAACTTATACAGGGACAAACAGTATCCATTGATTAGCAAACAGTAACATAGTTATTTCCAGACTTTTGTAACAAGGTGTCAATCCATATCTGCCAAGTGACCCTATGTAGGAGGAACAGTCTCTATTCTGCTTTGTGTCAGTGTGTATCAGGGTCTCTGAGGACAGGTGTCCATCCATATCTGCCAAGTGACCCTATGTAGGAGAACAGTCTCTATTCTGCTGTGTCAGTGTGTATCATGGTCTCTGAGGACAGGTTTCAATCCATATCTGCCAAGTGACCCTATGTAGGAGAACAGTCTCTATTCTGCGCTGTGTCAGTGTGTATCATGGTCTCTGAGGACAGGTGTCAATCCATATCTGCCAAGTGACCCTATGTAGGAGGAACAGTCTCTATTCTGCTCTTTGTCAGTGTGTATCAGGGGCTCTGAGGACAGGTGTCAATCCATATGTCAAGGTGTCAATATGTCATATCTCAGGTGTCAATCCATATCCATTGTGATTTAGGAATGTTAGGTGATTTATGCCCTTTATGGATTAAGAGCAGACTCTGCATCAACTGTGTAATTTTCCATGGGAGTTTTGCCATGGATCCCCCTCCGGCGGGCCACAGTCCAGGTGTTAGTCCCCTTGAAACAACTTTTCCATCACGATTGTGGCCAGAAAGAGTCCCTGTGTGTTTTAAAATTCGTCTTCCCATTTAAGTCTATGGCGGTTCGCCGGTTCGCCAACATTTGCGGAAGTTCGCGTCCGTCGTTCACGAACCGAAAATTTCGTGTTCGCGACATCACTACTAGGGGACGGCCGCTCTGATTTTGCACCCTGCTCCCTCTTATGCTGTGGTGGTGCCTCTGTGCAACCGCTGCCTCTTCCTCAAAACTGCACAGGTCACTCTCATGACCTTCATTCCATGTGGGGTCTAGGACCTCATCATCCTCCACATCATTGTCCACCCATTCCTCAACCCTGCCCTCCTTGCCGGTCTGCACACTGCTGAAAGCCACAGCAGCTGGCACCTGTGTTTCGTCATAATCACAGACGTGCTGCAGTGGTCCTTGCATGTCCACATCCTTATACATAAGTGGTTGTGCATCAGTGCACTCAATCACGGGTGGGGGCAGTTTATTGGACTGCAAGAAATGCAACGCAGGCCGCAAATTCTGGGGCAGGGCTAGGTGGATGGCCCATGGAAACCCCACCAGCAGAGTCATCAAAAAGCATAAGAGACTGCTGCATGACTTGTGGCTCAGACTGCTTGGGTGATTTGCAAGGGGGTGTGGTGATAGACAGATGGCCATGGGCTGCAGGTGCCAACTCTGAGCTTTCAGCAGGGCACCGGGTGGGAGACAATGTACAGGAACTGGAGGCACTGTCAGCCATCCAATCTACTATCGCCTGTACTTGTTCTGGACTCACTATTCGTAGAGCGGTATTCGGGCCTACCAAATAACGCTGAAGGTTCTGTCGCGCACTCGCACATGAGGAAGGTGTTTCACTTGTGCGTGTAGCTGGCACAGATCGACCATGTCCTCTCCTTGCAACAGGGATTCCACCAGCACCAGAAGCACTACGATCAGGGCCACGTCCCTTATTTGATGTTATCCTCATTCTTTGCGTTCACCCATCAAACTAACAGATGTTTTATGTCAGGCGACAATGTAACCGCCAACAGTCAACATTTTTTTTTTTTTTAGTTTATTGGACTGCAAGAAATGCAACACAGGCCGCAAATGTACTATTTAGCACACAAAAAATTTGAATTTTTACAACTGCACGCTTCTATTTGACTCTCACATATGAAGTACATGCCCCAAAATTTACTATTTAGCAGATTAGCACCCAGAAAATAGGAATGTTTACCACTGCACTATGAGCACACTATTAGACACTTCTATTTGACTCTCAGATATGAAGTGCAGTCTGCAAATGTACTATTTAGCAGATTAGCACCAGAAAATAAGAATTTTTACAACTGTGCTTTAAGCACACTATTAGACGCTTCTATGTGACTCTTTGATATAAAGTGCACGCTCCAAAATTTATTATTTAGCAGATTAGCACCCAGAAAATAAGAATGTTTACCACTGCGCTATAAGCACACTATTAGACGCTTCTATTTGACTCTCAGATATGAAGTACAGTCCGCAAATGTACTATTTAGCAGATTAGCACCCAGAAAATAAGAATTTTTACAACTGCGCTGTAAGCACACTATTAGACGCTTCTATTTGACTCTCAGATATGAAGAGCAGGCCATAAAATGAACTATTTATCAGATTAGCACTCGGAAAATTAGAATTTTTATAACTGCACTATAAGCACACTATTAGACGCTTATATTTGACTCTCAGATTTGAAGTGCAGTCTGTAAATGTACTATTTAGCAGATTAGCACCCAGAAAATAAGAATGTTTACCACTGTGCTGTAAGCACACTATTAGACGCTTATATTTGACTCTCAGATATGAAGTGCACGCCACAAAATGTACTATTTCGCAGACTAGCACCCAGAAAATAAGAATGTTTACCACTGCGCTGTAAGCACACTATTAGACGCTTCTGTTTGACCAGGGGTCAAGTCCTGGGGAAAAAAGTGTGGGAACTCACCCAAGATTCCCGCCTCCGCCCCTCCTCCCCCCCTTAAAAAAAATAATACAAAAAAAAAATTACACTCCTATGCATATAGTGCAGTGCAGGGTGTGTATAATGAATGTAGTGTGTTTGTAGTGAATGCAGAGTATGAATAATAAATGTAGTGTGTTTGTAGTGAATGCAGAGTATGAATAATAAATGTAGTGTGTTTGTAGTGAGTGCAGTGTGAATAATAATTGTAGTGAGTGCAGAGTGTGTATAATGAATGCAGTGTGTATAATGAATGCAGTGTGTATAATGAATGCAGTGTGTATAATGAATGCAGTGTGTTTGTAGTGAGTGCAGTGTGTGTGTATAATGAATGCAGAGTGTGTATAGTGAATGTAGTGTGTTTGTAGTGAGTGCAGTGTGTATAATAAATGTAGTGTGTTTGTAGTGAGTGAAGAGTGTGTACAATGAATGCAGTGTGTGCGTTTGCTGGATGACGTGTGTGTGTGTGTGTGTGTGTGTGT
>OW240913.1:235572234-235603479 GCA_933207985.1 Pelobates cultripes
TGTGTGTGTGTGTGTGTGCTGGATGATGGGTGTGTGTGTGAGTGCTGGATGATGGATGTGTGTGTGTGTGCTGGATGATGATGTGTGTGTGTGTGCTGGATGATGATGTGTGAGTGAGTGCTGGATGATGGGTGTGTGTGTGCTGGATGATGGGTGTGTGTGTGTGCTGGATGATGGGTGTGTGTGTGTGCTGGATGATGGGTGTGTGTGTGTGCTAGATGATGGGTGTGTGTGTGTGCTAGATGATGGGTGTGTGTGTGTGCTAGATGATGTGTGGGGGGGAGGGGGAGGAAGCATTTTTTTCTTACTTTATGTGTTCATTTATTTTATTCCCCCCTCCCTGCTTCTTACCTTGTCAGGGAGGGGGGAGATCGCCTGGTGGTCCGGTGGAGGGAGCCAGCCGCAGCACAGAGGGGCCATCACACGCTGTGTTCCCTCTCCAGCTCTAACTCTCGCGAGACTCGCCTGTGCGGAGCGTTGCCATGGTAACAGCCGCGGGTCTCGCGAGAGTTATAGCTAGAGAGGGAACACAGCGTGTGCTGGCCCCTCTGTGCAGGGAGCAGGGCCGGTCCTGCAGGACAGGTAACGGGAACGGCGTTCCTGCTTTGGAAAAAGTGCAGGAACGCCGTTCCCATGCGTTCCTGCAGGACTCGAGCCCTGGATTTGACTCTCAGATATGAAGAGCAGGCCAAAAAATTTACTATTTAGCAGATTAGCATCCAGAAAATAAGAATGTTTACCACTGCGCTGTAAGCACACTATTAGACGCTTCTATTTGACTCTCAGATATGAAGAGCAGGCCACAAAATGTACTATTTAGCAGATTAGCACCCAGAAAATAAGAATCGAGATCAGGAAGGAGGTTCAGCGCTGATAGGAAAACAGAGAATATGACAGCAAGGCAGCACACCTATGGAAAAGGGGAATCCCCTCTAAGCCCCTTGGAATACAATGGAGAGAAAATACTATATTTTAAACACTCTTATATTTACTTTTTATATTTTCCAAATTTTTATTGAATTGTGTCCACTCCCATGACGCCGGTGACGTCATTTTGGCGGGAATTTCAATTTATCTGTGCAATTTTATGTTTTCTTATATAAGTGCTATATGTTAGGACTGTTTTTCTCTTTTTATAAGTTTCTACTTGATGAAGCCTATTGTGGCGAAACGCGTATAGGAACTTTTTATATAATCTAAGTGTTAATAAAGGAATATTTGGCTATTATACATTTGGTTGCCACATTCCTCTTCCCACCTTAGTATTATATTACCTTCTTTTAGTATAATTTTATTATTTTACTATTTGCAAGTTTATTTTATTCAGACCTGACTACTACTACTTTTTTGTCCATATTGGAGTACCAAGAATCCTAAAGTGGGGATTATACCACCCATACGCCATCCACCGAGCAGTACGTCTGCTCTATATACCGTGAGTATATTTTATTCTGTTTTTACATTTTATCAACTATACAGTGAGCACTATATTTTATTCTTTTACCTCGAGCTGGACTACTCCACCAAAGTACTCTGCTAAAGAACAAAAGAGGAGCAACGTATATCCTTGAGTGGGGATTATTCCACTACGTGCCATTTACACCAGAGCTGGATATAAGCTATGAATATTGTGAGTAGTTCTACTATTCTATATACAATATTATTTTACCGTTCATACTATACCATTGGAGTTTCCCTTGTCTTCTGTTTTCTTCACATATCCATTTTGAAGCTGCGGATATACATCTGGGACTTCACATACCATTTTATGTAGCACTAGGACTACCTCCTGCATATGTGGATTATTTATATTTGGACTTTCTAGGTATCGCTGCTTGGACTCTCTGATACATATTTTTATACACTCATTCTACTTGTCTTAGGTGCACCCTTATTTGTGCTTTTCTCAGAAAATAAGAATGTTTACCACTGCGCTGTAAGCACACTATTAGATGCTTCTTTTTGACTCTCAGATATGAAGAACAGTCTGCAAATTTACTATTTAGCAGATTAGCACCCAGAAAATAATTTTTACAACTGCGCTGTAAACACACTATTAGACGCTTCTATTTGACTCTCAGATATGAAGTGCAGTCAGCAAATGTACTATTTAGCAGATTAGCACCCAGAAAATAAGAATATTTACAACTGAGCTATAAGCACACTATTAGATGCTTCTTTTTGACTCTCAGATATGAAGTACAGTCTGCAAATTTACTGTAGCGGATGGCATCAGGCTATCCTGCAAATATATTGTACATAACTGCATTCGTGTGATCTGCTGTGTTATATGTCTTTTAAAAGAATTGTATTCCTCTGATTGTTCGGTAGTTTCATTCCCTTAGTTCATTCGAATGAAACTACAGAACAACCAGACCTCCCCTGTGTGAAGTGTGTCCTCAATTACCCGTTGCAACATTGTTGCGAACGGGTAATTGCCTAGTAAGTAGCCGTCCTTTGTTCTCGGGGGTGGCCGCCATTCGACAAACGAACACGTGGCGGCGGCCATTTTAAAACTCCCGAACAGCGGTGTTTTGCCGTCGAGTGTCTGGAACTAAAATCGGACACTCGAGTAGGCGAACACCGCTGAGACCTCCACAAGCCCGGTCCGTTCGGTTCCTAACTACCGAACGGCCCCTCGTTCGGTAGATAGAAAGAACCGAACGAGGGGATTCAGGCGAACCCTCCCTAGCCTCTATAGCTAGAGGTTTTCGTGTATTTTATTCCCTTATGCCAGGACCGACCGCAGGGCCCATTCGCATGGAACCTCATTCGGCTATCTCAGTTAGTGCGGTCGGTCATTTTATTCCCTCCATACATTTCCCGAACCCCTGGTCTGATCTGGGTGATTTTTGGACATGTTGTTCACCCAGATCAGGGGTATCCGGGGATGTAGGATTTAAAGCGGTACCCCTACGTTTAGGGGTACATCCAGAAACGGGGGGAATTACTGTACTGGATAAGGGGATTATGATGCTGGCTGAGGGGAGGAGATGTGTGGGAGGTTACCAGGACAGGATTGGCTACTGTAATAATTATTGTAAATCCCTCCCTTGCATGGGAGCATGCTTTAAAAGGAGACTGTGGATTAAAGCTTTCTGTTATGCTCCTGAAACTGTGTGTCGTCCAGTTATTGGGATTGCTGTGGGGATATTGCTGTATTTTACCTGCTGGAAGCCTTGCCTGTGGATTTACTATTTACTTGTTCCTGAGCCTCACTTGGATTATAAGTGGAGATAACCTGGGGAATATTGCATCTCCGCTACATTTACTATTTAGCAGATTAGCACCCTGAAAATAATTTTTACAACTGCGCTGTAAGCACACTATTAGACGCTTCTATTTGACTTTCAGATATGAAGAGCAGGCCATAAAATGTACTATTTAGCAGATTAGCACCCAGAAAATTAGAAAATTTTATAACTGCACTATAAGCACACTATTAGACGCTTATATTTGACTATCAGATATGAAGTACAGTCCGCAAATGTACTATTTAGCAGATTAGCATCCAGAAAATAAGAATGTTTACCACTGCGCTGTAAGCACACTATTAGATGCTTCTATTTGACTCTCAGATATGAAGAGCAGGCCATAAAATGTACTATTTAGCAGATTAGCACCCAGGGCCGGCGCTACCTGTAAGGCGACCTAGGCAGCTGCCTAGGGCGCTCCTTAGCAGGGGGCGCCGGATCCCTGTGCCAGGAGTCACCGGTGCGGCTCCTCATGCTGCGCCGCCTGAGCGCTTTTACAAACCTCAGGCGGCGCAGCACTGCAGAGCGCTCCCTCCTGCCGGTCTCTCAATGTAGCATGGCCGGGCGGCGCGGAACGGGACAGGAACCTCTGTTTCCTGTACCCGGCCGCTGGCGGACTGACAGGAAGTGCTCACTGATTAGCACCCAGAAAATTTGAATTTTTATAACTGCGCTATAAGCACACTATTAGACGCTTATATTTGACTCTCAGATATGAAGTGCACGCCACAAAATGTACTATTTCGCAGATTAGCAACCAGAAAATTAGAATTGTTACAAGTGCGCTGTAAGGTCACTATTAGACACTTCTATGTGACTCTTAGATATGAAGTGCATGCCCCAAAATTTATTATTTAGCAGATTAGCACCCAGAAAATAAGAATGTTTACCACTGCGCTATAAGCACACTATTAGACGCTTCTGTTTGACTCTCAGATATGAAATGCAGTCCGCAAATGTACTATTGAGCAGATTAGCACCCAGAAAAATAAGAATTTTTACAACTGTGCTGTAAGCACACTATTAGTTGCTTTTATTTTACTCTCAGATATGAAGTGCACCCCACGAAAATACTATTTAGCAGTTTAGCACCCAAAAAATTTTGTTTTAAAACTGGAATGTGACAGCAGTATTTGACTCTTCTATTGACTCTCAGATATGAAGTGCACCCCACTAATGTACTAGTTTGCAGAATTCTTTCCTAAGCTGTCCCTCACAGCGGCAGCCTCCTCTCCCTACACTAATAAGAACTCATGTGTGTGAGGCTCTATGCGACTAAAGCTTATATATACTGGCTTGGTCACATGCTGCACTGGCCAATCACAGCCATGCCATTAGTAGGCATGGCTGTGATGGCTTCTAAGGGCACACGAGTCAAACGCTTGTTGATTGGCTGCCCTGCAGCCTTTGAAAACGCGCCATTAAATCACTGAACACCAAACTCCAACCCGAACATACAGGGATATGTCCGTGTTCGGGTCCGGGGTCCAAAAAAACGTAATGTTCGGTACGAACCCGAACTTTGCAGTCCGGGTTCGCTCAACTCTAGTTGCTAACTAATGTTAATGGTATATATTTCTGTGTATATACTGTAATTTGTAGACCATACCCTCATGTACAGATGGCAATCAGTGACTTATTTCTTGTACTCTCTTGCAAACCAAAAATAAAGTTAGAAAAAAAATCAGTATAAAGAAACATCTTGTGCCTAAGTACATCTCGTGCCTAAAAAATATTGCTTTTTAATGTGATTTGTGTAGTGCATACGTGAATTGGCCACTGATAGAGGACAGATGACAGAAAAGGTTTAATGTAAATTATTTATTAAATTATATGGGAATGTGATAGAGGTCAGATGGTCTACAACATGAATTGCTCTTCTGATAAATCAAGGTTCTGCAAGGTGTGAAATTTTGGCTTCTACCATATGCCTCGATATCCCCACTTCCTTTGATGTAATAACCGTTAGCATAAAAAAAAAAAAAAACATTGTATTTCAGTGTCATATCCAAAAGAAACATTAATTATCCACATCTAAATATTTATGCCTCATTTTGTGCATATTCAGATTGAGACAAGCACAATCTTTGAAACAAGTATAAACATGATAAGCACAACTTAAGGTATGTCACTTATCTAGGGAATGGAATAATTACAACAAAGTCATAGATGCAATTATTATTTCTATGACAAGTACTAAAGAGCAGATAAAACCAAAAGTTTCTATATGGACTGATGTTTGTCTGGAACACAAGGGGGTGGTAACTTATAGTTTCTTTAAATTTGCATATTCTCAACCTCTGGGCCAGGCTTGAAAACCTGAAGGTATTTATTCAATAATATGTATATGTCTAGTGTACTTGCTTGGGACCAAAATACAGTTTTGAGTGAGTCACCGTCTTTCCTTGCCGGAGAACCCCTGGGCAGAAATTTTACTTTGAAAACCTAAATCAGTGAGTAATTAGGACTTCTGTTAATTTATCCTTTTTATTTTTATCTGTTGTTGGAGTAACTAATTTGTTTGTCATCTATTTTTTGTATGCATTGTGACTATTTTTGTTCATAATAAATATTCCTTTATTAAGTTCTGCCTTTGTCTGGTAAAGAATCATGATAGTGTTTTGCAATTGCAAAGATATTGTGCTAAATTGTATTTGGTGGGTTTTTATTTTGATTTGCCTGGGGCACTCCATTTATAATTAATTGTCTTGGTGGTGGCAGCATTAAATAGTAATATTTGTATTATTATATTTCAGTGTGGGTGGTATTAAGGGGGATTTGGTAGCCTTATTTCCATTCTAGTGCAGACAAATAGTGAACTTTAAACCTTTCACCATCAGAACTAAGTCATGCACTTGTGACATGCTCTTGCTGATGCAGCTCCCCCTTTTTTAAAAATGCCTTGTATGTACGTAGTGGGGAATTGCGATGCAGCCTAGAACAAAACTAACCCCATTCAACCCCCCAATAATGACAGACCACTTAGTATGGATGAACAGGCCACAGCATTTATTATCACAAACTAAATTACTGCATAACACATCCATAACTTTATTTATTAAATCTCTTCTTTTTCTGTAACCAAAACATTAGACATAAATAACCATAATTAACATATATACATATATAACTCCACCCATAGTGTTATACAGTGACCCAACAGTCCTTGCCAATAAACATACAGTGCTTCCTAATCACCACTTCCTCTCACCTCCCACCTCGTCATGAAATCATATCTTTCCAATATCTTTCCAATGCCCGCCATCAGCCTACCTTATCCACGCTCGATGGGCACGACACCTCAGGCAACCTAATGTTAACCTTTTGAAGCAGGGGAGGTTGAGACCTTAAAAACTTGTTCATCTCATTCCATATACTTAAACGTAACCCCTCAAACTCAATTGGCAAGGACATACCCCCGCCACAACCCTGCTGTTTTACACCTAAAATCAGCGGGGGACCCCACCACAACCAGCCATGGCCTGTTCCACCACTTCTAGCAGTGCCAGATTAACATAGAATAAATACTGCACCAGTAAATGAAATGACAATTCGGGATCAATCTAAAAAACACCAATAACACAACATAGTGCTATATATATATATATATATATATATATATATATTGTTAGACTCCTCATGTAGCGTAAAACTCACAGGATTTAAAGCAGTCCCAGGCTCTATATAATATGCAGGAGGGTGCCTAAAAAGGCTAAAACGATATCCTTGAGGAGAGCAGCACAGGATACAAAGTGCAGAATCCAAATTTTATTGCGAAAATAAACAATTAAAACAGGGACAATATGCAGTGTATAAATAGTAAAATATACTAGGCACAAAGCCTAAATAAAACACTGCAGAGTAAACAAGAAAAAGTACCAGATACAATCCTTTGATCTAGCAGCAATTGCGTTTCATCTCCAGCCGGAGTCTTCCTCAGTGCACCATTAACATAGGCCTCATCCGACCTCCAGCAAGCGCACCCATCCCCTCGAGATAACTAGGCCACATCCGGCCAACTGGAATCCCCCAAGCCAAAACAAGAAACCCACCTCGTCCAATTCCCGACGGCAGCGCACCAGGGCACTCACATTGCTGAGCGCACTGCCAACAGGAACAGGTGATAGCCTCAGCCCGGCCCCTGAGAACCTCTGGTAAGAAACAGAATGTGTAACATGTCCAGATTCAAGAGCACCCAATTCCCAAACAGCCACCGAACCCAGGTCATTCCACCCAGACAGATGACAAAAAAAAACCCAGTACCCCTAGGAGGCGGGACAGTTGACCCAGTATGAGGAGGAGCCACACCTCCCTCATGTATCTGGCGCCAGACCACCAAACCTCCACTTCCGAAGACATAAGATCCAACCACTCGCCCCCCGCCTCATGTCCCAAATGACATATGAGCATCCCACCCTCCTTATTCCGGGTGGAGGGGAGGGGGGAGAGACAGTAACCGCGGAGAGAAATCCATTTGGAGACTGGCAGGGTTAACCCAAGGAGCCTACCCCCTGACCCCCACTATTCAAGCTCCGTGAACCAGTGGCACAAGCACGCCCAGACCGTCTGTAGCCGCCCCCTAACCGGACTGAAATGCCCCCTGAACTCTCCACCATCCTCACCCAAGAATTCAAGCCCCAACTGGAGCACCCCAACGACATGGACGCTGGCGAGAAAACCCGGCTTCGAGAACCAAAATGGGAGAGGAGGCTGAACAACCCAGGGGCGCAATAGCCCTCACCGAAGGAAAACAGGACACATTTGGGAACCCGGCACTCCCCCCAATTGAAACGGTATATTTCCAACTATACTGGGAACCTAGCACATCCTGTGCATTCCATCTACCTCAAGAGAAAGCAGAAAGGGCCCGGTTAGGTCAACCCCGCAACATCCAAGAATGGAACAGATTATATTGATGAATAAACCAACCGACCTTTCCCAAGTACAACAGCTGTCGAGCGGTGAAAGCCTGAAGGAAATCCATCCCGATGCTTACTCGAGCCACCAAAACCCCTTCCCACCTGCAGATGACCGTATCAGGAACGGGAAGCCGCCAAGGAAATGCTCTCATCCGGCCTGATCGGTCACACTGTACCGTAGCTGGCCCCAGACTGCTAGACCGAGCGACCACAACTCCACTGCCTTATAATTCTGCCCCATGGAGCCCCCCACCTGAACAAGATAGAACCCCCGGGAAAAACCCTGCCTGACCAGACACCTCCAGACTCAAGCAGCACCGAGCTAGGCCCTGCAACCAGGGTACCATCGGGATAGAGGGTACTGCAACATGATATAGACAGCCTGCACCACCCCACAATTGTCACAATGGAAGAACTACCTACCTGTCTGGGAGTTGGGTACCCCACGCCTACCATGCCACCAGAATGGGGAAGCTCCAAGACAGCCAGTCTGCAAGAGCCCCGATGCTTGCCAGCTTACTGAGCAAAAGACAGCACACCATGGAAAACCCAATTAGACCCAAAAAAAAACCCAAACCCGCCGCAGCGGCAACAGGTGGAAGTCAGTGGGAGGGACTTAGGGGGCCTGATTGCACAAGCCACCGCTAATGGAGGCCCAAAAGGAAAAACCCCATAACGCTGGGCAACACCGACAGACAAAGCCCAGCTTACCCAGGAGGGCGACATTAAGAGCACATAGCCACAGAACACTGACAGTCAGAAATACGGCCCGGAAAACAGATGGAACGACAACCGAGTAAATAAGAAATCATGCGAAATTGACCCTGCCCCTCTACAGGCACCATGCCCCAAGTTCCCGCGGTGCGGACTTCGGGAGCACCCCAAAGTTGGTCGGGAGATAAGCCTACCAAGCTTCTTGGTAAGCCGCTCCCACACCACCCGAAGGAAGTCTCATATGGGTAGAAAGGTCCTGCTCGGAGAGCACTCATGTCCCCTATCCCGACAGATTGCCCGCATGAAAAGACCGCGGGGAACGGGATGGGCCCCCTGCGACCGGAACCCTTGTGCTGGAACGGCACAAGGACCCCATTTTCCGTCTGCAAATTCCCACCAACCCAGCTCACCCTAGGAACGACACGCGTCCCAGAGAGTGTCCTGACAGCAGAACAACGTGGAGCATACTGGGGAGCCCTCTCCCCGACACTGCTATCCATAACATACGATGCCCTGACACACTCCTTGCGCGCCATGGGGCGCAACCAATTATGGTATTTTCCCACACACACCACCAGGAGTCCCTTCCAAGCAAGGGGCCCCCCGCGGCATGAGGGAACATATCACTAAGAAAAAACCCCTTCACCACTGCTCCCTTGTATTACGCGACATGCGCAAGTCAAGCAGGCCATACTAGCGCCCCGCAGCAGCGTCGAGAGCCACCCTAACCGCCTGCCTTTTGGGAGGCAACGCCAGTGCTAGAAGCTGCGCAGGATGCTGCAGGAAACCGTACTATAACATATGAGAAATACTGATAAAAAGGGGGGGGGGTTAAATAACCGAAGTGGACTCCCTGGTAAGCAGCGTCCATTTACCATTTTTTTTTTTTACTTCTCCTTCAATTCAGGAGCTTTTCTTTCATTTTTTTTTTTTTTTGAAATTCCCAAATTTTACTTAATCATTTTTCCTTTTTTTACATCTCACCTTCCATTCATGTATTCAGTCAGTTCTGTTTTTTTTTTTGTTTTTTTTTTATAAATGGTGAAATTTGTATGTATAATTTTTTATTTATTTTTTTGCGCACTAATACCCCCCCAGCTCTAAAGGGGGCCCTGATCGGATGCAACAAGGGACAACGTACTCACCAGCCAATGCCCGGTGCACCACCCGCGGCATAACAACCGTAGAAGTCCAGGCAGAAGATATTGAAACCAGCTTCCACTGTTTTCTTCGAAGATGTTCAAGGCGCCACCTGCTGGGCATTTCTATGAACTGCAGCCAGGACCTGTGAGAAGGGCATGGAGAGGACATGCCACCAGGAGGAAGCCGAGGTAAGTAAACAGAGAGAAGAACAGAAGGCAGAGAGAGAAGAACAGAAGGCAGAGAGAGAAGAACAGAAGGCAGAGGGAGAAGAACAGAAGGCAGAGGGAGAAGAACAGAAGGCAGAGAGAGAAGAACAGAAGGCAGAGAGAGAAGAACAGAAGGCAGAGGGAGAAGAACAGAAGGCAGAGAGAGAAGAACAGAAGGCAGAGGGAGAAGAACAGAAGGCAGAGAGAGAAGAACAGAAGGCAGAGGGAGAAGAACAGAAGGCAGAGGGAGAAGAACAGAAGGCAGAGAAGACCCAGGAACAGGTAAGAGCAGGGGAAGAGAGGAAAAGAGAGGGGGGGAAGGGGGAACATAGCGGAGAGAAACAGAGAGAGGGGAAGGGGGAAAAAACAAAACAAAACAGATTGATGGGAACAAATAAGGGGGGGAAGAAAGAAAGAACAGGGGGACACCAACAGAGGGGGGGGGGTTAAACCGGAAACCGAGAAAGGGGGGGGGCTCCCCGGACGCCATCCTCACTGGCAGAGGAGGCCCGCAGGAGAGGTCCTCCCCCACCCCCAACAGCATTGGAGCAGTCCCCTCTTGGCCCTGCAGGGCCCACTCACCACCAGGGCCCTGTCCCAGGCCCCGCCGTCGCGCCCGCCATGCAGCGTCTCCTGAAGGCCTCCGGCCGGCCACACAAGGCGCGGGATGCGCCGCCCGCCTCCCACAGCCTCCGGCGTGAATCCCAACACCGGAGGCCGCAGCCCGTGATCCAGCTGCAGGAGGGGGAGGCCGCAGGTCCCGCGCCATGGGATTAGGCCGCGCATCCTCACGGCAGTTGTAGGCCGCGTGTCTGGAGCCTCAGACACGCGGCCGGGTGAAGCCTCGGGCCCGGGCTCCACCTCCTCAACCGGGCCCGAGGAGCAGCATCAGGGGGGGTAGCGGAGCTGGCGGGCGGGGATGCCGGCCTCCACCATCGCGGCCCCCAGGGCCACAGGGAAGGCCCATATGGATGAAGACAGGCCGCGGGGGGGAGCACCCACACCGGCAGCCACCATGGTAGAGGGGGGGTCAGGGGCCACAGGGAAGGCCCCAGAGGGGCCCAGGCTGCGGGGGGGGAGCACCCACACTGGCAGCCATCATGGGAGAGGGGAGCAGGGGCCACAGGGAAGGCCCATATGGATGAAGACAGGCTGCGGGGGGGAGCACCCACACCGGCAGCCACCCCAGGGGAGAGGATCCAGGAGAGGAGAGCACCTGAATCAGGAGTCGCTTGCCACTTTCCACGCTGCAGCAGCTCTGAGGGAAGCCAGAAAGCCTCAACCTCCATCCCTCAAGCTGTGTCAATCTGCAGGCCCAGGCAAACAGGAGCAGGAGGACAGGAAGCTGTTTGCTGGCCCGAATCCCAAGTGGCACTGAGGTAAGACCTCCCCCACACTAATTTACACATAACATAATCCCACCCACACACTCTTTCCCAACCAATCTCATGCATCTATCCCCACACTCCTACATGTGCCCTTGTCCGCTTAGCTGCACTATCTACCCAGGGCCTGAATGCAGCACGAATAGGGAGATGCCCATGAAATGTACCATTTGGTGAAGGGGTTAATCTACTGAACAGTTGCTCGGCTAAACGAAAGTCGGTATGCATCAAGTATCAAAGGGGATACCTTTACACGCTACAACCATGTGTGCTTGTGGGGGGGTCGAAATGGAGTGTTAACTCTTTGCCAGGGACCCCAGAGAGTCAGAGGGTTCCCCAGTTAACGATACAGACAGCGTGCTTGAGGCACCTGTCTGTCAACTCACTATTAAGGAAGACAGCTTTGTGGGGCAGTGTGACGGGTGGCGGTATGGAATCCGGGACCCCTGAGTGCCTGATGAGAAGTTGGGAGTCTCAGCGTGATAATGGACTATCAGGGCCTGGTGCAGGGTAACCACACGTCCTCTGGCGTTGAGCACCAGCGTTTGCGCGGCCACATACCAGAACCCTGATGCAGCTACAGCGAATCCCAGGAACTAGTAGCTTGATATGCAGACCTCCCAGGAACTGGATAGGCGGGCTCTGCAGCAGACATGTATCAAGTACAGAAACAAGGTAAGGCTAGGATAGTCACCAAACATGAAAACAAGACAGAAATAGTAGAACCCAGAACCAGAGAAGGAAAGACAAGATATAATAGGCAAAACAAGAGGAGAAATAACTAAGTACTATATATGAAAATCATGGGGATTTAGTCACATTATATGATCATACATTGCATAAGCCTGCCAACAACGCCAATGTACCCCATATCTGGCAGGTCCTACACTGCCTAATGTATGCTAAAACAACCAAAGAAGACATAAATAGTACTAACCTGCAAGAAAGGGCAGAAGCCTTGAGCAGCTGCCTGCAGGAACACTGAAACAAAAAGGAAAATGGAAAACAAACAGGTGTGGCAACATAAAACAAACATTTAAATGAATCCAAGAGACTGGGAAATCCAGGGATGGAATAAAAGAATGAACCCAGAAACCCAGCATAAAGAAAACCAGACATAGAACAGAAAACCAAAAAAAAACAAGAAAACTAAACAAGAATTGTAAAAAGAGTACTGGATACCAGAAGCCATTGCCAGAATGATCCGCAGCGAGGAACAGGATGTGACAGGCAGCTAGGCGTCCTACAGCGGCAGGACCTCGTGCAGCGATCTCCTCACCCTGGTTTAACCCGGAAGTGACAACACGAAACGGAGCAATGCCGAGGAGGAGTCTAGTGCCGATGGGGAGTCTTTATATCAGCACTAGCCCCTCCCATAACTTCAGGCTCTGCCATTACATATATCTATATATATATATGGTAGATTGAATTAGCCATATTAGTCCAGTAGACAAGATGCTAAAATACCAGAATATTGCAATATGCAATGATACCTTTTTTATTGGACTCACATAATATTTTAAAGATATTATTCTATATTTGTGTTCAGGGCATAGAAAGCTGTAATGACAGCATATAACTTATACCTTATGATAACATAGAAAATATGACAAGTCGGTTGTGGTGTGCCGAAACCGACGATGCGGTAGGCCTGTAATAAACAGGGCCCACCCTGAGGATAATTGTTATTAAAGGGAGCGGTGGGAGGGATACATTGCCAGACCAACAATGGTAATGAGGAGGGGTCTGGCGGCCCTTAAGTAGGGAAATCATGCCCGTCTTCCATATATATGTATTTATTACTGGTATTTATTAAGCGCCAACAGATTCCGCAGTGCTGTACAATTAGTGGAGGAAGTATAATATACACAGACAAATACAAAAGGTAGAGGCCCACACTCTATTGATCCATCTCCTAACGGCGGCAAATTGTCTAATCCCAGTTAAATGGAAGAGAACCCTGGCCCCGTTAATAAGGGACTGGATCGGCAAAGTGGAATTCATATGGTCAATGGAAGAGCTGACCTATTCCTTGATAAACAAATTTGCATTATATACGGCAGTATGTCAACCATTAGACATGTGCAATTTATTTCAGTCTGAATGTAAATTCATACGAATTTTGGCACTTCGGACATTCGGATGCTTCCGAATGTCCAAATTGCTGAATTTCCGTAGTGCCGTATTTCGGAAGTCCTGAACCGAACCAAATTGCCCGAAGTGCAGAATTGCCAAAGTCCCGAATTGCCAAATTTCGGAAGTACCGAACCGAATTGCCGAAGTGCTGAATTTTGGAAGGGCCAAAGTGCTTTCAGATTTCTGAAAAGTGGCAAAACAGGAGAGGGAGGGAAAATGAAGGGAATAATGACAGGAATCTTACCCTAACCCAACCCTTAAACCTACCCCTACAACTAACCCATAACCCAATTCCTACCTTGTATCTGAAGACAGGGATGTTGTATCAAAATTGATAAGCTTTACTGTTTTAAGGAACCCTCGTTATACTGATGACTTTTAGTTCTATTTTCTTAAAATTTGTTAAGAAAGTATGTTATTCGTTACATGCAATGCTGAGTGCTGAGGAAAAATGCAGAGCTTGAGTATTGTGAGTGTGCGATGGATATGGAACAATACTATGAAGGTATTTATAGCCAGAAGGAGTATATATATCAATCTTGCATTCCATAAACAAAAATTTACTTGCCCGGTGCCCTTGTCAGCAAAATATAACGTAAGCCTAGGTTATTTGATGTATTGAACTAGGACTGCTTTTGCATTAAATCTATAATCACTTTGTTAAATTGATTTGCCAGCCACTAAGTAAAAATTATATTCCCTGAATATTATGTTGTTGCAAATATTTATCCAATTGCGGTTTAATTAATCAAAGGAAAGAATCTTGAAAGATTAAAAACAGAGTGCTCTCTTACTTGAATGTTGGTCAAAAGATCAACATTGTCATAACCAGATCCACACAAGAACCCTTTCTAGTTGCCACTTGTATCAGTTATGACATGATGGTGCCATTTAACATTTTAAAAAATGGAGTTAATTGAGTCAA
Source organism: Pelobates cultripes (assembly GCA_933207985.1). NCBI lineage: Eukaryota > Metazoa > Chordata > Amphibia > Anura > Pelobatidae > Pelobates > Pelobates cultripes. Next base: position 235,586,917 of record OW240913.1, read on the forward strand.
TTCCCCTTGCTGAACTATTAGTCCCGCTATCCCAATTCCTATTTGGCTAATTAGGTTGTTTATAACATATCCTAACCCAGTGGTAGTCAACCCTTTTCTACCTACCGCCCACTAATGCAAGTGCGGAATATTTTTTAGAAAGGAGGGCGTTTAAAAAAAGAAAAATAAACGTACATTCATCTTTTTATTTCTACTTAATACATGTTTATAGTGTTTTTAACTTTATAAAGTTTAATGAGAAAACAATAAAGTAAATTGAAATTACCTTTACTAGTGATTAATGAGATCCTTGAGGTTGATGCTGCGAGACTAAATATTTGATATCTGGTTTCGATTTTCGTAAGGAACAAACGAAGGTGTCCTTTTTTGGTGATATTCAGACGATTTCTCTGTTTGCGCATAATATGATTTCTCATCTGTGCATCAGCTCCCCTCCTCTCCCTCCTCAATTCCTCTTCACCCTTTTTCCAATTTTTTAACCTTACTTATAGCAATCCCCAGTAGGAAGGCTGAGCTAGGTAGCCCACTTACTATAGTCCACTATAACAGGCAGGCACACATACAAGACACACATACAAACAGACAGGCACACACATAAATAGACACACAGACAGGCACACATACATACACACACACACACACAAACATACAGGCACACATACACACAGACACACACATAAGACATACATACAAAGACACACACACATACAGACATACACAAGACACACACACATACAAAAAGACACACACACACACATACAAAAAGACACACACACACACACAACACATACAAAGACAAGACACACACAACACATACATACAAAGACAAGACATACATACATGCAAGACATACAAAGACACATACATAAGACACACATACATACAAATACACATACACACACACACACACACACACACACAAGACATACATACAAAGATACATACACACAAACAAACACATTATATTTAAGTCACCCTCCTGTTTCCTACCTTTAAGGTGCAGGAGGGTGACGTTCCCTGGGGTCCAGTGGTGGCTCAGGTGGATGGGAGTCAGAGTTCCTACTCTGACTCCCTGGTCTTCCTCCCGTGCGGCTCTCAGTGTTAGCTGGGAGGAGTGACGAGCAGTCACTTCCTCCCAGCTCTGTGATGTAATCACAGGGGGCCCGGTCACGCTGTTAAAGCGCCCAGTGTTGACCGGGCCCCCTCACAATCCACATCCATCGGGTGGCCCATGATGTCAGGGCCCCTTGGACGGCCGCCCCGTCGCAGGGGTACCGCCAGCTTGCACCCGCCCGCCCACCCAATCTCTCCAAATAAGGAAATCCCTACCGCCCACCTGGAATCCTGAAACACCCACTAATGGGCGGTAGGGACTAGGTTGACGACCCATGTCCTAACCAATAAGCGATTTCCCTTAATTTGCTCCAAGCAGAAATTTACCCATAAAGCCTCCACATATTCTTCATCACATTCCATTTGCTTAAGATTTGGCTTTAACTCATTATTATTATTGGCATTTATATAGCGACAACAGATTCCGTGGCTCTTTACAATATTATAAGAAGGGGAGATTTAAATAAGACAATTACAAAAAACCTACAGGAACAATAGGTTGAAGAGGACCCTGTTCAAACAAGCTTACAGTCTATAGGAGGTGGGGTATGAAACACAATAGGACAGGAGATAGCAATCAAATAAGGTAGGAGTGAAGCAGAGGTGGAGGAGAGAGTAGAGTGCTGCCCTTTAGGAGAGAGCATGGGACAGGTATGTGAGGTAGAGGTTACTCTGGGAAGCCATAAGCTTTCCTAAAGAGAGGCTTTTAAGGCACCTTTCAAACTATTAAAGTGGTAGGCAGGCTATTCCAGAGGAAGGGAGCCACCCACGAGAAGTCCAGCAAGCGTAAGTTGGCCATATGGATGAGAGCAGCAGACAGGAGAAGGTCATGGGCAGAGCGGAGAGACTGAGAAGGGATCAGAGGAGAGATATAAGAGGGGCTAAAATAGTTTTTTGCTTTATAGGTATGGGTTAGTACTTTGAATTGACTCCTATAGGAATAAAGGAAGCCAATGTATGGACTGACAGAGGTGTAAGGTGTGAGAAGAATGACTGGAGAGAAAAATCAGTTTGGTAGCAGTATTCATTACAGACTGCAGCAGGGCAATTAGGACAGGGTTACAATAAACCATGCAAGAGATTATTAGAGCATAGACAAGCTACTTAGTAGCATCTTGAAAGGGACGGACGCAGGCTCTTTTTTTTTTTTTTTTAAAGGTGAAATCTACAAGATTTGGTAATAGACTGGATGTGAGGCCAGAATCAAGTATAACACCAAGACAGCATGCTTGCAAGGATAGGTTGATGTGGGTACCACAAACCTGAAAGGAAACTGAAAGAGGAGGATCAGTATTATGAGGAGGAAAGACATGGAGCTCAGTTTTAAAGAGCAGGAGGACATCCAGTCAGAGATGGAAGGGCAAACAGTGACACGTTGCAGGACGGCACGGGAGAGGTTTAGGGAGGAGAGATATATCTGGGTGTCATCGGTGTACAGGTGGTAGTGGAATCCAAATGAGGTAATAAGTTTGTCAAGATAGGCAGTATAAAGAGAAAATAGAAGGGGACCAAGGACAGAACACTGGGGGACTCCAACCGAGACAGGACGAGGGGAGGAGGTATTATTACAAAAGGAGACAATGAATGAGTGTTAGAAGAGATAGGATGAAAATCATGAAAGGACAGTGTCACAAAGAGTGATTGAAGAGTTTGAAGAAGGAGAACAGAGAAAGGCAGCAGGGAGATCAAAAAGAATTAGTATGGAGTAGTGGCCTCTGGATTTAGCTGCGATTAGGTCATTAGTAACTTTAATAAGATCAGTCTCAGTAGAGTGGAGATGGCGGAAGCCAGATTGACGAGGGTCAAGGAGAGCGTTGGAATTGAGGAAGCGAGCCGGATGAGTAAAGACAAGTCTTTCCGGAAGCTTTGAGGAAAAAGGAAACAGGGATATGGGACGATAGGTCAAGAAATGTTTTTTTCAGGATGGGTACTACAGTAGCACGTTTAATGGCAGCAGGGACAATGCCAGAAAAGAGAGCAGTTGAAGATGTGTGTTAAGGAAGGCACAAGTGAAGGGAATTTTCAATGATTTCTAAAGGAATAGAGACTGGGTGAGAGTCCACCCAGGTAGAGATGGGAGTTCCAAAAGAAATGTGGGCGTTAGTACAAACAGCTGGGTACTTCAGCCAAGGACCGCTTCCTAGCTGGAACAGGGGACAAACTGCAGCACTTCCGCCCACAGTCGCATTGGCTTGACTGGAGTCCTGGAACCACTCTCTCATGGAGCCGAATGTGGAGTTCGCCCTAGACACCCCCAGGCCCTGGACGACACTCAGTCCTGGGAGCTCTAGTCCTTACAAGGACTTTCCATGTTGAATCCTCAACACTGGAACAGTGATTAAAGAATATCCATTTCCCCTCCCAGTAACCAGATGACACATAGTTCTGGGAGTACAAGCTGGAATACGTTTCATGGCAGCCACAAGTGGCCTTATACAGTATGAAGGTCCCCATGCAAAGGGCACTCCCCCTGGACCTGAGAGTAGACAACAGTAAAAACATACAAGAGGAAATTGGCTCTCAGGTCCAGGACACTCCCATACAAAACAAGATAATCTCTCCCCTGTGCCTGGGAGGTAATTGAGTCAAGAACTGTATTAAACTCTATTATCTCCAGGCACAAAAAAAACACATTTCCCAAACACCCCAAAAGTACTTTTAAAATACATAAATCCTCTGAAAGCCCTGATCAGGGTGACCAACATATCCAAAAATCACCCAGATCGGTTCAGGAATTTCCTGGAAGTCATAATTTGACCAACCGCACGCATGGTCCCATAGCCGAAAATAGTTCCATAGAATCGTGGCTAAGTGCCGCTGGGAACCGACCAGGAACCGCAAAGTCTTCATCCAAAAATATTTCCAGGGCTATCGCAGCTAAGTTCCTCTGAAATCTATTCACGGTTTTGGTCCATGCAAATGGCCGCCAGGGAGCTGGCTAGCGCAAATGACCGCCAGGGAGCTAGCGTTTGGTTCTATGTGCACTAATGGAAAGTGCCGAACCAGGGGAACCAGCCTCCTGCCCACCAACTATGGGCCAAGTCGCTAACTGGAGAGAAAAATCAGCTTGGTAGCAAACAAGCATGTTCCTCTAGGAGCTTGTGGCAAACTCACGTGGACAGGGGAGTTTGTCACATATCTTCCCCATCCCGAGGAGACTATCCAGACCTCCACTCGGTCTAGGTCTGTGATAGTCTGGTGGCTTTTCCCAAAAGGCCTCCTCTATAGTCCAGAGGGCCTCCTGCCACAAGTGCCAATTTATACATCCAGTGTCCTGCAGGGAAACAACTCGGCTGCAGTTGTCGCTGGGGATGGAGAGGGCAATTCCCCACTCTAGGGGGTAACTCCTGCCGATGGGGAGAGGGACCGGTTAGCCCTTCTCCCTGTAACTCATACTGCCGCTGGGGAGAGACACTCTCCCTGGACCTCACCTATGAAGTCATCCGTGCTTGATGCAGCACTCTGCCCTGTAGCCAGTGCTTCAGCTAGGTTGGCCTGTTTGTCGTCAGACCCTGGAATTAATGGGCCAGTAGGGCAGAGGCCAGCTGTGCTCTGTCCTGTTGCCAACTCTTCTGCTGGAGGAATGTCAGTACAGACCATGGTGTGGCAGTATGCTCACTACTCAGACATGGATTGCACAGAGGGATGTGAACTACAAAGCAACCTGCATTAGAAGGAGAGGACATCCAGGGAGGCATACAATAAGGATACCACTACCTGTTTATATTTTGTCTTAATGTTTTCACCAAGTTGTGATTTAAAATCAGGTCGGTCAGTGCTTTTGGGGCTGAGCTGTGTACATACACTGATAAGAAAGTATTTCTGGCATGAGGGGCCGTGGCTAAGGAGCAGGGCCTGACTGGCCCACCGGGATACCGGGAAATTTCCCGGTGGGCCGTTGGCACCTGGGGCCGGGCAGACACCTGGGTCTGCTGGTGGCCGCTGGGGAGGTCTTCTGGCGGCCGCTGGGGGACTTGTATTGGCAGCCGCTGTGGAGCTCTTCTGGCGGCAGCTGGGGGACTTGTACTGGGGTCCGCTGGGGGAGCTGCGCTGGCTCTGCTCCCCAGCACGCAGCTGAATGAGACCGGCGCCGGAATATGACATCATATTCCGGCGCGGATCTCATTGAGCAGCGCGCAAGGGTGGGAGAGCAGAGCCAGAGCAGCTCCCCCAGCAGCCGCCAGTACAAGTCCCCCAGCGGCCGCCAGAAGACCTCCCCAGCGGCCTCCAGAAGACCTCCCCAGCTGCCTCCAGAAGACCTCCCCCTGGCAGGTATTAGTAATGTGTCAGTGTGAGTTTGTCTGTCTGTTATGGTGTGTGTGTGTCTGTCTGTGTCATGGTGTCTGTCTGTATGGTGTGTGTGTCTGTCTGTATGGTGTGTGTCTGTCTGTTTGTGTCATGGTGTCTGTCTGTTTGGTGTGTGTGTGTGTGTCTGTCTGTCCGTCATGGGGCGTGTGCCTGTCTGTCCATCATGGGGCGTGTGCCTGTCTGTCCATCATGGGGCGTGTGCCTGTCTGTCCGTCATGGAGCTTGTGCCTGTCTGTCCGTCATGGGGCGTGTGCTTGTCTGTGTCATGGGGCGTGTGCCTTTCTGTGTCATGGTGTGTGCGTCTGTCTGTGTCTGTCTGTGTCATGGTCTGTCATGGTGTTTGTGTCTGTCATGGGGTGTGTGTATCTGTCATGGTATATGTGTGTTTCTGTGTCTGTCATGGTGTATGTGTGTGTTTAAAAATAGTGTTTCTGCTCACCTTTTTTTTCCCCACGCAGCGTGCTGGTCTCCCCTCGACTGGCCCTGCCTCTATAGCTGAGATCATCAAGCTTGATGATCTCAGCCAATCCAATGCTTCGCCATAGGATTGGCTGCAAAACGCCACTCCAATCAGCATCTCCTCATAGAGATGCATTGAATCAATGTATCTCTATGGGGAATGTTCAGCACCTACAGAGTGTGGAGGCCCTGAATGTAGGTGCACTAACACAGGAAGCACCTCTAGTGACCGTCTGAGTGACTGTCATTAGCGGTGTCACTTTGAAGCAATGTAAACACTGCCTTTTCTCTGAAAAGTCAGTGTTTACGTTGAAAAGCCTGTAGGGACATGCTATAGACACCAGTACCACTACATTAAGCTGTGTGTGAGCTTGCTTGCATGTGTGTGCCTGCTAGTGAGTGAGCTTGTGTTTTTATGTCAATGAGCTGATGTATATCAGTGAGATTGTTTGTCTATGAGGCTGTGTATCAATGAGCTTGTGTGTGTCATTGAGATGTCAGTGAAATTGCCTGTGTCTGCATGTGAGTATGCTTACTGTATAATTAAACGTTCTACCCTGAAAGGACCAATATTTTATATTAGAAAAAGCAATATATATATATATATATATATATATATATTACTCAATCATCTGTCATGGCAAAGCATAGCCTTAGATATTACATGTGACAATATATGGCGCAGTGACTTATGGGAATGGCACAACATTTTTTTCCAGGGCTGCTTTGTATCCCCAGTCCGGCCCTGCTAAGGAGAAAGGTGTATTGCATTCTGCAAAACATTTATTTATTTTTTTTGCGCAAAAATTATAAAAGTTTGAGCTTGTGAAAAATACAGCATATTTCTGAGGTGAAAACCCATCAAATGCATTAAAGTTGTTTTGGTGCCTGGAGTGTCCCTTTAAGTTAAAGTTGATTTGTGTTAAATCCCTGCAGCTGTGACACTCTTTTAATTGGTAATTTCTGTAACAAATATTTAATACGTGGCATTATTAAAACAGGATGCTGTATGTATACAGTTGGGGCAAGACTGGCAAGTTATTTTATTGCTTAATAGGTAAGAGAAGAGAAGATATTGGCTTTATGTAATTGACTTTGGCAGCCATTGCCCAGGAAGGAAGAACTATTGCTCTTTCCCAATGTGGGATGTGCAATCACATTAATCAGTATTTGGCTTGGGAACATATTTGGAAATTTGCATTTTGTCTAAATCTTTCTCAACATTTGGAACAGTTATGTGTGTAGCATGGAAGAGACCTTGAAGCCATTTTCTTTGGAACCTGGAGGCTTAAAGGAACACTATAGTGCAGGCAAGGGTGAACATTTTGCTGCCTGGGTCAAAGGATGAAATTAGGCCCCCCCAACAAAAAATATGACATCCAAAATATGCCGATCCATTATGTTATGCAGTGTGTGTAGTGAATGCAGTGTCTGTGTAGTGAATGCAGTGTGTGTGTGTAGTGGATGCAGTGTGTGTGTAAATAGCAGATGCAGTGTGTATGAGTGTGTATAGTAGATGCAGAATGCCGCCCCTGTCACAGTGACGCCTGGAGCCATGTATTCCTGTCACTATTGTTATGAAAACACATTTTAGGGCCCCAACCCCATAATTTTACTCAACTTTCATCAAGCGCTGCTTGGGTTAATTGTGGCTTGCCACGCCCACTCTCCATCAAACTCGATGATCTCAGCCAATCTAATGCTTTCCCATAGTATAGCATTGGGAGACTACTGTGCATGCACGGCAAAACGCTGCACTACACCAATCAGCATCTCCAATAGATTTCTATGAGGAATGTTCAGTTCCTCCATGCCAAATATGGATACGCTGAACGTCATTGGTGCACATTGTGCTGCGCTGAACCTGGAAGCACCTCTTCAGTAGCAATGTAAACACTGCCTTTTCTCTCAAAAGGCAATGTTTTAATTGGAATGCCTGCAGAGACAGGCATTAGACACCAGAACAACTACATTAAGCTGTAGTTGTTCTGATGGCTACAGTGTTCCTTGAACATCTCATAGCAATGTCCGCAGAAGTATACAGTATTTGTCTTGCTTAATATGTATGAAACTATACATTATTGCCTGATATTAACTGACACCACAATTGCTTGTGTACAATATCATTCATTATTCTTCATGCAATAATTAGTTCCTTTAAAAAAAAAATATATATAACCCAAAAGACACAATGTGGGCCATACTTTCACTGCCAGACAGAGCTACTTGTCATCGATTCGTTACTTTTCAAATCTTGCTCTATTGCTCTGGATGCAATAGCAGCACATTATGTACAGGTTACTAATGTAACCAAAAGTAAAAGTTTGAGGCGTAAAAAATGCATGCATTCTACAGAAAAAGATGTGATGCATAAATATATATTGCATAAAATACAAAATGTAACCAATTAACAGTAATGAGACTACAGAACAGGGGCACAATTAACTCTCAACGGGGGCATGAATAAAGGTTTAGTGTATAGAATGTTACCCATATGTGCAACTAAGAATCTTCATTTAAACACTGCAGTTTTAAGGCCCAATTTAACATCCATCCGTCCAACCAGGCCGGGACTGTCCATCGGAGATCACAGGATCTCCACTGCCGGTCCATGCAGGGCCAGCACTATCCGAGCGCCGGTCCAGCTGTGTTCCATGAAGGGCCCTCACCGGCCCACATGTAGTGTATTGCTGCCGCCGGCGGGGGAGAGAGGGAGGGAGACAGGAGGGGAACCTGGAGGATCTCTATCTTGCAGCTCCGCCAGGTTCCTCTGGTGAGATTCGGAGCAATGCCATTGCTATCCCCACAGGCTCGAGTTCACTCACCACTAGCACCACCAGGGATGGCAGTATGGTCCCCCCTCCCAGGCTAAAGGTAAAAAGTGAGGGGGGATATAATTAATGCTTCTTTATTTATTTTTTTAAATGTAAAGATATATAGATAATAATCTGCCCCCTAACACACAACCCTACAAATATATTCACACACCAGCACCCTCACTCACACACAGATAGACACTGCACCCCTGACACTCACAGCACCCTCAACATTTGGAACAGTTATGTGTGTAGCATGGAAGAGACCTTGAAGCCATTTTCTTTGGAACCTGGAGGCTTAAAGGAACACTATAGTGCAGGCAAGGGTGAACATTTTGCTGCCTGGGTCAAAGGATGAAATTAGGCCCCCCCAACAAAAAATATGACATCCAAAATATGCCGATCCATTATGTTATGCAGTGTGTGTAGTGAATGCAGTGTCTGTGTAGTGAATGCAGTGTGTGTGTGTAGTGGATGCAGTGTGTGTGTAAATAGCAGATGCAGTGTGTATGAGTGTGTATAGTAGATGCAGAATGCCGCCCCTGTCACAGTGACGCCTGGAGCCATGTATTCCTGTCACTATTGTTATGAAAACACATTTTAGGGCCCCAACCCCATAATTTTACTCAACTTTCATCAAGCGCTGCTTGGGTTAATTGTGGCTTGCCACGCCCACTCTCCATCAAACTCGATGATCTCAGCCAATCTAATGCTTTCCCATAGTATAGCATTGGGAGACTACTGTGCATGCACGGCAAAACGCTGCACTACACCAATCAGCATCTCCAATAGATTTCTATGAGGAATGTTCAGTTCCTCCATGCCAAATATGGATACGCTGAACGTCATTGGTGCACATTGTGCTGCGCTGAACCTGGAAGCACCTCTTCAGTAGCAATGTAAACACTGCCTTTTCTCTCAAAAGGCAATGTTTTAATTGGAATGCCTGCAGAGACAGGCATTAGACACCAGAACAACTACATTAAGCTGTAGTTGTTCTGATGGCTACAGTGTTCCTTGAACATCTCATAGCAATGTCCGCAGAAGTATACAGTATTTGTCTTGCTTAATATGTATGAAACTATACATTATTGCCTGATATTAACTGACACCACAATTGCTTGTGTACAATATCATTCATTATTCTTCATGCAATAATTAGTTCCTTTAAAAAAAAAAAATATATAACCCAAAAGACACAATGTGGGCCATACTTTCACTGCCAGACAGATTTCTATGAGGAATTCTATTCTAGATTTCTATGAGGAATGTTCAGTTCCTCCATGCCAAATATGGATACGCTGAACGTCATTGGTGCACATTGTGCTGCGCTGAACCTGGAAGCACCTCTTGAGTAGCAATGTAAACACTGCCTTTTCTCTCAAAAGGCAATGTTTTAATTGGAATACCTGCAGAGACAGGCATTAGACACCAGAACAACTACATTAAGCTGTAGTTGTTCTGATGGCTACAGTGTTCCTTGAACATCTCATAGCAATGTCCGCAGAAGTATACAGTATTTGTCTTTCTTAATATGTATGAAACTATACATTATTGCCTGATATTAACTGACACCACAATTGCTTGTGTACAATATCATTCATTATTCTTCATGCAATAATTAGTTCCTTTAAAAAAAAAATATATATAACCCAAAAGACACAATGTGGGCCATACTTTCACTGCCAGACAGAGCTACTTGTCATCGATTCGTTACTTTTCAAATCTTGCTCTATTGCTCTGGATGCAATAGCAGCACATTATGTACAGGTTACTAATGTAACCAAAAGTAAAAGTTTGAGGCGTAAAAAATGCATGCATTCTACAGAAAAAGATGTGATGCATAAATATATATTGCATAAAATACAAAATGTAACCAATTAACAGTAATGAGACTACAGAACAGGGGCACAATTAACTCTCAACGGGGGCATGAATAAAGGTTTAGTGTATAGAATGTTACCCATATGTGCAACTAAGAATCTTCATTTAAACACTGCAGTTTTAAGGCCCAATTTAACATCCATCCGTCCAACCAGGCCGGGACTGTCCATCGGAGATCACAGGATCTCCACTGCCGGTCCATGCAGGGCCAGCACTATCCGAGCGCCGGTCCAGCTGTGTTCCATGAAGGGCCCTCACCGGCCCACATGTAGTGTATTGCTGCCGCCGGCGGGGGAGAGAGGGAGGGAGACAGGAGGGGAACCTGGAGGATCTCTATCTTGCAGCTCCGCCAGGTTCCTCTGGTGAGATTCGGAGCAATGCCATTGCTATCCCCACAGGCTCGAGTTCACTCACCACTAGCACCACCAGGGATGGCAGTATGGTCCCCCCTCCCAGGCTAAAGGTAAAAAGTGAGGGGGATATAATCAATGCTTCTTTATTTATTTTTTTAAATGTAAAGATATATAGATAATAATCTGCCCCCTAACACACAACCCTACAAATATATTCACACACCAGCACCCTCACTCACACACAGATAGACACTGCACCCCTGACACTCACAGCACCCTCACACACACACACACACAGCACTCTTACACACAGCACCCTTACACACAGCACCCTTACACACACACACACACACTACACCCCTCACACGCTCACAGCACCCTCACAAACACACATACACACTGCACCCCTCACACACACAGCACCCTCACTCAATCAAACACGGCACCCTCACACACACATTGCACCCCTCCTGCACACACTACACCACACACACACACACACACACACATCACCTTAACACACACTGCACCCCTGACACTCACAGCACCCCTGACACACACACACACACACACACACTGCACCCATGACACTCACAACACCCTCACACACACACTGCACCCTAACTCAAACACAGAACCTTCACACGCACATAGCACCCTCACTCAAACACAGCACCCTCACACACACTGCACCCATCACTCACTCACACACACACTGCACCCCTCACACACACACACAGCACCTTGCCCACACAGCAGTACACCTCTCTTACACACACTACATGCCTCACACACACTACACCTCCTCACACACACTACACCTCCCACACACATTGTACCCCTCTTGCACACACACACACACACATCACCTTCACACACACACACACACACAGACATACTGCACAATACTCTTTCCTGAAATTTTTTACTCCTGGTATCCCATTTATGGAGACGCAAGAGACACATTTCAAGCAAACACAGTGCAAGCATGTTATTAAATTTGCTTGCGCTGTGCAGAACAAATACAGGGCCTTTTTCTCATGCTAGAGCTCTTCAGCAGAACTCTGCGCATGGTCTGCCTTGGAAGAGCATTAAAGCACCCAGCTTTTCAGTGGGCCGCTGTAATTAAAACATTTTTTTCCCAGTCTGGCCCTTTCTTCCTTTCTACTCTGCTCCTAAGTTAGCTGTCCAGTCATGTGTCTCATCCCACCATGTTTCTGTTGTGCCTATAATGTCACATTTATTTTTGACATTTTTGTCATATTTGTTTTACTATGTCAAGTTAATTCATTTATTAAACTCACTTTATTTGCATTTCGTTTTTTGGAGAAGGGGAACAGGGAGGGCCTTAGAATTAGATATACCTGACATGCATATCTGGCTCTGGACATGGAGACATGTCAGGCGTGTAAATATGACAAAACACATAACATAAAAGTGGACTGCTGAAAGTTGACGAAACTTACAACATGAAAGTAAAAAAAGCCAGTACTGAAAAAACAAAAGCTTACCCTCAGGGGTAGAGTTGAGCGAACTGTAAAGTTCGGGTTCGTACCAAACATTACGATTTTTTGACCAAGAACATTTCAGTAACAGTTCGGGTTCGAGTTCGGCGATTTAATGGTGCATTTTGAAAAGCTGCAGGGCAGCCAATCACAGGATCTCCCCCGCCGGTCCATGCAGAGCCAGCAATATCCGAGCGCCGGCCCTGCTGTGTTCCATGAAGGGCCGGTGGGGAGATCAAACCAGGGATGGCAGTATGGTCCCCCCTCCCAGGCTAAAGGTAAGAAGTGAGGGGGATATAATCAATGCTTCTTTATTTATTTTTTTAAATGTAAAGATATATAGATAATAATCTGCCCCCTAACACACAACCCTACAAATATATTCACACACCAGCACCCTCACTCACACACAGATAGACACTGCACCCCTGACACTCACAGCACCCTCACACACACACACACACACACAGCACTCTTACACACAGCACCCTTACACACAGCACCCTTACACACACACACACACACACTACACCCCTCACACGCTCACAGCACCCTCACAAACACACATACACACTGCACCCCTCACACACACAGCACCCTCACTCAATCAAACACGGCACCCTCACACACACATTGCACCCCTCCTGCACACACTACACCACACACACACACACACACACACATCACCTTAACACACACTGCACCCCTGACACTCACAGCACCCCTGACACACACACACACACACACACACTGCACCCATGACACTCACAACACCCTCACACACACACTGCACCCTAACTCAAACACAGAACCTTCACACGCACATAGCACCCTCACTCAAACACAGCACCCTCACACACACTGCACCCATCACTCACTCACACACACACTGCACCCCTCACACACACACACAGCACCATGCCCACACAGCAGTACACCTCTCTTACACACACTACATGCCTCACACACACTACACCTCCCACACACATTGTACCCCTCTTGCACACACACACACACACACACATCACCCACTGCCGATGCCGAATTCTGTCCTAACAGAATGAGAACAGTTTCTACATTCGTGTTAGAATGCAATTGAGGACTTTATTTGTATCGCAATTTCATTCGACTGAATGAAACTCTGATACTATTCTTTGCGGCGGCTGCATCTTGCAGCCGCTTAGTAGATTACTTCCTAATTCTCACGGTATCAGGGAGCTATCTACCAAAATGCTGAAAGATGTAAATTGTCTTACAGCCACATTTACTAATACTTAATAAAGTAAAGTTTACTTAGTATAAGTAAATTCAGCCCCTACTCGCTATACCGCGATTAGGGGCATGTCTAGTAAACAGTGAGCAGCCAACAAAACAAAAAAATATAAAAAAAAAACCTAAAGTAAAATAAGGGGGGATGGTGGGTGGGGGCACTAAATAAGAATGAGCGGGGGGGGGGACCAACTGTCCTCCCCCCCCGGCTTCCACCTCTGCGCGGCGGGTGGGGGCCCTACATAACAATGGGGGGGGACTACTGTCCTCCCCCCCTGGGCCCCTCCCCTGCGCAGTAGGAGCCCTAAATAACAATGGTGGGGGGACCTACTGTCCTCCACCCCGGACCCCACCCCTGAACGGTGGGTGGGGCCCTAAATAAGATTGAGGGGGAGACCTACTGTCCTCCCCCCAGGCCACTAACCCTGCGCGGTGGGTGGGAGCCCTACATAAGAATGTAAGAATGAGAGGGGGGACCTACTGTACTCCCCCCAGGCCCCCACCCCTGTGTGGTGGGTGGGGGCTCTAAATAACAATGAGGTGGGGGGGACCTACTGTGATGTGAACAGCAAAGCAACCTTCATTAGAATGAGAGGACACCCAGGGAGACATATAGTAAGAATATCACCACATGTTTATAGGCTGACTACCCCTGGCTTAGATTTTTATTTTGGATGACACAGTTGCAGGAGAGGTAGCAGTTTAATTTCATTTTTTTTCATTTTTTTTGAAGGAATGGAGACTGGGTGATAAAGAAAGTATTATAATGTGCTTGCACTCTTTCAAACCAATTGTGCAGGTATAAGGGTCACCGTCCTAAGACCTCATAATACTTGAAAAAATCTATACGATACCACACTCCAGAGTGAAGTGCGGTATCGTATAGATTTTTTGGAAACTGGGTGATAGTCTAATGGAGGAGGGAAGGAAATTGAATAGTAACAGTGCAGCCCTAGAAAAGTCTTGAAGGTGGGTATCAACGGTTCAGATACAAACAGAGGATAGACACAGGTCTTCGGCAGAGTGTAGGGGCCTGGATGGGACATACTTGTGTATTAAGAGGTAGGAGCAGCGTTGTGTAGAGATTTGTAAGCAACTACGAGAATTTTAAATTCAGCATCTTTTTTTATGTAAAGCCATGTTACGCCCTGGGGAGATAGCGCAGCTAAGCGGACAAGGGCACATGTAGGAGTGTGGGGATAGATGCAGGGGAGTGACTTGGGAAGTGTGTGTGGGAGGGGTTAGGTTTAATGAGAGTTAGTGTGTGGGAGGTCTTACCTCAGTGCCACTTGGGATATGGGCCAGCAAACAGCTTCTTGTCCTCCTGCTCCTGTTTGCCTGGGCCTGCAGATTGACACAGCTTGAGGTGATGGATGTTGAGGAGATCCTGGCGTCCCTCACGGCTGCTGCTGCGCTGGATGGTGGCCGGCAACTAAAGGAGCAATTTCAGAACATTACTGGAGGTATGGCTGCCGGTGTGGGCACCCCCCGTGGCCTACCCTCCCTTGGAGCACCCCCTGTGGTCTCCCCTGCTGCCTCCCATGCGGTCCCTGCCCCTGGGGGCCGCACCGGCACTGGCAGGCGTTCCCGCCCGCCTGCCAGGCTGTCTCCTGAGAATACCCCTCGGGCCCGGTTGGGGAGCAGGAGCAGGAGCCCGGGCCCGAGGCATAGCCAGAGCCGCGTGTCTGGGGCTGCCGCGCAGCCTACTCGATTTCCCCCCTCCACACCATCCACCCCGGCTGCCGGAGGAGGATCGCGGGCCGGGGGAGGTGGATGCAGCGGCTGGCGGGTGGGTAGGGCGATGAGTGGGCCCTCGCGGGGTACCGTGGTACCACCGTTGGAGATCCGGGGGGGTCCCCTTGCCCATCGAGTGCCTCCTCTGCCAGTGAGGAAGGCTCCCAGGGCTCTGTCTCCCATGTCCCCCCTCTTTCCCCTGGTGCTTCTTTTTCTTCTTCCAGGGGGCTTCCTCTTTCCCTGTGTCTCCTGTCCCCCTCTGGTGGGCCTGCCTCTCCTCTCCCTGCTTCCCCCCATCTAGTTTCTACCCCTCCCTGGCTGCCTCCTCTCTATTGCCCCCCCCCACCTTGTCTGGGCCCCCTCCCCCCCTGCAGGTCACTTACCTCGGCCGTCTCCTCTGGGGCATGGGCTCATGTCTTCTCTGCTGCTTTCTTCTCAGGATACTGCTGCAGTTCATGGAACCTTCCAGTGGAGCCTGGAACACAGCTGATGTCTTCTGTGGATGCTGGAACTGCTGATTCTTTGCCTTCTGTGAGCGCAGTGCCGGGCTTGGATCGCCAGTCTGCGACCGGTAAGTACTTTGTTCCCTCAGCTTCTGGCGCTGCGAGTCCCGGGTTGGGAGGGTTCCTCTCGGGTCTTAGGTTTTTTTTGGATCAGTGGGAGCGGAGGATGGTGGTTAGTGGGTCGCTTCTGTGGATGGTCAACTCCGGTCGGCTTGGTCCCCGGCCCTGCTCCCTCCTAATGTTCAGGCTTCTCCCGCTCCTGGGACTCTGCTTGGGACGGGTGGCGGTACGGTGCCTCTGGGTTCCCCGGCACCCGCGGTGGCCAGTGTTGGGTTCGCCTTGGGTGATGCCTGTCTCGAGGGGGGGTCTCAGACGTAGCGCGGGGTGCTGCTTACATGTGCTGGTCTGGTCCTCTGGGCTTGCACTTGAAGCAGGAAACAAAGGAAAAAATTTGGAAAGGGGAATTTGTGGAGATATTTTCTCTCCTACCGCTGGAGGAAGCTCCTCCCGTGGCGGACAAGGACAGTAAGGAGTCGGAAAGGGAGAGGGAGTGTGACGGAACGCTGGCACTCCGACTGAGTACCTCCGCCAATCGATGCGCCTAGTGCTCGCTGAGGAC
>OW240913.1:235603579-235625965 GCA_933207985.1 Pelobates cultripes
ATGAATTCCCTGAGTACATCATTTATAAAATCTTGGAATACGGCCGGGGCATTGCATAACCCAAATGGCATTACCAGATATTCATAGTGTCCACTACGTGTATTAAATGTCGTCTTCCACTCATGATTCTCTTTAATTCTAACCAAATTGTAAGCGGTCCTAAGGTCAAGCTTAGTAAATACTTTAGCTCCCTGAAGTCTATCGAACAATTCGGAAATGAGTGGGATAGGATATGCATTTTTGACAGTGATTTTATTAGGTGCCCTGTATTCTATGCAAGGGCGTAACTCACCACCCTTTTTCTCAACAAAAAAGAATCCTGCACCAGCTGGTGAGGATGACTTTCTTATGTGCCCTTTGCTCAAGGATTCTTTGATACATTCCTCCATGACCGGTGTATAGTTGCCATATGGGCAGTTGGAACCTAGGACAAAACCCCCACATACCTAACCCAATAACACACTGATACTAGGGTATATGGGAAAAATTGTCCACAGCTTTTATTAACCATTATAATAATAAATATAATAAGTTTATCATTAGTAATAACAATCATAACAATATAATAATAATTTAACATATAAATATGGGTCATTGCCCCCATACTCCGCCCTCACATCCGCATTCTTCTTTTAATATAACGGGCAATGACCCCCAACATACTAACACATATATATATATCTTTCTCCAACATAACAATTTAAGTGACAACCATAAATAACCACGGCAGGGTTATACCCTACCAACCACCAGTGACCACAATTTCCATGTCCGTGACGTTCCTCATGGGAGCCTATTTCTTCTTCCTCGGCTCCCTATCCCGCCACGGGCTCAGACCTTGACCCCTTAAGCTGTCTGAGCTCCCCCACCCTGGCGAAAGAGTGCCCTTTGCTAGCGATCCAATAAACCCAAGCGAATGTACGAGTGAAACCGGACAGACTCCCATCTCCCGATCCTCTTGACCAGCTCGTCCCCAAGCCCCAGGCGCGCAGCCTCCGTGGCCGCCCCAATGCGAAATGAGTGGGTGCCGTAGGTGCTCGCATAAAATCCCAACCTTCCTAAGCCCAACCGGAAAACTTTATTAAATTGGAAGCGGGAGAGCGACGAGCCGTCCGCATGCACCAAGAACGACCCGTCCACCGCCGGCCTCTGCTCCAAGTAGTGCGTTACCGCAGCCACTGGACACAAGGTTGAACCTGGTAGGGGGCCCAGGGTCACGTCCCTGCCTGCACCCTGGATGTCAGTCTTGGACCTGGCCAGGTGTACCACCAACTTCCCACCGAGTGTGCGAACCCCCGATGCCTGTATGCCCCCTGACGCCAACCGTGTGGCGCTTACCAATTCCCCAATCCTAAAGGCCCTGAAAAAGGCCAGAAGGAATGCCGTCCTGTAGATTGAAGCAGATTTCAGGTAAGGCTAGGACTAGACCCTCCAGCACCCGTACCGACACTGGGCGTCTTGCATCTGGCACCCTACGGCCCCTCCAATAGCCCTTTAGAGCCTGCCTGATAACAAAAGCCTTGGTAAGGTCTTCCCTCCCGTGGAGCTTGAACCAAAAGGCCATTGCAGCCATGGTCCTGTCCACCACTGCCGGAGATGCACCACCCGCCAACAAGTGGAAGGTGAACCACAGGAAGGCGTCCAGCGGTGCCTCCCCTGTTGCTCGCCTACCCAACCCTTCCCAGGAACACTCCCATGCACCCCAGACCTTATTGTAGGCGGCCCAGTAGGCCGGCGCAAGTGACGCCTTCACGAGTCCCCCAAGCAGGACGCTCCTAACTGCCACATCTCGTTCGGGCATGCCTGGCCCACGTCCAGCGCCTCCGGGGCCACCGTCCGAAACCTGGACCACTGAAAACGAGACAGAGCGTCAGCCACCTCTTTCAAGTACCCCGGCACATGGCGCGTGCAAAAGACCACGTTAAGGGACATGCACAGCAAGACATATCGCCGCAATAATGTCACCACTGGCCTTGACGCCACCGACTGGTTGTTAACCGCATGGACCACGGACATGTTGTCCGAGAAAAAGACCACTTTTCGGTCCTGCAAGCTATCCCCCCACAGGGCCAACGCTACCACCAACGGGAACAATTCCAGGAAAGCCAAGTTACGCATGAGGGGGCTCTGCCCCCACGCCACCGGCCACTTTTCTGCGCACCATCTCCCACCGAAGTAGGCCCCAAACCCTACCAGACGCGTCAGTGAACAGCTCCAATTCGGCAGCTGACACGCCTTCCTACCGGAAGAACACCGTCCCATTGAAATCCCGCAAGAAGGTGTCCCATACTACCAGGTCAGCCCGCATGGACGAGGATACCCGTATGAAATGGTGCAGGGACCGCGCCCCTGCAGTAGCTGCTGACAGGCTGCGGCTAAACACCCTACCCATCGGTATTACCCGGCAGGCGAAGTTGAGCATCCCTATCAGCGATTGCAGCCACTGAAGCGTCACCTTGCGCGCCTGCCGCAATGCACCCACTGTCTTATCCGCCGCTAGCGGCACCCCGAATTGGCCCGCCACCCATTCAGTGGTCCTCAGCAGGTGTAGGCAAGCCGGGGAGTCGGCCGGCCCTACACAGAAGAAATCATCCAAGAAGTGTACCACCGCTCTGTCCCCCTCTTCTACCTGCACCACACATTCAAGAAAAGAACTAAACTTTTCGAAATAGGAGCAGGAAATGGAACATCCCATTGGGAGGCACAAGTCCACGTAATAGCCCCCCTCGAAAAAGCACCCTAGCAGGTGGTGACACGCCGGGTGGACAGGGAGCAGACGAAAAGCCACTTCGATGTCAACCTTTGCCATAAGAGCCCCGCGCCCGGCCCTCTTTACCAGCTCGACCGCATGGTCGAATGATGCATAAGAGACCGAGCACAGCTCCTTATCGATGTCATCATTCACCGACCCGCCCTTAGGGTAGGATAGGTGGTGAATGAGCCTAAACTTCCCCGGCTCCTTCTTAGGGACCACCCCGAGAGGGGAAACCCGGAGGCCCTCTATTGGTGGTGCCCGAAACGGTCCTGCCATTCTACCCAACATAACTTCCTTGCAGGGGTCAAGTCCTGGGGAAAAAAGTGTGGGAACTCTCCCAAAAAAAACCCCAAAACACTTGTATGTATGTTTATATATATGTATGTGTGTGTGTGTGTGTGTGTGTGTGTATGTATATATATATATATATATATATATATATACACACATACATACACACGCGTGCACACACACTCACACAGTGGTGTATTTTAATTTTATGCTGCCCTAGACATGACTATAGAGCACCCCCCTAATCTAAATTTACCACTCCTTCATGTCAAGGGTGCACCGCTTCCTGATTAAGAACCCACCCCTTCCTCTTTAGACTCCACCTTTTCCTGCTCCTTTTAAAGAAATACTATAGTGCCAGGAAAACAAAGTTGTTTTCCTGGCACTATAATTCCGTATAGTGCCCCCCTCCTCTCATGTCCTCCCCTCCCCCACTCGACACTGAAGGGGTTAAAATCCTATGGGTATTTAGCAGATGCTGGATGTCCTCATGCCAGGGCCGGACTGGGAGAAAAATTCAGCCCGGGCATTTTTTTAGCACAGCGGCCCACTAAGAAGGGGGCGGGGCAGAGAGGGTGTGTTTCGTCATCACCAAAGACAAACACGCCCCCTCTCAAAGTGAGCGTTGGGTCAATGCTCTTCCAGGGCAGAGCTCTGCTAAAGAGCTCTAGCATGAGAAGAAAAAAAAAACCTGTATTTGTTCTGCACAGTGCAAGCAAATTTAATAACATGCTTGCACTGTGTTTCCTTGAAACTTGTCTCTGGTGTCTCTATAAATGGATACCAGGAGACAAAAGGGCAAGGAAAGAGTATTGTGCATGTGTTTGGAGCCTGCTTTGGGATTGTATGTGTGCAGAGTGAGCTGGTCGTGGTTTGGTATTGTGTAATAAGGTTGGTTTTAGTCGTGTTGTGTTTGTGGTGTAATGTAATGCATATGTGGCTAGGAGCTGAAGAGAATGTGTGTATAGGGGATGTAGTAAATGTATGCACACAGGCTATAGTGTGTGTGTGTGTATAGGTGATGTAGTGTTTGTAGGGGTTGTAGAGAGTGTGCGTTTAGGGGTGTAGCATGTGTTTGTTTACAAGGAATCTAGTGTGTGTGTATCAGGGATCCAAAGTGTGTATGTTAGGAATGTAGTGTGTGTAGGTGGTGCAGTGTGTGTGTATATATATGTGTATGAGATCTAGTGAGTGTGTGTATATAACGGAATCAGAGTGTATATAGGGATTTAGTGTGTGTATATGATCCATAGTTGGGTAAGGGATATAGTGTGTGTCTGGAATGTAATATGTTTAGCGGTGCAGTATGTGTTGTGTGTGTGTGTGTGCAGTGTGTTGGGGTTCTGCGTGTATGTGTGAGGAGTGCAGTGGGTGTCTGTGAGGGGTGTAGTGTGTATGTGAAGGGTGCAGTATGTGTGTGTGATGGATGTTGTGTTTGAGGGGTGCTGTGTGTGAAGATGCTGTGTATGTTGTGTTTAAGGGTGCTGTATGTGGGTGCTGTGTTAAAGGGTGCAGTGTGTGTGATTTGTGTGTGTGTGTGATGTGTGTGAAAGTGCTGTGCTGTGTGTGAGTGTGCTGTGTGTGATGTGTGTGAGAGTGCTGTGTGTGAGAGTGCTGTGCTGTGTGTGAGAGTGCTGTGTGTGATGTGTAAGAGTGGTGTGTGTGAGAGTGCTGTGAGTGAGAGTGCTGTGTGTGCTGTGTGTGAGAGTGCTGTGCTGTGTGTGAGAGTGCAGGGTGTGTGAGTGCTGTGTGTGATGTGTGTGAGAGTGCTATGCTGTGTGTGAGAGTGCTGTGTGTGATGTGTGAGAGTGCTGTGTGTGAGAGTGCTGTGTGTGAGAGTGCTGTGTGTGAAAGTGCTGTGTGTGCTGTGTGTGAGAGTGCTGTGTGCGAGAGTGCTGTGTGAGTGCTGTGTGTGCTGTGTGTGAGAGTGCTGTGTGTGAGAGTGCTGTGTGTGAGAGTGCTGTGTGAGTGCTGTGTGTGCTGTGTGTGAGAGTGCTGTGTGTGAGAGTGCTGTGTGTGCTGTGTGTGAATGTTAAAAGTGATTGTGTGTTGGGAGGGTAAAAAAAAACAACAACAAAAATGCATTATATCTGCCCCCCCCTTTACCTTTAGCCTGGGAGGGGTCCGGCACGGTGGTAGCTGGGAGGAGGGGGACCGGCACACTCACATCATCCCTGGTGGTCCAGTGGTTAGTGAACTCTAGCCTATAGGCTAGAGTTCACTCTCGCGAGATCCGGCGCGTTGCCATGGCAACGCTCCGGATCTTGCGAGAGAAACCCGGCGGAGCTGCAAGATAGAGCTCCGCCGGGTCCTCTCCCTCTCTCCCCAGCCGCAGGTCTGTTTAAATGGGCCGGTGAGGGAGAGCTTTGATCTCCCCATCGGCCCTCCATGGAAGACAGCGGGGCCGGCGCTCGGATAGTGCCGGCCCTGCATAGACCGGCATGGGAGATCCTGAGACCTCCCCTGCCGGCCTCGTCCCATGGACATCGCGGCCCACCGGGCATTTGCCCCTTGTGCCCGATGGCCAGTCCGGGCCTGCCTCATGCACAGGGTGAGGACGTCCAGCATCAGTTAGGTGACTTTTGGTCACCTAACCACCCGAAAGTCCCTCTAGTGGCTGTCTGATAGACAGCCACTAGACTTGGAGTTACCCCTCAGGTAATTATTGCAGTTTCTGAGACGGTTTAAGGGGACTGGGACACTGCACCCAGACCACTTCAAGGAGCTATAGTAGTCTGGGTGCCTATAGTGTCCCTTTAAGCACACTCTCTGACAGACACCCACACTGGCAGATACACACTGTAAGTAACACACACATACGTCACTGATTTGACACACACATTCACTGACACACACTCATTCATTGACAGAGAGACACACACTAATAGTCACACACACACTAAATGACAGACTCACTTATTTGACAGAAACTTACAATAACGTATGCACATACATGCAATTGCAAACATACACATGCATACACTAACAGAAGCACATACACTCACATACACACGTATAAACGCTAACAGACATAAATACACTCCTACACACACTGAGACAAACAGACATCCACAGACAGACATCCACACATCCAGACATCCACACATCCAGAAACAGACATCCACACATCCACATCCACACATCCACAAACAGACATCCACACATCCACAAACAGACATCCACACATCCACAGACATCCACAAATCCACAAACAGACATCCACAAACAGACATCCACATCCAGACATCCACAAACAGACATCCACACATCCACAAACAGACATCCACAAACAGACATCCACACATCCACAAACAGACATCCACACATACACAAACAGACATCCACAAACAGACATCCAGACATCCATACATACACAAACAGACATCCACACATCCACAAACAGACATCCACACATACACAAACAGACATCCACACATACACAAACAGACATCCACAAACAGACATCCACAAACAGACATCCACACATATACAAACAGACATCCACACATCCACAAACAGACATCCACACATCCACAAACAGACATCCACACATCCACACATCCACACATCCACAAAACAGACATCCACACATCCACAAACAGACATCCACACACAGACATCCACACATCCACACACAGACATCCACACACAGACATCCACACATCCACACACAGACATCCACACATCCACATCCACACATCCACACACAGACATCCACACATCCACATCCACACACAGACATCCACACACAGACATCCACACACAGACATCCACATCCACACATCCACACACAGACATCCACACATCCACATCCACACACAGACATCCACACACAGACATCCACACACAGACATCCATATATACAAATTAATAATATTATTAACTAATTAACATATCCCACCCACCCAGCATCCCTACCTTTCCCTGGGGTCCAGTGGGGCTGCAGTGAGGACGGCTCTCTCCCTGTCACACGCGGAGAGGGAGCTGTGTGCTCTCTGCTCCCTCTCGCCGCGCGGGATGTCTGCTGATGCTGGGAGCCGGAATATGACGTCATCAACCCGGCTCCCAGTATCAGCAGACATCCCGCGCGGCGAGAGGGAGCAGAGAGCACACAGCTCCCTCTCCGCGTGTGACAGGGAGAGAGCCGTTCGCCGGGGGCAATCGATCAGGTGCCCCCCCCCCATGACAGGGGAACACAGGGCATTTGGGGGCGGCATTTTTTGCCGCCCCCTGAGTGCCTGCAGGGGGAACAGCGTTCCTGCTGTGAAAAAAAGTGCAGGAACGCCGTTCCCACGCGTTCCTGCAGGACTCGAGCCCTGCTTCCTTGCCCAGCTTGTCACGCAACACTTCTGGAAATTCCGCCACCGATTTTAGATTACGCGGGCATCCCGTACCGTCCTTGCCCCAGAACGGGATAAAGAACAACCGTCCCTGCCCGAACCCAGCCCTGAGGAGCTCGGCGTCCGCCCTATTACCGTAGCGGCTTAGACAGGGCTCCATCGCGTCTAGCTTCACTGGGGTGAGCCCCCGGGGCAGCGGAACCCCCCCGCCTCAGACCGCGGAAGAAGCTCCTGCTCCCCCTGACTTACCTTTCTTGAAACAGCGCTGCAACCCGTGCGCCCCCCCACAGCCCGAGCATTCGTGCTTAAATTGGCAGGAAGCACCCCATTTTCATTGGCCTTCATTGAAAAGCCAGCATAGTCCCTTTTGTGAGGCGGCCGACGAGGCGGACTGACCTTTTGCGCCAGCCGCGTGCTGAAAGGGTTGCGCCTTTTGCACCATTATCAGCTTCATCCAGAGAGGCAGGTACATCTGGTCCCACCTCATACCCGGATTAGCCACCAGCCGCTGCCGGAACTATTCGTCATACCGCCACCATGCCAGCCCGCCATAAGTGCGGTATGCCTCCCAAATCCCGTCCAAGTAGCAAAACAGGGAAGAGCACACGCCCGGTGACTTCTCCCCTATCACGCTGGCCAAGACGCAAAACACCCTCAGCCAGTTCCCAAAGGATTTTGGTATCTTGCGATACCGCTTCCACTTCTCCTCTTCTTCCTTCTTCTCATCTTTCTTATCCTTCTCCTTGAGGTCAATAAAGTCCTCTGTGACGAAGTGCCCTTTGCCACTTGGTCCTGGAGAGCACTGCTTGCCAGCCTCCTCCCCTGTGACTATGACTCTTTCATGTATTTGGCTTTAAAGCCCCTAGTCTACCTTCAGACAGACTATTTATGTAGGCTGCTTTATTTATCTTATGTTTTAGTCACCCTTTACCCATTATAGGTGCAGGGTGTGTGTAATGTAATTGTTTATAGTGTGTGTGTGTGTGTACTGTGAAATGTATTGCCTGCTCTCCTGTACTGCTGAGGTTTGCTACCAACTAGGTGGGTTTGGCTATGGAGCTTGTCTAGTGCCCTCTGTTGGTAGCAACAGCAATATGCACTACCTGAATTGCAAGACTGGTTCATTTGCATATTCGGGTAGATTTGCATATTGCTAATTCTGCAGGCAGGTGAGATATTTACTGTTAAATATTGTCTCCCCCACCCCTTTAAAAATGTGCCATTGTGTTGTGATAAGTCACTGTGTGTTGCCTGCTATGGTTTGACTGTTTTTGATTTTATTGAGGTTTCACAACAATGTTATTGTGGTGACCCTATGGGCTGGTCCCAAGGGAAATAAAGGTTTAGACAGTTCTTCTTGATCCCTCTAAACGTAGCCTTGTCTCGTTATTGGAGGGAGCTGTTATAATCACACTGGGGATTGCTATGCTCTGCATGCTCCTCTGAGCTTGAATCACTTAGCTCTTTTAAGAGCTTGTTCCTGACACGCTCTCCTTGGAGGAGGGGTCTTCACCACACAGTCCTGGATGCTGGAGGTTCATACAGGGTGGAAGGAAGAGTTCTTTCCCACACAGTCCTAGAGGACAGAAGCTGATCCAGGGTGGAAGGAAGACGGCGAGACTCCAGTCAAGATACAGCGGTTGCGGAGTCTGCGGTGGTTGTGGTGTCTGCTGCACTGCTTGGAGTCCTCAGGAAGCGCTAGGAGCATTCGTAAATGGAGGGTACTCAGTCGGAGTACAAGGAGCTCCGTTACATCCTCCAAAGGAAGGAGGGAGAAGATCTCGCAAAACTCCCCCTTCCAGATTTTTTCTTTCACCTCCTGTTTGAGGTGGACCCCGAGTGGGCCAGCAAACGATACGTACGCGTGCTGCCTTGCCGCGTCTGACACCCCCCGGGTTCTGCCCGCTCGCTCCCTGCGTCCCCCGCGCCGGGTGCGGTCCCCACCTCGCTGCTTGCCAACACCGCTGAGGTCCCCCCCCCTGCTGCCGCCCCCTGCGCCCACACCTGTCCTACGCTGTCCCCTGTACAACCCCCCGCCCCCAGTGAGTGGAGTAGTGATTGTAGTGTTTGCACTAGCACGCTGGAATGCAGTGATTCGCTGGACTCACCGGCCAACCCCCTCGATCCAGAAGCGCCCGGGGCTGCGATGGGAACTGCTGTGCTTCCAGGATGAGCAACGTCTACTGAAGTCCCGCCAACCGGAGAGCCCACCCGGTGCCCGCGGGCTACGACTTCTACTGTCCTGGAACCCGACCTATCACTGGACCTGACCCGCCTAAGCCTCCCCCTCCCGGCCCCTGAGGATGAGCAACGTCTACTGAAGTCCCGCCAACCGGAGAGCCCACCCGGTGCCCGCGGGCTACGACTTCTACTGTCCTGGAACCCGACCTATCACTGGACCTGACCCGCCTAAGCCTCCCCCTCCCGGCCCCTGAGCTACCGCGGGCCCCTCCATCCTCACCTCCACTGAGCCCAGAAAAACTGCTCCTATGCCCCCCTCCCCTTACCTCTGTCGCCCCCTGCCCTACCATCCTCCCAGAATCCCCGGGCCTGCCTGAATACGATGCCTGCTCCCCACTTACCCCCCTGGCTCCCCCTCTCTGGCCTCCCGGCTACCGGACCCCCGTGCAGTGTCAGCCTGCCCCCCAACCTCCCCCCTCCGCCTGCGGGGTAACTGGCCCCCCATGTGGCCCTTCCTCTCCCACCACCGGCCTCGCCCTCTCCTTCCCCCTACTGCGTATCCCCCGCATCCAACACGCCAAGGGGGCACCTTGGAGGGCCCCCTGCATTTGCCTGCTGTGTCTGGCTCGCCTGGGGCCTGCTCCGGGCCATCCTGTCCCTGGCCCCGTCCCTTTCGGCCTCCAGTGGTGGGGGCGCCCTCCTGGGCCGCGCCCCAGTCCTTCCTGGCCCTGGAGAGGGCCGTTCGTCCGCCACTTGTGTTCCCGCTCCTGGCGCCACCCCACCCGCTCCAGGGGACGCGCCGACTGCCTCCCGGGCCGCCGCCCGCCGGGAAGCTCCTTGCCGAGGCCCTGGCTCCGCCGTGGGAGGCGGGGCCTCAACCACAGGCCCTATAGGCCTGCTGTTGCTGCTGCTGCCGCCCGCTGCTTCCAGCCCGCCGGTGCCTCCCTCCGGTCCGGTCCCAGGACTTAGGCGCCGTGGATGGCCTCCCTCCGCCGCCATCCCTTCCTGCCGCCGCCGTCAAGAGCTGGTCCAGCTGGGCCCGCACCCAGCCCGCTCCCTGTCGCAGTGCTGCCACCCTGACTCCAGCCAGCAACCTCTCCACGTCCTCCATGGCCCTGCAGAGGAGAGAAAAAAGAGAAAGCCCTACCCAGCAAAGCAGTGAGCACCAGGGTGCACACAAACTCAGCCAGGTAAGAAATTAAATGTGCTCTAACCAAAATGGCTGCCTACTTAAGTAGACCAACCCCTTTCTCCCACAATCCACCAGTCCTGGCTGGCTCCTCCTAAGCCCGCCTCCTAACCCCTGTCAAGGCCCTCCTTCGCTAAGCTGTGCTTTGGCTCCTTGGGGCTACATTATTTTACTCTCCTGGGGAGATAAGGCATAAACTGCCCTGTTACAAACTGCCATTTGTAACTGTTATTTTATTTGACAAATTGCCCTGCTTCCCTGTGTTATGGAGAAGCTTAATTGCCAGCCTTCTGCCCCATGACTATGGACCTAGTGTGTATGGCGATTTGACTGTATTTGTGGGATCTGAGCACTGTTTGGATATATTGAGCGCTCAGATCCAAGCCATCTGGGGATAGGTTGAATGTGGGGGTTCTGTTCAGTTCAATAGGAGTTATGTATTTTTGAGTCTTTTGCTAACATGTGGTTAATGGAGTCTGCCTCTATCCCTGGATAATTGGATTACTTTCCCCATTGTCCAGGATAGAGGCCTCTGTAAAACCGGTTTGGGCCAGAAAACCATGCTGCCAGCCAGGCCCCAAAAGACACTTTTGCTAACTTTTGAACCCCTTGTCTGATTTGTGCCATTTTTTAATATATTGCTCCCCTTAATGGATTGATTCCAAATATGTAATTTTTATGAAGATTGGATGTGTAGTTTGGAAGTTATAGTACATGTATAAAAACTGTATTTTTACTGTTCTGTTTTAATTATGTTATGTGATTATCTGAGGGATGGGAATTTCCCCGAATGTATATTGTTCCGATTGGTGATACTGCTAATTATGTGGGTGTCTCCCTTGCATGGGCAGAATCTCATAAAAGCAGAGTGTGTGCCATTAAACATCAGATCTTCTTGACCCTCAATACGTAGCCTTGTCTCGTTATTGGAGGGAACTGCTATATCACACTGGGGATTGCTATGCTCTGCATACTCCACTGAGCTTTTAATCACTTAGCTCTTTTAGGAGCTGTTCCTGTTACACTCTCCTGAAGGAGAGGTCTTCACCACACGGTCCTGGAGGACAGAAGCTGATCCAGGGTGGAAGGAAGACGGCTAGACTCCAGTTAAGCTACGGCGGTTGTGGAGTCTGCGGTGGTTGTGGTGTCTGCTGCAGTGTTTGGAGTCCTCAGGAAGCGCTAGGAGCATCCATCAACGGAGGCTTCTCGGTCGGAGTACAGGGAGCTCCGTTACATTGGTGGCAGCGGTGGGATGGCGTCCTAGTGCGAGGAGAAGCAGCTCGGAGACACTGGTATCGTATGAGAGGTTATTGAGGGCAACGCTAGCCACTGTGCAGCGTCCCTAACTACAGCAGCATGGAGCAGGGATGCATAGAGCCCTGCGAAGAGCACCTCAACAGGATACGTTGCTACGAGGACGACGCTTACATTGAGGAGGTAAAGAGGCGGTTGGTCTGCTATGGCCCAGACCTTTCGAACGAGGTGGTCCACCAAGTAATGCGCCAGTTGAGTGCTGAGAACAGTGCGGCAATGGCCTTTGAGCGAAAACTGTGGAGGTTGAGGATATGGACACCTTGTCTCCAGCGACAGTGTAAGTTCCAGGGAGCCGAAGGTGTCGTCCTTCCTCCCCAGCGGCAGTGCAAGTTCCAGGGAGCTGAAGGTGTCGTCCTTCCTCCCCAGCGGCAGTGCAAGTTACAGGGAGCCGAAGGTGTAGTCCTTCCTCCCCAGCGGCAGTGCGAATTCCAGGGGGCCGAAGGTGTCGTCCTTCCCCCGTAACAGCAGCAGTGTGTCCTACAGGGAGCAGAGACAGTTGGTCTCTCTCTCCAGCAGCAGGACATTGTTATGGGAGTGGAGACAGGCGGTCTCCCTCTCCAGCGGCAGCCTGTGTTTCAGGGAGAGGAGCACAGCACCCTATCTCCCCAGCGGCAGCTTACTCTACCAAGGGGAGACACCAATCTCCCAGATGGTGCAGATGGGACCGTGGTCTCTGTGCCTGACCTACAGGGATGCTGGACAGCCTGTCCAGATCTCCAACTACCCTCACAGGGACAACAGGAAGAGGGGGTAAGTACGAATTCCCCTCCCCAGCTAACTCCTAACTTGGCCCCAGGGTTAACAGAGGAGATGTTAACCCCCACTGACCCCCACGTTCCCCTGGCTACTGAGCCGGACTATGTTCCCAGCACCCCAGCGGAAGAGCTGGCAGCTGGGCAGAGTGCAGTCGGCCTCTGCCCTCCCTTTGTCCCTTGTCCAGAGCCTGATGTCCTGCAGGCTATACCAGCGGAAGAGCTGGCAGCTGGGCAGAGTGCAGTCAGCCTCTGCCCTCCATTTGTCCCTTGTCCAGAGCCTGATGTCCTGCAGGCTATACCAGCGGAAGAGCTGGCAGCTGGGCAGAGTGCAGTCGGCCTCTGCCCTCCCTGTGTCCCTTGTACAGAGCGTGACATTCTGCCGGCTACCCCAGCGGAAGAGCTGACATCAGGGCAGAGCGCCTTGTTACAGGACTGGTCTGCAACCCCCTCTCCCCAGCAGAAGTGCGGCGCCGCTGGCCTCTGCCCCCCAAGTACCACCAGCTATTTGCCCAGCTGCACCAGGAAGGCAGAGGATGCTGCATTTTCATCCTACAACCTGGAACCTACAGGCCAGTACTGTTTATTGTGGGGGGGCTACTTTGCTACTTGTTATTTGTGGGTGGGCTGCAAGACTAACTTAGGCACTGACCGACAGGAGGTCAGGTGCCTGGTTAGTCTCCCTCCAAAAGGGGAGATATGTTACAAACTGCCATTTGTAACTGTTATTTTATTTGACAAATTGCCCTGCTTCCCTGTGTTATGGAGAAGCCTAATTGCCAGCCTTCTGCCCCATGACTATGGACCTAGTGGGTATGGCGATTTGACTGTATTTGTGGGATCTGAGCACTGTTTGGATATATTGAGCGCTCAGATCCAAGCCTTCTGGGGATAGGTTGAATGTGGGGGTTCTGTTCAGTATGATAGGAGTTAGGTATTTATGTGTCTTTTGCTAACATGTGGCTAATGGAGTCTGCCTCTATCCCTGGATATAAGTGGATTATTTTCCCCATTGTCTCCTGGATAGAGGGCTCTGTAAAACCGGTTTGGGCCAGATAACCATGCTGCCAGCCAGGCCCCAAAAGATACTTTTCTAACTTTTGAACCCCTTGTCTGATTTGTGCCATTTTTTAATATGTTGCTCCCCTGAATGGATTGATTCTAAATATGTAATTTGTATGACGATTGGATGTATGGTTTTAAAGTTACAGGGTATGGGTAAAAACTGTATTTTTACTGCCTGTGTTTAATTATGTTAACCCATTGTGTACCATAATTAGATCACAGGCAGATGGGAGGATTTTTGTAATTGCTGGGAGTGTTTCTGTAATGTACGTTTATTTTTGGTTGTTGTGTAAAACCCTGTGGGTGGTCCTATCTCAGGGAAACCTGCATAAAAGAAGGTTCTTTGTGTGCCAATAAACAGATCTTCTTGACCCTCAATACGTAGCCTTGTCTCGTTATTGGAGGGAACTGCTATATCACACTGGGGATTGCTATGCTCTGCATACTCCCCTGAGCTTTTAATCATTTAGCTCTTTTAAGAGCTGTTCCTGTTACGCTCTCTTGGAGGAGAGGTCTTCCCCACACGGTCCTGGAGGACAGAAGCTGATCCAGGGTGGAAGGAAGACGGCGAGACTCCAGTTAAGCTACGGCGGTTGTGGAGTCTGCGGTGGTTGTGGTGTCTGCTGCAGTGTTTGGAGTCCTCAGGAAGCGCTAGGAGCATCCATCAACGGAGGGTACTCAGTCAGAGTACAAGGAGCTCCGTTACATGCCCCCTTAGGTGGCATAGCGCCTGGAAACAGGTTAATGGCACAGTCATATGCTCTGTGGGGAGGCAATTGATTCGGATTGAGCATTGTTAAACACCTCCTGAAGTTCTCGGTATTGTATGGGAACTCCAAAAGTTTGGGGAGTGGTAGTGGGAAGGTCAATAGTATCCAATCTCTTTAGTACTAGTTTTATACATCTCCCCATACACTCTTTACCCCATTCTAATATCTCCCCATTAGCCCAGTCAATATAGGGATTGTGCTTACTCAGCCACGGAAATCCTAATATGACAGGACATGATGGAGAAGTAATAACCTGAAACGTCATCTCCTCCCTATGGGAGGCCCCAATAGAGATCATAATAGGGACAGTTTTGTGGGTTATAAGTGGTTGTGTGAGTGGTCTACCATCAATATCCTCTACAGCTATCGGCGTAGGTCTCTCCCTGACCGGTATCTCATTACCCCTAATAAACTGGACATCAATAAAATTTCCAGCAGCACCTGAGTCCATTAGGGCACTGTAAGAAAACTTCTTGTTATCAAGGGAAATAGATACCTCAAGGAGGAACCTACTTTAGTTTTTGTTAGAGGACAACTCCATCACACCTAATATCTGTCCCCTTAAGGTTCTTGGGTGCGGAAGTTTTCCGGACGCACTGGGCAATTAGTTATCATATGTCCTTTTCTACCGCAATATAGGCATAACCCCTCCCTTCCCCTATACTGTTTTTCGGCCTCAGACAGTCTAGTGACCCCCAACTGCATAGGTTCGGGGTCGGACTCTACAGGGCGGTTAGACAAAACAGGTTTAGAGAATCAAGGTGCTAGGGACATAGCCGTACATCTGGTCTTGCTGCTGGTGACTTTTCTGAGTCTTAACCTATTATCAATATGCATGACCAACGTAATAAATTCGTTAAGACTCTTAGGTAATTCTTTAGCGGCTATCTCATCTAGTATAGTCTCTGAGAGACCCTTTTTGAATGCTGAGATTAACCCATTGTTAGTCCAGTCTACCTCGGAAGCTAAGGTACGGAATTCAATAGCATAATCCGAGATAGACCAGTTACCTTGTCTGATGTGCATTAGGGCAGTGGAGGCGTCATCCTCTCTACCCAATGGCTCAAACGTGAGCTTGAATTCGGCATGGAATTCCTGGTAATTATGAGCTATGCTCAGATTACTCTCCCACAACGGATTAGCCCAGGCAAGGGCCTTGCCCTTTAATTGATTCATTAGATAACCAATTTTTGCTCTGTCCGTGGGGAACGACCCTGGTGAGGCCTCAAAATGGTACTCCACCTGATTAAGAAAACCCCTGCATTCCTGTATAATGCCATCAAACTGTAGGGATGGCGATAAAGAGATGCTATTAAAAGTGGGTGGAGGTACACAGGGTCAAGATACCAGAATATAGAGAAGTCAATAAACAAAGCCAAAGTCAAAAACCAGGTAGAAAACTATAAACAGGAACGCGCTCTCAGACAACCTCAATGGAAACCACAGCAGGGCACTGAGCAGGATGAGAACTGGGCCTAAATACCTCTACTCTAGATCTGATAGGCTGTAACCGGCCTTTGACCCCAAAGTCAGTTACCAGGTTTCATTTGCATAATTGCTGCTCAGCATTAACCCTTCTGTGGATTAGGTTGCTGCTCGGCACACCTTTTCCTGTGTGGACAGTAAATGTCACTAACCACATTTTTATAAGCGGATGAATACGTGACAGATATGAAGTGCAGGCCACAAATGCACTATTTAGCACCTAAAGAATTTAAATGTTTAAAAATGCGCTGTAACCACAGTATTTGATGGTTCTATTTGACTCTCAGATGTGAAGTGCAGCACAGGCCGAAAATGTATTAATTAGCTGCCAAAAATTTACTAGTTTGCAGAATTCTTTCCTAAGCTGTCAGTATCAGCAGCAGCATCCTCTCCCTACAATAATAAGAACTCATTTGCGTGCGGCGCTATGCGACTACAGTTTATATATAGAGGCTGGGTCACATGCTGCACTGGCCAATCACAGACATGCCATTAGTAGGCATGGCTGTGATGGCTTCTAAGTGCACACGAGTCAAACGCTTGTTGATTGGCTGCCCTGCAGCCTTTCAAAATACGTCATTAAATCGACGAACACTGAACTCCAACCTGAACATACACTGATATGTCTGTGTTCGGGTCCGGGGTCCAAAAAACTTAATGTTCGGTGCGAACACAAACTTTACAGTCCGGGGTCGCTCAACTCTAGTAATAACGTTTGAGACCAGGCATGAAGGTAACTGATTACAGATGTAGTCTCAAACTTACACATCCAACTATCAGTAGTGTAATTTATTCTGTTATACCGTTTAAAAAGATCCTCTTAAACAAAAATCTTGCATGTTATTTTTTAGTGCACTTCTTTTATTATTATTATTATTATTATTATTATTACTGGTATTTATATAGCGCTAGCATATTCCATAGCACTTTACAATATTATCAAAGGGAGATTTAACAATAAATGAGACAATTACAAAAACTTACAGGAACAATAGGTTGAAGATGGTCCTGCTCAAATGAGCTTACAGTCTAAAGGAGGTGGGGCATAAAACACAACAGGATAGGAGGTAGCAATCAACCAAGGTGGAGTGAAGCAGAACTGGAGGAGAGAATAGAGTGCTGCCCTTTAGGAGAGAGCAAGGGACAGGTATGTGAGGTAGAGGTTACTCTGGAAGGCCATAAGCTTTCCTAAAGAGATGGGTTTCTACCAATGCTACCATTACCTAAGAGATAACGGCACTCAGCAAAAGGAACAATTAATCAGCCAGAAATTATTCAGACATCAAATATCAATGAATTATATCGAGTAACCATGAATTCTGCATCTTAACAAAAAGCTAAGAAAATAGAAAGTCTGATACTCTGTTGCTGAACTCTGTAGCTTAGATTCAGTTTTTAAAAAAAAAATTAGTTAACGTTAAACACATTTGACTTGTAAGAACTAATAAACATACACAGTAATATATTAAAAATACAATGGAAAGCTGCAAAATATGATTTTCTATTTGGTAAAAAAAACAATGCAGGTTCACTCAACACTTTTAAAACTGACAAGTCAATGCATGCTATCACCAACTAATCACAAAAAGAAAGCATCCTAGCGTAGCTTACTGTCAGGTGGGGGCTGTGGCTCAACACGCAGAAACAAGTCAACTAGAAAAACGTATTACCAGGCCTTAGAATGGTTGGATTTAACGTAGAAAAAATAGTCAGTGTGACGGAACCGCTGGCACCTCGACCGGGTACCTTCTGCCGACGGATGCTCCTAGTGCTTTCCGAGGACTCCAAGCACTCTGCCCGGCACCATAACCACTGCAGACCCCACGAACCGCCACAGCTTGGTTGGGGTCTCGCCGTCTCCACCCACTCTGGACCCAAGACCAGGGTCCAGCTTCCAGAAGGTCGACCTCTCTCCGAATTCCAGAGAACAGGAACAGGAACAAGCTCTTAGCAGAGCTTAGTGATTATACCCTGGGGAGTATAGTGATTATAGCAATCCCCAGAGTGTAGTTCTCCAATCCCCCAAACATGAGCCGAAACTTCATGAAGGTACAAGATGATCTGATCTTTTAATGGCAC
This sequence comes from Pelobates cultripes, assembly GCA_933207985.1. Taxonomy (NCBI): domain Eukaryota; kingdom Metazoa; phylum Chordata; class Amphibia; order Anura; family Pelobatidae; genus Pelobates; species Pelobates cultripes. The sequence continues at coordinate 235,621,801 of OW240913.1, forward strand.
ATACTCTGCTGTTATGCAATTCTCCCCTGCAAGGGAGACGCCCACAGACAATTATACAATACCCAATCACACAATGGTTACATCCCACACATCTCCTCCCCTTAGCCTGAGAGATAACCCAATTATCCATACATTTTAAAACACACTTTTTACCCAACTTTCATAACTCCAAAACTATACATCCAAACTTACATATTATTAATCAGCACACTTTAAATAGAAACATAAGCCAAATCCATCCAGGTGTTAAAAAGTTAGCTGGAGGTTCCTTTATGACCGACCGCAAGCACATTTTCCTGCCCAAAACAGTTCCATAGATTTGGGCTGTGCGGTCGGTCTATTTCAGGCTGAAAAAACGACTAAGTCCCATCGCCGAATCTTAGTCTCTGCGGCTGCAAAATAGTTGTGGGAGAAGGTAGGGCTCAGCGGTGTTCGAAGGAAATGAAGAAGGAAATGAGGGAGAGGAAGAAGGAAGGAGAAGAGAAAAGTTGGAGAGGGGGAGGTGAGGGGGGGGAGAAGGAAGGAAGTTGGAGAAGGGAGAGAGGAGAAGAAGAGAAGAAGGAGGAATTGGAGAGGGGGTAGAAGAAGGAAGTTGAGAGAGGGGGGGGAGAGGGGAAGAAGGAAGGGGGAGGAGGCAATGAAGGGAGGGAGAAGAAGGAAGTTGAGAGGAGGGGGAGAGAAGAAGGATATTGAGAGGGGGAGAAGAAGGAAATTGAGAGGGGGAGAAAGAAATTGAGGAGGGAGGGGGAGAAGAAGGAAATTGGGGGGGAGAAGGAAATTGACAGGGGAGAAGAAGGAATTGAGGGTGGGGGAGAAGAAGGAAATTGAGGGTCAGGATAAGAAGGGAATTGAGGGGAGAAGGAAATGAGGGGGAGAAGAAGAAATTGGAGAGGGGGAGAAGAAGGAAATTGGAGAGGGGGGAGAAGAAGGAAATTGGAGGGGGGGAGAAGAAGGAAATTGGAGGGGGGGAGAAGAAGGAAATTGGAGAGGGGGGTAGAAGAAGGAAGTTGGAGAGGGAGGGGGAGAAAAAGGAAATTGGAGGGGGGGAGAAGGCAATGAGAGGGAGGGGGAGAAGGAAATTGGAGAGGGAGGGGGAGAATATTGCCTGGATAGGGCATCTGCCTTAATGTTTCTGGCACAAGGTCTATTTGTTATAATGAAGTTAAAATGAAACAGAAACAGAGACCATCTAGCCTGTCTGGAAGATATCCTTTTAGCCTCCCCAATGTATTCTAGGTTTTTGTGGTCTGTTATGATGATCAGGGGTATTTTGGATCCTTCCACCAGATGTCTCCATTTCTTTAACGCTAAAATTATAGCAAGCAATTATCTATTCCCTATGTCATAGTTCCTCTTTGCCGGTGATAAAAAAAGCTGCAGGGGTGTAGTGGTTTATCATGACTTTATCTCTGTGAAAGGATGGCACCAACCCCCGTTTCAGAGGCATCAACTTCCAGCAGAAACGGTTTGCTAGGATCAGGATGAGAAAGGATAGGAGCTGATGCGATCAAGGCTTTGAGATGCTCGAAGCCATCAACAACCTCCTTCGGCCATGACAGCATCTTGACATTTTTACGTGTCAGATTAGTTATCAGGCTATTACCATGGAAAAACCCTTAATAAATCGACGGTAATAGTTGGCAAAAACGATAAACCATTGGATAGCCTTTAAACCGTGAGGTAAAGGCCATTGTAACACTGCCTCTAGTTTCTTAGGATCCATCTCGAAACCAGAAGCAGATATAGTATAACCAAGAAACTGCACTTCCTTTTGGTCAAAAAGACACTTTTCCAGTTTGCAGTAAAGACTGTTCTTTAGCAAGGTTTGTAAGACTAGTTTAACCTGAGCATGATGAGTTTTTTCATCAGGTGAGTACACTAATATATCATCCAGATATACCAATACAAATGAATAAATAAAGTCCCTCAGGACATCATTTATGAGATCCTGAAAAACAGCGGGGGCATAACATACAAAATACATAACCAGGTATTCGTAATACCCATTTCTCATATTAAATGCTGTTTTCCATTCGTGACCGTCTTTAATCCTAACAAGATTATATGCACTCCTTAAATCTAGCTTAGTAAACAATTTAGTCCATTTTAATCTGTCAAACAGTTCAGATATAAGTGGTATAGGGTAAGCATTTCTGATGTCTTTTTTTTTTTTTTGAGAGCCCTGTAACCAATACATGGGCTAGATCACCCTCCTTATTTGAAACAAAGAAAAACCCCGCTCCGCTGGAGATGAGGATTTACAGTGCCTTGCAAAAGTATTCACCCCCCTTGGCATTTTTCGTGTTTTGTTACCTCACAACCTGGAATTGACATGGATTGTTTGAGGATTTGCATCATTTAATTTACAGAACATGCCCACAACTTTGAAGATTTTTATTTTATTTTATTGTGAAACAAACAACAAATAGGACAAAATAACAGAAAAAGTCAATGTGCATAACTATTCAATACTTTGGAGAGTCACCTTTTGCAGCAATCACAGCTCCAAGTCGCTTTGGATAAGTGTCTATGAGCTTGCCACATCTTACCCCTGGGATTTTTGCCCATTCCTCCTTGCAAAACTGCTCCAGCTCCTTCAAGTTGGATGGTTTGCGCTTGTGAACAGCAATCTTTAAGTCTGACCACAGATTTTCTATTGGATTGAGGTCTGGGCTTTGACTAGGTCATTCCAACACAGTACATGTTTCCCTTTAAATCACTCAAGTGTTGCTTTAGCAGTGTGTTTGGGGTCATTGTCCTGCTGGAAAATGAACCTCCGTCCTAGCCTCAAATCACGCACAGAGTAGTACAGGTTTTGCTCAAGAATATCCCTCTATTTAGCACCATCCATCTTTCCCTCAACCCTGACCAGTTTCCCAGTCCCAGCTACTGAAAAACATCCCCACAGCATGATGCTGCCACCACCATGTTTCACTGTGGGGATGGTGTTCTTTGGGTGATGTGATGTGTTGGGTTTGCGCCAGATATAGCGTTTTCTTTGATTGCTAAAAAGTTAAATTTTAGTCTCATCAGACCAGAGCACCTTCCTCCATACATTTTAGGAGTCTCCCACATGCCTTTTTGCAAAACGTGCCATTTAGTTTTTTGGCTGAAAGTAATGGCATTTTTCTGGCCACTCTGCCATAAAGCCCAACTCTATGGAGCGTACGGCTTATTGTCGTCCTATGTACAGATACTCCAGTCTCTGCTGTGGAACTCTGCAGCTCCTCCAGGGTTACCTTGCTGCCTCTCTGATTTGGTTATGATAGATTTGATGGTGCTCCTGGGGATCATCAAAGATTTTTATAACCTAACCCTAACTTGTACTTCTCAACAGCATTGTCCCTTACTTGTTTGGAGAGTTCCTTGGTCTTCATGGCAGTGTTTGGTTAGTGGTGCCTCTTGTTTAGGTGTTGCAGCCTCTGGGGCCTTTAAAAAAAAAAAAAGTGTGTATATGTAATGACAGATCATGTGACAGATTGCACACAGGTGGACATCATTTCACTAATTATGTGACTTCTGAAGGTAATTGGTTGCACCAGAGCTTTTTATGGGCATTCATAACAAAGGGGGTGAATACATACGCACATGCCAATTTTCGGTTTTCTATTTCTAAAAAATAGTTTTATGTATATATTGTTCTCATTTCACTTCACCAACTTAGAGTATTGTGTTCTGATCCATCACATAAAATTCAGATTAATAAAACTTTGATAACAAAAAAACAGAGAGTGGAGTCAGCGCTAATATATCAGAAAGAGATGCAAAGGGCAGCAATCCCAGACAAGGACTCCCTCAAGTGTCCTTGAGATAAATACAGAAAGCAAACAAACAGAAGGATGGGACTGTGCCAATAAACAAAATTTAAAAAGTCCTAATTGGGGTATTGAAATAAAGTACAATGTAATGAAACTTGGTCTTATGTTGGTCTCTGAAGTTGTGGAATTCTGCTCCTTACTGATATATGGAGGAGGGCGATGGATGATGAGATGGTAGAGAATGATCCAAAAGGTATCCAAATAAAAAAGAAGAGATAATACTCACTTTTAGTAGAGCTTAATCCACCTCTGGTATGAATAGCTTGCAGCGGTATTATCCCCGCTTGTAGGATATACAGTGAGCTTCCTCTTCAGTGTAGTGACAGGCAACCATGGGGAAGATGAAA
>OW240913.1:235631258-235643781 GCA_933207985.1 Pelobates cultripes
CTGTTAGATTCCCGTTGTGCTGTGACATCACCCTTATACGCTGTGTAAAGCATACTTTTAATTTATTTTGCAAATGCTGCATCCTTTCCGACTTGTTGTAATTTGGTAACATTTCAGCCACTTTCTGCTTATACCGGGGGTCTAGTAGCGTGGACACCCAGTACAGGTCGTTCTCCTTCAGCCTTTTTATACGAGGGTCCCTCAACAGGCACGACAGCATGAAAGACCCCATTTGTACAAGGTTGGATGCCGAGCTACTCATGTCCTGTTCCTCGTCCTCAGTGATCTCACTGAAGGTATGTTCTTCCCCCCAGCCACATACAACACCACGGGTACCAGATAGGTGACAACGAGCACCCTGGGATGCCTGTTGTGGTTGGTCTTCCTCCTCCTCCTCAAAGCCACATTCCTCTTCTGACTCCTCTTCCTCACAATCCTCTTCCAGAGTTGCCGCAGGTCCAGCAAGCGATGCTGATAAGGCTGGTTCTGGTGGTGATGGTGACCACAACTCTTCCTCTTCCTCTTCACGCTCATCTACGGCCTGATCCAGCACTCTTTGCAGGGCACGCTCCAGGAAGAAAACAAATGGTATGATGTCACTGATGGTGCCTTCGGTGCAACTGACTAGGTTTGTCACCTCCTCAAAAGGACGCATGAGCCTACAGGCATTGCGCATGAGCGTCCAGTAACGTGGCAAAAAAAATCCCAGCTCCCCAGAGGCTGTCCTAGCACCCCGGTCATACAAATATTCATTAACAGCTTTTTCTTGTTGGAGCAGGCGGTCGAACATTAGGAATGTTGAATTCCAACGTGTCGGGCTGTCGCAAATCAAGCACCTCACTGGCATGTTTTTTCGCCGCTGGATATCTGAAAAGTGCGCCATGGTCATGTAGGAACACCTGAAATGGCCACACACCTTCCTGGCCTGCTTCAGGACGTCCTGTAAGCCTGTGTACTTATGCACAAAGCGTTGTACGATCAGATTACACACATGTGCCATGCACGGCACATGTGTCAACTTGCCCAGCTTCAATGCCGCCAACAAATTTGTTCCGTTGTCACAAACCACTTTGCCGATCTCCAGTTGCTGTGCGTTCAGGGTGGACAGGAGTGCTTGTCCGGTGTGACTCTCTGCTTTCAAGCAAGTCAAACCCAAGATGGCGTGACACTGCCGTATCCGGGATGTAGAATAGTACCTGGGGAGCTGGGGGGGTGCCGTTGATGTGGAGCAAGACGCAGCAGCAGGATGGAGTAGGAGGAGTAGAGGAGGTGGCAGCAGGCCTGCCTGCAAGTCGTGGCTGTGTCACCAACTCCTCTGCAGAGCCACGTATTCCATGCTTGGCAGCCGTCAGCAGGTTTACCCAATGCGCAGTGTAGGTGATATACCTGCCTTGAACATGCTTTGCAGACCAGGTATCAGTGGTCAGAGGGACCCTTGCCCCAACACTGTGTGCCAGACATGCCATTACTTTCTTTTGCACAATCGAGTACAGGTTGGGGATTGCCTTTTGTGAAAATAAATTTCGTCCGGGTACTTTCCACTGCAGTGTTCCAATAGCTACAAATGTTTTGAATGCCTCAGACTCCACCAGCTTGTATAGTAAAAGCTGGCAGGCTAATTGTGACGAGGCCAATCTCGCCACATTGCATTGGAGAAGCCTGGTTGCTCGCCTGCTGCCTTTGGACTATGGCCCCCTTTTAAAAGACTTTATTTTTCCATGCAGAAAAGCTGTATTCGTGCTTTTCTGCCAGTTGTTCGGTAGTTTCAAACTACCGAACAACCGTACGAATGACTGGACCACCTGGGAGCTGGAGTGTGCCGGCAATTAACCTCCCTGAAGCTGCGGTTAACCGCAGCTTAATTGATGGACGCTGGGTGGCCGCCGTTCGTATCCCGAACACGAGGTCGCGGCCATTTTAAACCATACGAATGAACAGCGGTGTTCGCCTCTATTTTCATGGAACTAAAATCGGACACAGTTTTGCACGAACACCGCTGAAGCCGCCGACCTCCCTTCTTGTTCGGTGAAAGCACACGAATGACCCGGTGTTCGGTATTATTGTGTGAATGTCTTATACCCCAGATAGGAATCCCATGGAGCCCATTCGTATGAAACTGACTGTAAAGACTTTGGCTCCATGGCGATTGAACTGTATTCGTGTGGTCTGAGTGCCATTCACCTAATAATGTGCACTCAGACCTGAGCTATCTGGGGATAGGTTACATGTCTGTGTTTTATGTAGTAAATGTTACTTTGTGCATTTTAAAGTATTATGCTGGTTTTGTGTTCCCACGTGTGTAATGGAGTTTTGCCTTTGTCTTGGGAGATAATTGAGTTACTTCCCAATTATCTCCCAGGGCAGAGGGGAGGAAGCCAGGATGCATTGTGGAAATATACTGTGACTGTGTGTCCTATTTGTATACTTGTCTGTCCCTTGTCACAGTCTCCCATTTGGTCCCCTAGGGGAGTGTCCACCAGGTTGGAGACCTGCATAAAAGCTGGGCAGGTAGCCCTCATTAAACAGACCACTGCTTGACCCTCAACACGGAGCCTTGTCTCGTTCTTGGGGGGATTCACTGTATGCTGTTAGAGACTGATTACCAGGAGTGTAAGCTGTTCGTCTGCTTTTCCTGTTCGTCTGCTAGCAGCTATTTGGGAGGTTCCAGTTCGGGAGTTGGAGTGCTATTTTGTATCCAGTTCGTGAGTTTTGGTGTTCTGCAGTAGCTGTGCCTGGATCTCTGGAAAGGGGGCCGATCGCCTAAACGGTTTTTACCCCTTGTGTGCAAAACGGTCCGTTACACTAATAGTACAGACAAGCCAGCTGTCAGACGCCGGGCAAGGGGGTGACTTTCTGACATTGGCTTCTTACTCTCAAACATGTCCTTGACAGACACCTGACTGTGGGCAGATGAGCAGGAACTGCTCAAGGCGAGAGACGGAGTGGCGGATGGTTGAGAGGGGGCAAGGAGGACAGCAGTGGTTGACGTGGCTGAAGATGCTGACCAGGAGGAGGATGGTGGCTTTGAGTTTGTGTGCTGCTTGTACTCATGTGTTGATCCCATAGGCGTTTGTGATGTGCGATCATGTGCCTACGCAAAGCAGTTGTACCTAGGTGGGTGTTGGACTTCCCACGACTCAGTTTCTTTTGGCACAGGTTGCAAATGGCATCACTGTTGTCAGAGGCAGACACACACAAAAAATGCCACACTGCTGAGCTCTGCAATGACGGCATTCTGGTGGTGGACACAGCATGCGTTGATTGGCGTGCTGTCGCGCTGACCCCGGGTGCCGATGCGTGCTGTCTGACTGTGCCACTAGCTCCTTGCGACGACCTCCCCTGCTTCCAACTTGTCTCCTCCTCCTCTCTGTCTCCCCATCTGAACTTTCGCCCTGTTCTTCTTCTTGCCGAGCGGGTACCCACGTGACATCCATGGACGCATCGTCATCATCAACCGCTTCACTTGTATCTGACAACTCAGCAAAGGAAGCTGCAGCGGGTACAACATCATCATCATCACACCGTACATGTGTAATGCTGCCTGATTGAGACATATCCCTGTTATCTACATCCTGTCAATAATGGTTGCGCATCACTCATTTCTTCAAACGGATGTGTAATTAACTCCTCTGACATACCAAGTGAAGCGGCTGTGGTGCTAGTGGTGGTGGTGGCGGCAGGCGGGTGAGTGGTATCTTGAGAGGTGCCCGAAGCTAAGCTGGAGGAGAATGTTGCGTCAAGGTTCCGAGCGGAAGCTGTAGAAGATTGTGTGTCCTGTGTTAGCCAGTCAACTATGTCCTCAGAACTTTTCAAGTTCAGGGTACCTGGCCTCTGAAAACTGGGCATTATTCTAGGGCAAAAGGGAATCACAGCACCACGACCACGATGGCCCCTGCGGGGTGGCCTGCCTCTGCCTGTCATTTTTTTTTCGATTGCTATGCGTGCAAGCTACTGTGACACCAGATATGAGTGGCACTGTGAACTGGCAGAGGTTGGCAGAGTACACGCTGTAGGCCTGACACACCTGCTTGAAGACAACTAACTGCTATTCAATCTATAACAGTGAAAAACGTTTTTTGTTTTTAAATGCACGCTATTGTGACACCAGATAAGAGTGGCACTTTGAACTGGCAAAGGTTGGCAGAGTACACGTTGTAGGCCTGACACACAGCTGCTTGGAGACAACTAACTGCTATTCAATCTATAACAGTGAAAGAAGTTTTTTGTTTTTTCAATGCACGCCATTGTGACACCAGATATGAGTGGCACTTTGAACTGGCAAAGGTTGGCAGAGTACACATTGTAGGCCTGACACACCTGCTTGAAGACAACTAACTGCTATTCAATCTATAACAGTGAAAAAAGTTTTTGGTTTTTAAATGCAAGCTATTGTGACACCAGATATGAGTGGCACTGTGAACTGGCAGCGTACACGCTGTAGGCCTGACACACCCGCTTGAAGACAACTAACTGCTATTCAATCTATAACAGTGAAAAAAGTTTTTTGTTTTTAAATGCAAGCTATTGTGACACCAGATATGAGTGGCACTGTGAATTGGCAGAGTACACGTTGTAGGCCTGACACACAGACACTTGGAGACAACTAACTGCTATTCAATCTATAACAGTGAAAAAAGTCTTTTTGTTTTTAAATGCACGCTATTGTGACACCAGATAAGAGTGGCACTTTGAACTGGCAAAGGTTGGCAGAGTACACGTTGTAGGCCTGACACACAGACGCTTGGAGACAACTAACTGCTATTCAATCTATAACAGTGAAAAAAGTTTTTTGGTTTTTAAATGCATGCTATTGTGACACCAGATAAGAGAGGCACTTTGAACTGGCAAAGGTTGGAAGAGTACACGTTGCAGGCCTGACACACAGACGCTTGGAGACAACTAACTGCTATTCAATCTATAACAGTGAAAAAAGTTTTTGAGTTTTTAAATGCACGCTATTGTGACACCAGATAAGAGTGGCACTTTGAACTGTCAAAGGTTGGCAGAGTACATGTTGTAGGCCTGACACACAGACGCTTGGAGACAACTAAATGCTATTCAATCTATAACAGTGAAAAAAGTTTTTGGGTTTTTAAATGCACGCTATTGTGACACCAGATATGAGTGGCACTTTGAACTGGCAAAGGTTGGCAGAGTACACGTTGTAGGCCTGACACACAGACGCTTGGAGACAACTAACTGCTATTCAATCTATAACAGTGAAAAAAGTTTTTTGTTTTTAAATGCAAGCTATTGTGACACCAAATATGAGTGGCACTGTGAACTGGCAGAGTACACGCTGTAGGGCTGACACACCCGCTTTGAGACAACTAACTGCTATTCAATCTATAACAGTGAAAAAGTTTTTTGTTTTTAAATGCAAGCTATTGTGACACCAGTGAGTGAGTGGTGGCACTGGGCACAGTATCCACTGTGAGCCTGACACACCCGCTTTGAGACAACTAACTGCTATTCAATCTATAACAGTGAAAAAAGTTTTGGGGTTTTTAAATGCACGCTATTGTGACACCAGATATGAGCGGCACTTTGAACTGACAAAGGTTGGCAGAGTACACGTTGTAGGCCTGACACACCCGCTTGAAGACAACTAACTGCTATTCAATCTATAACAGTGAAAAAGTTTTTTTTGTTTTAAATGCACGCTATTGTGACACCAGATATGAGTGGCAATGTGCACTGGCAAAGGTTGGCAGAGAACACGTTGTAGGCCTGACACACCCGCTTGAAGACAACTAACTGCTATTCAATCTATAACAGTGAAAAAAGTTTTGGGGTTTTTAAATGCACACTATTGTGACACCACATAAGAGTGGCACTTTGAACTGGCAAAGGTTGGCAGAGTACACGTTGTAGGCCTGACACACAGACACTTGGAGACAACTAACTGCTATTCAATCTATAACAGTGAAAAAAGTTTTTGGGTTTTTAAATGCACGCTATTGTGACACCAGTGAGTGAGTGGTGGCACTGGGCAAGTGGGCACAGTATACGCTGCGAGCCTGACACACAGACGCTTGCAGACAACTAACTGCTATTCAATCTATTACAGTGAAAACAATTTTTTGGTTTTTAAATACACGCTATTGTGACACCAGATATGAGTGGCACTTTGAACTGGCAAAGGTTGGCAGAGTACACGTTGTAGGCCTGACACACCCGATTGAAGACAACTAACTGCTATTCAAACTATAACAGTGAAAAAAGTTTTTGTTTTTAAATGCAAGCTATTGTGACAACTGATATGAGTGGCACTGTGAACTGGCAGAGTACACGCTGTAGGCCATACACACCCGCTTGAAGACAACTAACTGCTATTCAATCTATAACAGTGAAAAACGTTTTTGGCTTTTTAAATGCAAGCTATTGTGACAACATATAAGAGTGGCACTTTGAACTGGCAAAGGTTGGCAGAGTACACGTTGTAGGCCTGACACTGGGCAAGTGGGCACAGTATACGCTGTGAGCCTGACACACAGACGTTTGCAGACAACTAACTGCTATTCAATCTATTACAGTGAAATACATTTTTTTTTAAATGCAAGCTATTGTGACACCAGTGAGTGAGTGGTGGCACTGGGCAAGTGGGCACAGGATCCACTGTGAGCCTGACACAGAAGCTGGCAGACAACTAACTGCTATTCAATCTATAATAGTGAAAAAAGTTTTTTGTTTTTAAATGCAAGCTATTGTGACACCAGATATGAGTGGCACTGTGAACTGGCAGAGTACACGCTGTAGGCCATACACACCCGCTTGAAGACAACTAACTGCTATTCAATCTATAACAGTGAAAAACGTTTTTGGCTTTTTAAATGCAAGCTATTGTGACAACATATAAGAGTGGCACTTTGAACTGGCAAAGGTTGGCAGAGTACACGTTGTAGGCCTGACACTGGGCAAGTGGGCACAGTATACGCTGTGAGCCTGACACACAGACGTTTGCAGACAACTAACTGCTATTCAATCTATTACAGTGAAATACATTTTTTTTTTAAATGCAAGCTATTGTGACACCAGTGAGTGAGTGGTGGCACTGGGCACAGTATCCACTGTGAGCCTGACACACCCGCTTTGAGAAAACTAACTGCTATTCAATCTATAACAGTGAAAAAAGTTTTTTGTTTTTAAATGCAAGTTATTGTGACACCAGTGAGTGAGTGGTGGCACTGGGCACAGTATCCACTGTGAGCCTGACACAGAAGCCGGCAGACAACTAACTGCTATTCAATCTATTATAGTGAAAAAATATATATTTTTTTAAATGCAAGCTATTGTGACACCAGTGAGTGAGTGGTGGCACTGGGCACAGTATCCACTGTGAGCCTGACACAGAAGCTGGCAGGCAGGCAGGCAACTTCAATTACATTACACAGAAAAAAAAAAAAGCAGACTGATGTTCTAGCCCTAAAAAGGGCTTTTTGGGGTGCTGTCCTTACAGCAGAGATCAGATGAGTCCTTCAGGACTGTAGTGGACACTGTATACACTAACCTAGCTATCCATTTCCCTATCAAATCAACAGCAGCTACACTTTCCCTCCTCTCAGTAAGCATGCAGCTTGAGAATGAATCTAAAATGGATGCTTTCCAGTAGGTGGGAGGGTCTGCTAGGGAGGGTGTGCTGCTAATTGGCTGGAATGTGTCTGCTGACTGTGAGGTACAGGGTCAAAGTTTACTCAATGATGATGAATAGGGGGCGGATTGAACCGCGCATATGTTCGCCCGCCGTGGCGAATGCGAACACGCTATGTTCGCCAGAACTATTCGCCAGCGAACCGTTCGGTACATCACTAGTCAGGATGTGCTGGATTTGTTTCCATTTCTCTTGCAGGTTCTAATGTCACATTTAATAGAACCAGAGTCTAGTCTGACTAAATGTATAAACACACTATTTAACTTACAATATACCAAATAGATAAATCAGCACAAAACAATCTATATATACAAATTATAGGTTAGTATGCAGCACCAACAATATACCCAAGTAATATGGTACAGAATAGGTAAAAACAGGAAGGTGCTGGTGCGCAAAAATGTATACAAAGACACCTCAAGTGTTATACAGTGTCTCTAAACTGTGCATACAGTGAAAATGGCATTATCCCATACAAGAACCTTATATACCAAATACAAACATGTGTATACTTATAGACTGCCAATATGCACAATTGATTTCTGTAGTAAGGGAGACAAAAACAAGGGGTGGAGAACAAAGAAGACACTACTAGTGCAATAAAATTACTAAAATAAATTAAGAGCAATTTTCCTCTGTAAGAAAACAACTCACAAGTAGAGAGTGTAATAAGCCCCACTCCAAGCTATCTTGCCCAGGGAGGATCAGCCCCTTAAAGAAAATATGTATTGATATACACAAAGCTTCGAACAGCAACTTAAAAACCAAAGTCCACCACAAGCTCACCACACCAAAGGGAATCTGATGCTGTGAAGAGAGAAATCGCAGTCTTCCTCCCTCTGGAAACTAACCTCACCACTGGGCACTGCTCACCTGCTGCCTCTGGACTATGGGCCCCATGTGAAAAAGGCTTGTTCGTGCCTTTCTGCCAGGACGTTCGGTAAATGGAAGTTACCAAACAAACATACGAATGACCGGACCACCTGTGTAGGGAGTGTGCCAGCAATTTACCTCCCAGAAGCTGCGGTTAACTGCAGCTTAATTGACTAACGCTGGGTGGCCGTCGTTAGTATAGCCGAAATCGTGGCGGCGGCCATCTTAAACAGTCAAATGCACAGCGGTGTTTGTCGACGATCCCATGGAACTGGAAATGGACACTTTTCTTCACGAACACAGCTGAAACTGCTGACCTCCCTTCTCCTGCCTCATTCTTTCATACAAACGCCAGGCCGTTCGGGAGATTGAAGTGACGAAAGGAGCTACCTCAGATAGCTATCCCATGGATCCCATTCGTATAACAAAAGACTATGTGAAAGACTTTGGCTCCATGGCGATTGAACTGTATGTATGTGATCTGAGCGCCATTCGGTAATAATGATCTAAGCTATCTGGGGATACGTTAAATGTGTGTATTGCATTCGGTAGTTTAGAAGTGATATATTTTTATGTATTTTTATTGCCATGTGTAAAATGAAATTTTGCCTCTATCCTCGCAGATAATTGAGTTACTTCTCAATTATCTCCAGGATAGAGAGGAGGGTTTACAATGTGCCTGTGGGAGTGTTTATCTCTGTAATACTCTTATTGGTTACTGTTGTATTTTTGTCCCAGTTTTCTCCCAAGTCCCCTAGGGGAGTGTCCACCTGGTGGGAGACCTGCATAAATACCGGGCAGTTAGCCCCATTAAACCAGATCACTGCTTGACCATCAATACGTCTCATACTTGAGGTGGATTTATTCATATGTTTTCCTGTTTGGAGTGTAAACCTTTTGTATGGTTTTTCCTGTTCGGCAGTTTTGAATACAAACTTTTCGTATGTTTTTTCCTGTTTGGCGGATTGGTGTATTCGGTAGCTGCCTTTGTATGTGGAAAGGGAATATCTCCTATTAACCCCTTGTATAACCGGGGTGCCATTACAGGTATATATATATATAAAAAATACTCATAGAAAAAATACATAAAAAATATATAAAAAATATTACATAGAAAAATATATGTATATCTATATAATATAAAATGTAAAAAGCATTAAACATATATATATATATATATATATATATATATATATATATATATATATATTACCAGTAAAAAGAAAGAGGAACGATGGACAAAAAAAGTGGGGAAGGGGAATTATAAGAAATTACATATATATAATTACATATAGGCAGTGACTCTGGCCTGGACTACATGCTGATGTAATACGTGCAGGGATTTTGCAAGTATTTTTGCAGCCCTAGGCAAATAATTTTTTGCCGCACCCCCATATGTCCTGCCCACCATGTGACATCACAATGCCCCACCCATATGCTCTGCCATATGGGCCAATGCCAGTCTACACAAAGTGTCTTTTATCTGAAAAGACAGTGTGTTTACATTAAAAAGCCTACAGGCACAGGTTATAGACACCAGAACCACTACATTAAGCTATAGTGCTTCTGGTGACTATAGTATCTATTTAATGTGAGGTAAATTAGAGATTAGTGCCACTAATAATATATTGGATTGCCTACTTAACACCAGATGAGGACAAAAGGCTGATGATGAGCTCAGTCTGGCTCCACAGGTCTGGTGTAGAAGAGGCTCTATGGAGACTGTTTGTAACAGTGCTCACAACAATTAACGAACAGGAAGCAGCTCCATTTTTTGGGGCCCCTTACACAGCTCAAAGTCTGGGTCCCCAGGTCTTGACAGTGAGTATGCCTACAATGCCCACCCATAAATCCACCTGCATGGCCCACCCATGAATTCTCTAACAGGGAGTGGAGTGTATGTGTGTAGGGGAAGTTTTATATGTTATTGTAGAGGATATAATGTGTGTGTGTTCTTATAGAATGTAGTGTATAGGGATACCAATATGTGTAAGGGATGTAGTGTGTGTATACGGGAAGCAGTGTGTGTTTGCGTGTAAGGAATTGTAAGTTTCTGGTTGTGTGTGTGTGTGTCTAAGGGATGCAAGGTGTGTTTCTGTGTATGTAATTAAATTTCATAGTGCTCTCTTCTTCTGTCAATTAGTGGTCTCCCCTTCCCTCCTGTCCATCAGTGTTCTCCCCTTCTGTCCCTTAGTGCTCTCTATTGGCCCCCCCGTCCCACTGCAGTCCCCCCTTGGTGCTCTTCTCACTCCCCCCTCTCCCCCTTAGTGGTCCTCCCTCACTCATCCTAGTGGTCCTCCCTCTCCCAAACCTATTATTGGTCCTTGGCCTCCTCCCACCCTTAGTGGTCCTTCCCCTTTCCCCCCTCTCAGTGGTCTTTACCTTCTTTCCCCCCTCAGTGGTCCTTCCCCTCTTCCCTCCCTTAGTGGTCCTTACCCTCCCCCCCTTTGTGGTCCTTACCCTCCTCCCCTCTACTTAGTGGTCCTCCCTCCTTAGTTGTCCTTCCCTTAGTGGTCCTTACACTCTTCCCCCCCTTAGTGGTTCTTACCCTTTTAGTGATCTTACCCAGCTCCCTTCTCCTTAGTGGTCCTTCCCCTCCTTTGGTGGTCCTTTCCCTCTTCCCCCTTAGTGGTCCTCCCTCTCTCAAACCCCTTAGTAGACCTTCCCCTCCTCCCCCCACCCCCTTAGTGATAATCTCCATCCCCTCAGTGGTCATTATCCTCTTCCCCCCATTAGTGGTCTTTACCCTCGTCCCCTCTCCTTAGTGGTCCTCCCTCCTTACTCCCCTTAGTGGTCCTCCCTCTCCCAAACCCCTTAGTCAACTAAGGGGTTTGGGAGAGGGAGGACCACTAAGGGTGGGAGGGAGTAAGGACCACTGAGGGAGGGTGGGAGAGAGTAAGGACCACGGAGGGAGGGGGGAGGTAAGGACCACAGAGGGAGGGGGGAGGTTAACCTCCCCCTTCCTCCAGTAGAGGTCCTCCCTCCTTACCCCCCATTTGGTGGTCTTTCCCCACTTCCCCCCCTTAGTGGTCCTCCCTCTGCCAAACCCCTTAGTGGACCTTCCCCCTTCCCCCTCCCCCCTCAGTGGTCCTTATCCCCCTTCCCCAGTGTTCCTTACTCCCTCCTCCCCCAGTGGTCCTTACTTCTCCCCCTCCCGCAGTGGTCCTTACTCCCCCCCTCCCTTTCCCTCAGTGGTTCTTACTCCCTCCACTCCCCCAGTGGTCCTTACTCCCCCCTCTCTCCCTCAGTGGTCTTTACTCCCCTCCTCCCTCTCAGTGGTCCTTACTCCCCCTCCCTCCTCCTGGTGGTCCTTACTCCCACTCCTTCCCCAGTGGTCGCTCCCCCCTCCTCCCTCCTCGGTGGTTAGTCCCCCCTCCTTCCCCCAGTGGTCTTTACTCCCCCCTCCCTCTGTGGTCTTTACTCCCCCCTCCCTCTGTGGTTGCACCCTCCTCAGTGGTCCTTACTCTCTCCCACCCTTCCCAGTGGTCCTTACTCCCCACCCTCCTTCCCCTCCCCAATGCTTCCCCCCTCCCTCTGTAGTCCTTACTCCTCTCCTCACTCTGTTGTCCTTACTCCCCCCTCCCCTCCTCCTCCCCCAGTGGTCCTTACCCTCCTCTTCCCTCTTGCCATTGAGTGAGCACTTCCTGTCAGTCCGCCGGCGGCCGGGTACAGGAAACAGAAGTTCCTGTCCCGCGTTCCGTGCTGCCCGGCCACGCTACATTGAGAGACCGGCAGGAGGGAGTGCTCTGCAGAAATGCTGATCACCAGCTCTGCTAAGAGCTCCAGGAATATTCTACACTTGCAGGAATATTGCTAGATGCTGTTTGGGAGCTTTCTACCACTCTCCAGGATCTGGACAAGGACATCTAAACGGTCCAACTCTAAGGTAGCCTGAGGCAACCGTAACAGGTGGAATTATCCTAATGAGTAAAAAAAATAGATAAGAGAATCAAAATAGTGAAGGTTGAATATAAAGTATCAGCTGCAAAAGAATAAAAG
>OW240913.1:235649950-235719933 GCA_933207985.1 Pelobates cultripes
GTGGATACGCTGACCAGTGCCACTAATTAGATCTGGTGTCACAATAGATTGGATTTAAAAAAAAAACAACTCTTTTTTCACTGTTATAGATTGAATAGCAGTCAGTGTCCTTAAAGCGGGTGTGTTACGCTAACAGTGGATACACTGACCAGTGCCACCAATTAGATCTGGTGACACAAAGCTTGGATTTAAAAAAACAAAACACTTTTCACTGTTATAGATTGAATAGCAGTCAGTGTCCTTAAAGCGGGTGTGTTACGCTAACAGTGGATACGCTGACAAGTGCCACTAATTAGATCTGGTGTCACAATAGCTTGGATTTAAAAACAAAAAACACTTTTTACTGTTATAGATTGAATAGCAGTCAGTGATAACTGGCGGGTGTGTTGCGTAACGGTGGATCACGCTGACCAATTGCCACTAATTGATCTGGTCACAATAGCTTGGATTTAAAAAAATAATATTTTTTCACTGTTTATAGATTGAATAGCAGTCAGTGTCCTTAAAGCGGGTGTGTTACGCTAACAATGGCGGGTGGATACGGTGACCAGTGCCACCAATTAGATCTGGTGACACAAAGCTTGGATTTAAAAACAAAAAACTTTTTTCACTGTTATAGATTGAATAGCAGTTAGTTATCTTCAGGCGGGTGTCAGGCCTACAGCCTGTGCTCTGCACAACTGTGCCAGTGCACATTGCCACTCATATCTGGTCTCACAGTAGCTTGCACGCATAGTACCACTAATCCCAACAAAAATGACAGGCAGAGGCAGGCCACCCCGCAGGGGCCATCGTGGTCGTGGTGCTGTGATTCCCTTTGGCCCTAGAATAATGCCCAGTTTTCAGAGGCCACGTACCCTGAACTTGAAAAGTTCTGAGGGCATAGTTGACTGGCTAACACAGGACACCCAATCTTCTACAGCCTCCGCTCAGAACCTTGACGCACCATCCTCCTCCAGCTTAGCTTCAGGCACCTCTCAAGATACCACTCACCCGCCTGCCGCCACCACCAAAACTAGCACCACAGCCGCTTCGGTTGGTATGTCAGAGGAGTTATTCACACATCCGTTTGAAGAAATGAGTGATGCGCAACCATTATTGCCAGAGGATGTAGATAACAGGGATATGTCTCAGGCAGGCAGCATTACACACATGGACGTACGGTGTGATGATGATGATGATGTTGTACCCGCTGCTGCTTCCTTTGCTGAGTTGTCAGATACAAGTGAAGCGGTTGATGATGACGATGCGTCCATGGATGTCACGTGGGTGCCCGCTCGTCAAGAAGAAGAACAGGGCGAAAGTTCAGATGGGGAGACAGGGAGGAGGAGGAGACGAGTTGGAAGCAGGGGAGGTCGTCGCAAGGAGCTAGTGGCACAGTCAGACAGCATGCATCGACACCCGGGGTCAGCCCGACAGCACGCCAATCAACGCATGCTGTGTCCACCACCAGAATGCCGTCATTGCAGAGCTCAGCAGTGTGGAATTTTTTTTGTGTGTCTGCCTCTGACAACAGCGATGCCATTTGCAACCTGTGCCAAAAGAAACTGAGTCGTGGGAAGTCCAACACCCACCTAGGTACAACTGCTTTGCGTAGGCACATGATCTCACATCACAAACGCCTATGGGATCAACACATGAGTACAAGCAGCTCGCCTACTCTAAGCCGCCAGCCTCCTCCTGGTCCAGCATCTTCAGCCACGTCAACCACTGCTGCCCTCCTTGTCCCCTCTCAACCATCCGCCACTCCGCCTCCCGCCTTGAGCAGTTCACGCTCATCTTCCCACAGTCATGTGTCTGTCAAGGACATGTTTGAGCGTAAGAAGACAATGTCAGAAAGTCACCCCCTTGCCCAGCGTCTGACTGCTGGCTTGTCCGAACTATTAGCCCGCCAGCTTTTACCATACAAGCTGGTGGAGTCTGAGGCGTTCAAAAAATTTGTAGCTATTGGGACACCGCAGTGGAAGGTACCCGGCCGAAATTACTTTTCGCAAAAGGCAATCCCCAACCTGTACTCAATTGTGCAAAAGGAAGTAATAGCATCTCTGGCACACAGTGTTGGGGCAAGGGTCCATCTGACCACTGATACCTGGTCTGCAAAGCATGGTCAGGGCAGGTATATCACCTACACTGCGCATTGGGTAAACCTGCTGACGGCTGCCAAGCATGGAATGCGTGGCTCTGCAGAGGAGTTGGTGACACCGCCACGACTTGCAGGCAGGCCTGCTGCCACCTCCTCTACTCCTCCTACTCCATCCTCTTCCATAACCTCCTCGGCTGAGTCCTCTTCTGCTGCTGCGTCTTGCTCCACATCAACGGCACACCCCCAGCTCCCCAGGTACTATTCCACATCCCGGATACGGCAGTGTCACGCCGTCTTGGGTTTGACTTGCTTGAAAGCAGAGAGTCACACCGGACAAGCACTCCTGTCCGCCCTGAACGCACAGGTGGAAAAGTGGCGGACTCCGCAGCGACTGGATATCGGCAAAGTGGTTTGTGACAGCGGAACAAATTTGTTAGCGGCATTGAAGTTGGGCAAGTTGTCACATGTGCCGTGCATGGCACATGTGTGTAATCTGATCGTACAACGCTTTGTGCATAAGTACATAGGCTTACAGGACGTCCTGAAGCAGGCCAGGAAGGTGTGTGGCCATTTCAGGCGTTCCTACACGGCCATGGCTCACTTTGCCGATATCCAGCGGCGAAACAACATGCCAGTGAGGCGCTTGATTTGCGACAGCCCGACACGTTGAATTCAACACTCCTAATGTTCGACCGCCTGCTCCAACAAGAAAAAGCCGTTAATGAATATTTGTATGACCGGGGTGCTAGGACAGCCTCTGGGGAGCTGGGAATTTTTTTGCCACGTTACTGGACGCTCATGCGCAATGCCTGTAGGCTCATGCGTCCTTTTGAGGAGGTGACAAATTTAGTCAGTCGCACCGAAGGCACCATCAGCGACATCATACCATTTGTTTTCTTCCTGGAGCGTGCCCTGCGAAGAGTGCTGGATCAGGCCGTAGATGAGCGTGAAGAGGAAGAGGAAGAGTTGTGGTCACCATCACCTCCAGAAACAGCCTTATCAGCATCGCTTGCTGGACCTGCGGCAACGCTGGAAGAGGATTGTGAGGAAGAGGAGTCAGAGGAGGAATGTGGCTTTGAGGAGGAGGAAGAGGAGGAGCAAGACCAACCACAACAGGTATCCCAGGGTGCTCGTTGTCACCTATCTGGTACCTGTGGTGTTGTACGTGGCTGGGGGAAGAAAATACCTTCATTGACATCAGTGAGGAGGAGGAACGGGAAATGAGTAGCTCGGCATCCAACCTTGTGCAAATGGGGTCTTTCATGCTGCCGTGCCTGTTGAGGGACCCTCGTATAAAAAGGCTGAAGGAGAACGACCTGTGCTGGGTGTCCACGCTACTAGACCCCCGCTATAAGCAGACAGTGGCGGAAATGTGACCGAATTACAAGTCGGAAAGGATGCAGCATTTGCAAAATAAATTAAAAAGTATGCTTTACACAGCGTATAAGGGTGATGTCACAGCACAACGGGAGTCTAACAGGGGAAGAGGTGAAAGTAATACTCCTCCTCCCACGACCACGCAAGGACAGGACGCTTTACAGACGTGTTGTTGATGGAGGACATGCTGAGCTTTTTAAGTCCTACGCATCTCCACAGCCCTTCGGGGTCCACCCTCAGAGAATGACTCGACCGACAGGTAGCAGACTACCTCGCCTTAACTGCAGATATCGACACTCTGAGGAGCGATGAACCCCTTGACTACTGGGTGTGCAGGCTTGACCTGTGGCCTGAGCTATCCCAATTTGCGATAGAACTTCTGGCCTGCCCCGCTTCAAGTGTCCTGTCAGAAAGGACCTTCAGTGCAGCAGGAGGTATTGTCACTGAGAAGAGAAGTCGCCTAGGTCAAAAAAGTCTAGATTACCTCACCTTTATTAAGATGAATGAGGGATGGATCCCGACGGGACTGACAGTGGGCGATACATTCGACTAAAAAAGGCCTGATGAGATGAGCTGCCTTGGGCTAAAAATGGTCCACACGCTGCTGTATTTTAGCTCTGAATGCCGGTTGACTTGCGTGGCTTATCCGCCACCAACTAGGGTTCAAGCCGCAATGTTTTAGGGCAGTGCTCCCCAACCTTTTTATCGCCGCGGACCGGTAAATGTTTGATAATTTTTCCGTGGCCGCTTGTTTTGATTTAATAATTTTAATTTAATTGTATTTAAACATGCCTTCAAAATAAAATACAGCTACACCAAAAAATGAATATAAAGTGATTTATTTTATTTAACTCACTAGAATGCCAAATCAATGAGAACCCTGAGCTTGTTTCTTCGCAACGAGATGGTTCCATCTGGGGGTAATAGGAGACAATGACACCCGAAGTGTGTTGCTTATGTCCAGTTTATTCCGCTGTTTTGTTTTGGTTGCTGTCACTGCAGAAAACCCCGCTTCACACAGATATGTTGTCGGAAATGGCAATAGGGATTTAAGTGCTGTGGTGGCAATCTCAGGGTATTCCGCCATGACTTTAATCCAGAACACCGGCAGAGTTGTTGTCTCGAACATAGTTTTAAGGTCACCGTCATTTGCAATCTCCAGCAGTTGTTCTTCTTCATGCATAGACATGCTAGATTCGCCTGATTTGTTGGCAAATCGGTCGCGGATCCATTCCTTACCAGTTCGTGGGTCTTTTGTGGTTGGGAAGTAGCGCACAAACTCTTTTAAAAGCAAAGACAGGTGATCGTGCACCAACTGGCTGAATGAATGTTCAAGCTCAGTCTCGCCTAAAATCCCAGCTAATGTCTGAAACATGTCCAAAATGCCTCTGTTCACGCGCCGTCCCCACAACTCCAGTTTGGCTTTAAATGCAGCTACTTTGTCTGACAACTTGAAAACAGTTGTCATTTTCCCCTGAAGGCCCAGATTGAGTTCGGCCAATGGCGTGGGGTTTGCCTTACGGCCAATCAGGAAGCGGGAGGACCCAGGAGGAGGATCAGTGTAACAATAGGGAATTTTCATTCGCTATTGTCACACAATGGGCGGGCTCGGGAGGGCGCAATGCTCTGCGCCTCGGCCGCCACAGTGAAATTAAAGTTCCTCGGGCGGCCCGGTACCGTTTGATCCACGTACCGGTCCGCGGCCCGGGGTTGGGGAACACTGTTTTAGGGCACTTTCTGCCTGGGAAACAAACATCAATTCTTCTGGCCGCTGCTACAGCAGCGGCTGCAACAATACCTAATTTTTCAGGCATGTGTACATGCCTAATTTTTCGGGCCTCTGGTGCTGCACTGTGGTTTCAAAAACCAAACCAAAAAAAAGGTACATAACAGGGATTAAACTGATAAGAATAATACTACTTAACACACCTTATAATAACGCAGAGAGAGGCAATGCAGAGAGAGGAGTCTGAAGAAGAAGGGGGAAGGTGGCTTTGAGGAGGTGGAAGACCAAACACAGCAGGCATCCCAGGGGGCTTGTTGTCACCTTTTGGGGACCCTTGGTGTTGTACGTGGCTGGGTGGAGGAAGAGACTGTAACGGATCGCCTGGCACCCCGACTGGGTACCTCAGTTGAAAGATGCTTCTAGCGCTTCCTGAGGACTCCAAGCACTGCAGCAGACACCACAATCACCGAACCAGAGAAGCGTATACCTTCTCTCAAGCATATGAATGCTGTAGACAGTTGAATAGGAACCATACTGTAACGGACCGTTTCTCTCACAAAGGGATAAATCCGTTTAGGCGATAATCCCCTTTCCCATAGACCAGCAGCTACTGCAATCACCAACCTCCCGAACTCCAAACTGTACGACTCCCCAACTCACGAACAAGAAATACACGAACTCTGGAAGCAGCCGAATAGGAAAAGCAATACGAACGGCTTACACTCCTGGCAGTCAGCACACCATCCAATTCCCCCAATAACGAGACGACACTTCGTTTTGAGGGTTAAGCAGAATCTCCAGATTTATTCACACCACCTCCTTTTAAGACATTCTCCCCTGCAAGGGAGGGATCCACAACAATTAGTACCCCAGCCAATAATGTACCAGTTACCTCCCACACATCTCCTCCCCTTAGTGTGACACATAATCCCATTAGTACAGACACAAATTCCCTGGGATACTGGATGTACCCCTAAACATAGGAATACCCCTTTAAATGTTACATCCCCTGGTAACCCTGATCTGGGTGAGACACATATCAAAAAATCACCCAGATCGGACCAGGGGTTCAGGAATTATAAAGGGTTAAAGTTTTGACCGACTGCATGGCAAAAGTATCCGAAAATAGTTCCATGTACTTTGGCCCTGCAGTCGGTCACAGAAAAGGGAATGAATCACACGAATTGCCTGGGTTACAGAGCTTGGGGAGGATTCGTATGAATCCCCCTGTTCGTGGGATCCTTTCTACCGAACGGCGGACCGTTCGGTAGTTCCTGCACGAATTGCTGGAAGTCTGGAGGTCTCAGCGGTGTTTGCTTAGTCGAGTGTCCGATTTTAATTCCAGACACTCGACGGCAAAACACTGCTGTTCGGGAGTTTAAGATGGCCGCCGCCACGTGTTCGTTTCCCGAATGGCGGCCACCCAGAGGACAAAACACACATTACACATATTGCCAATTACCCGTTTGCAACATTGTTGCAAACGGTAATTGGAGGCACACTTACTCCAGGGTGGTCTGGTTGTTCGGTAGTTTCACCCAATATAATGAATGGAGTAATTCTACCGAACAATCAGACGAATGCTGCATACACATAACACTGTTTACCGAACACATAATATTAAATACAGCCTGAATGCAATTTGCTACACAATCTTAAAGGGCATTATTCCTAACAGTCAGAATATGTCCACGGATGGCCCTTAAAGGGCCAGTAGCAGCAATATAAAAATGTCACATGCCCAAATATTGCATACAAAAGTACGAATTCACAAGGGGGCCATAGTCAGATGGCAGGAGGCTGGCAACCAGGCTTCTCCAGTGCATAGTGGCGAGGTTGGTTTCGCCACACTTCTCCCCTTTACCAATCAGACTAACAGGGTATCTGACCTCCTGCCGGTCAGTGCCCTGGTTAGTCCAGCAACCCACCCACAAAACAGAAACAGCAGTACAGCCCACCCACAATAACTGGTTACTACACCTGGGTAGAGGAGAACTTTGTCCATGTCCAGGTGCCTCACCACCACTGTGTGGGCAACTGTTAGGCTGCCTTGGTGGGTTGCTGAGTGGGCAGAGACCAGCGGTACTCTGCCCTGATGCCAGTGCTACCACGGAAGTAGCCTGGTGGGAGCCTGGTTGTGGGAGGGAGAGACCGACTGTCTCACCTCTGGATACACTGCTCTGTGGCTGGGGGACAGGACCGACTGTCCCTACCCCTTGTGCTGTAAGTGCAGAGACTACAGTCCCATCTGCACTGTTGGGGGGTGTAACATCTCCCCTTGCTGGGTTAGGCTGCCGCTGGAGAGAGGGTGTAACAAGCTCCTCTCTCTGAACTGTAAACTGCCGCTGGGGAGAGGGGGTATCAGGCTCCTCTCCCTGACACTCTCTCTGCTGGTGGAGAGGGGGACCAGCTGTCTCCCCTTTCATTATTTTGTCCTGTGGTTGGGGTGCGAGACTGACGGTCTCTGCTCCCTGCAGGACACTCTGCCGCTGGGGAGGAAGGACGGCACCTTCAGCTCCCTGGGTACACACTGCCGCTGGGGAGGAAGGACTGCACCTTCAGCTCCCTGGGGTACACACTGCGCTGGGGAGGAAGGACTGCACCTTCAGCTCCCTGGGGTACACACTGCCGCTGGGGAGGAAGGACGACACCTTTGGCTTCCTGGGATACACACTGCCGCTGGGGAGGAAGGATGGCACCTTCTGCTCCCTGGGGTACACACTGCCACTGGGGAGAGGGGATAACAAGCTCCTCTCCCTGACACTCTCTCTGCTGTTGGAGGGGGAGACCGACTGTCTCCCCTTTCAATAATTTGTCCTGTTGCTGGGGAGAAGTGATAATTGGTTCCTCTCCCTGGAACACTCTCTGCTGTTGGAGAGGGGGACCAACTGTCTCCCCTGTTAATATATTGTCCTGCTGCTGGGGAGCGAGACCGACTGTCTCCGCTTCCTGCAGGACACACTGCTGCTGGGGAGGAAGTACGTCACCTTCAGCTCCCTGGGATACATACTGCCGCTGGGGATCTGGGCTGACTGCCCAGCATCCCTGTAGGGCCTGTAGAGAGACCTCGGTCCCATCCCCACCTGCCAGCTGGGTGTCTTCCCAGGACAAGTCAATAAGGTCTTCCATCTCTGGGGCTGGTTGGGACATATGTGGTACAGTACCAAAGTCTCCTGATAACAGGCTTGGTTGCTGGGGAGGAGGAACTAAACTCAATGCTTGCGGTGGTATACAGTCAATAAGCCCCATCATGTCAAAGACAGGCGGCGTTATACGTTGGAATAGGCAAACATAATCCTGTTCTAGTTCCCACTCTCGGTTGGCAAGAAAAGATAGATCTGGCTGAATGGCATCGATCTCTGTAAGGTCCCAGTTGTCTGCCCGCTCAGCTCGGATGGACCAGAAGCGAGCAATGTCGGTGTCTCCGAACCAGAGACTAGTTTCAATAGTATCCCACAACAAACCAGGGCCGTCGTAGTCTTCCCCCTCAATACACTTGTACTCAATCAGCCATGGGTAGAGGTGGTAAACATGCCACCGCAGGGCCCGATAGGAATCATCCAGCCACACCTCAGTTTCAACTAGCGTCTCCAGTTCGCTTACCCATTCCTCTGAGGGCTGGTTTCCCAATAACGGCATCCGCAGCTCTAGTTGTTCTGCTTGGCGCTGGTTAGTGGTCAGGATTTCCTCGCACCGGAAGGGTCGAATTTCGTCGATGTCCTCCTTCCAGAGATTGGTACGAAGCGCCACCCTCCACTCTGTCTCTCTTTCCTCTGGGATAGGATACTCCATACTGCGCATCACATCCTGTAGTCGCTGCTGGAGCCTGGCGTCAAAGTGAGATACTGCACGGCCTTCCATCTCTGAAGTAGTGCTGGTTTTCCCAAATCTTTATGTAGACAGGGATGCTGTATGAACACTAGCGTCACCTTCAATTTGTAAATCCACGAACTGTGTCTCTGAGCTGCTTTACCTCGCACTAGGACGCCATCCCACCGCTTGCCACCAATTGTAACGGACCGTTTCTCTCACAAAGGGATAAATCCGTTTAGGCGATAATCCCCTTTCCCATAGACCAGCAGCTACTGCAATCACCAACCTCCCGAACTCCAAACTGTACGACTCCCCAACTCACGAACAAGAAATACACGAACTCTGGAAGCAGCCGAACAGGAAAAGCAATACGAACGGCTTACACTCCTGGCAGTCAGCACACAATCCAATTCCCCCAATAACGAGACGACACTTCGTTTTGAGGGTTAAGCAGAATCTGACAGATTTATTCACACAGCCTCCTTTTAAGACATTCTCCCATGCAAGGGAGGGATCCACAACAATTAGTACCCCAGCCAATAATGTACCAGTTACCTCCCACACATCTCCTCCCCTTAGTGTGACACATAATCCCATTAGTACCAGACACAAATTCCCTGGGATACTGGATGTACCCCTAAACATAGGAATACCCCTTTAAATGTTACATCCCCTGGTAGCCCTGATCTGGGTGAGACACATATCCAAAAATCACCCAGATCGGACCAGGGGTTCAGGAATTATAAGGGTTAAAGTTTTGACCGACTGCATGGCAAAAGTATCCGAAAATAGTTCCATGTACTTTGGCCCTGCAGTCGGTCACAGAAAAGGGAATGAAACACACGAATTGCCTGGGTTATAGAGCTTGGGGAGGATTCGTATGAATTCCCTTGTTCGTGGGGTTCTTTCTACCGAACGGCGGGTTATTCGGTAGTTTCCACACGAATTCATGGTAGTCTGGAGGTCTCAGCGGTGTTTGCTTAGTCGAGTGTCCGATTTTAGTTCCAGACACTCGACGGCAAAACACCGCTGTTCGGGAGTTTAAGATGGCCGCCGCCACGTGTTCGTTTCCCGAATGGCGGCCACCCAGAGGACAAAACACACATTACACATATTGCCAATTACCCGTTTGCAACATTGTTGCAAACGGTAATTGGAGGCACACTTACTCCAGGGTGGTCTGGTTGTTCGGTAGTTTCACCCAATATAATGAATGGAGTAATTCTACCGAACAATCAGACGAATGCTGCATACACATAACACTGTTTACCGAACACATAATATTAAATACAGCCTGAATGCAATTTGCTACACAATCTTAAAGGGCATTATTCCTAACAGTCAGAATATGTCCACGGATGGCCCTTAAAGGGCCAGTAGCAGCAATATAAAAATGTCACATGCCCAAATATTGCATACAAAAGTACGAATTCACAAGGGGGCCATAGTCAGATGGCAGGAGGCTGGCAACCAGGCTTCTCCAGTGCATAGTGGCGAGGTTGGTTTCGCCACACATACGAATAGGTTTACTCTCCTAGCAGTCAAACTGGAACAGCATACAATGAATCCTTCCCCCAATAATGAGACGACACTTCACTTTGAGGGTTAAAACAGGAACTCCCTGTACTGTCACATACAGTCTCTTTTATTCACAGCCAGAGAAATACAGTTTCATAAAACACATCACAGGGACCCCAAAACATGCAATAACCCCATAAAGTATATCCTTGGAACTGGGGGATCTGGGTGAACCACATATCCAAAATTCACCCAGATCCGTTCAGTACTTTGGAAAATACAGTTTAATGCAGATTCTGCAGAACATATACAGGCTAAATAAAAAACAATCACTGTATAATGTGTCCCCTGCTGTATAGTCCAAAACCACCGCACGATGTCTCTGTGCACCAAATACTGGCGAGATGGCACCGTGTTGAAAAGTCCAAACAGTGTCTGTGAGTTAAAATGGCCGCCATCCATTGTTCTCACCATGTGCTTCTGATACAGGAAATGGTGGCCACCCAGTAACTCCACAGTATGTCCCCAGATGGTTCTTAAAAGGGCCAGCAGCAGCACAACACAAATCCATTATGCCCAAATCATGTCTTTAAAGGGCAATACATCCCAGGGGCCATAGTCACATGGCAGGAGGCTGGCAACCAGGCTTCTCCAGTGCATAGTGGCGAGGTTGGTTCCGCCACACTTCTCCCCTTTACCAATCAGACTAACAGGGTATCTGACCTCCTGCCGGTCAGTGCCCTTGTTAGTCCAGCAGCCCACCCACAAAACACAATCAGTAATACAGCCCACCCACAATAACTGGCTACTACACCTGGGTAGAGGAGAACTTTGTCCGTGTCCAGGTGCCTCACCATGGCTGTGTGGGTGACTGGTAAGCGTACTGGGTGGGTTGCTGAGTGGGCAGAGACCAGCAGTACTCTGTCCTGGTGCCAGCACTACCACGGGAGTAGTCTGGTTGGAGCCTGATTGCTGGAGGGGGAGACAGACTGTCTCCCCTTTACCTAAACAGTCCTGCTGCTGGGGGACAAGACCGACTGTCCCTACCCCCGGTGGTGCATGTGCAGAGACCACTGTCCCATCTGCACTGTTGTGGGGCTTCACATCCCTGCTTGGTGAGTTAGGCTGCAGCTGGGGAGAGGGGGTAACAAGCTCCTCTCCCTGAATCGTAGACTGCTGCTGGAGAGAGGGGGTAACAAACTACTCTCCCTTACACACTTCCAGCCGCTGGGGAGCAGGGCTGTCCCTCCGTACTCCCTGTAACTTGGGCGCAGAGACCACGGTCCCATCTACGCTGGTGAGGGGCTTACCATCTCCCCTTGGTGGGTTAGGCTGCCGCTGGAGAGAGGGTGTAACAAGCTCCTCTCTCTGAACTGTAGACTGCCGCTGGGGAGAGGGGGTAACCTGCTCCTCTCCCTGACACTCTCTTTGCTGGTGGAGAGGGGGACCAACTGTCTCCCCTTTCAATATTTTGTCCTGCAGCTGGGGTGCAAGACAACCGGTCTCTGCTTCCTGGGGTACACACTGCCCCTAGGGGAGGAAGGATGGCACCTTCTGCTCCCTGGGGTACACACTGCCGCTGGGGATCTGGGCCGACTCTCAGTCCCATCTCCACCTGCCATCTGTGGGTCTCTCCAGGACCAGTCCATGAGGTCCCCTACTTCTGCAGCTGGTAGTGAAGCAGGGGGTACCTCGGCTGCGTTTTCCCAGCTGTAGGCTGGCAGGTCTGGGTCCGCCAGCCAGTTTTCCTGTTCTGTGTCCATGCCCTGTGGCTGACATGAGTTTAGTAGTTCCACATAGTCCATCTCTAGCTGTCGTTCCATGGCAGCCAAACGGTGGAGGTCTTGTCCCAGTCCCATAGATCTTGGGCCCTGTACCATCTCACCCCGGTAATAAAAGATAGCCCAGTACCATGACTCTGCTGGACTGCCAAAGTCAATGTCTTCTGCTAATGCCTTCCACAACAGGCCAGGGCTAGTGTAGTTCTTCCCCTCCGGCTGGATGCCCTCTGCCCTCCACGTCTCTGGCTGGACAGTGCACCACCACAGTGCCCGGTATGAGGCGTCAAGGCTCAGTTCCCTTTCCACGAGGTACTCAAGTTGTCTGACCTGCTGCCCTCCGGGTTGGTCTCCCAGAAGCGGCATCCGCCAGGCCATTTGTTCCTCCAACTGGTATGCGACACCAGGAAGGCGCTGCTGCCGTTGATACTGGACTTCCTCCAGGGCATCGTACCATAGTTCTTGCCGGGCAATATCTCTCCATTCCAATTCACTCTCTTCCTCAGGTGTGCGTGTTGCCCAAGGATCCACGAACCCCATTTTCCCAAATCTTTATGTAGACAGGGACACTGTATAAACACTAGCGTCGCCTTCAATTTGTAAATCCAAACGAACTGTGTCTCTGAGCTGCTTTACCTCGCACTAGGACGCCATCCCACCGCTTGCCACCAATGTAACGGATCGCCTGGCACCCCGACTGGGTACCTCCGTTGAAGGATGCTCCTAGCGCTTCCTGAGGACTCCAAGCACTGCAGCAGACACCACAATCACCGAACCGGAGAAGCGTATACCTTCTCTCAAGCATATGAATGCTGTAGACAGTTGAATAGGAACCATACGAATAGGTTTACTCTCCTAGCAGTCAAACTGGAACAGCATACAATGAATCCTTCCCCCAATAATGAGACGACACTTCACTTTGAGGGTTAAAACAGGAACTCCCTGTACTGTCACATACAGTCTCTTTTATTCCCAATCCACAAACATAGTACAGCCCACAGGGCGTTACAAAACAGCCAATCAATCCATACAATACACCCAGACACTCCCACACAAAATCCTCCCCTCTGGCTGTGATATGATTACTAAACACAATGGGTAATCTAATTATCACAGCCAGAGAAATACAGTTTCATAAAACACATCACAGGGACCCCAAAACATGCAATAACCCCATAAAAAGTATATCCTTGGAACTGGGGGATCTGGGTGAACCACATATCCAAAATTCACCCAGATCCGTTCAGTACTTTGGAAAATACAGTTTAATGCAGATTCTGCAGAACATATACAGGCTAAATAAAAAACAATCACTGTATAATGTGTCCCCTGCTGTATAGTCCAAAACCACCGCACGATGTCTCTGTGCAACAAATACTGGCGAGATGGCACCGTGTTGAAAAGTCCACACAGTGTCTGTGAGTTAAAATGGCCGCCATCCATTGTTCTCACCATGTGCTTCTGATACAGGAAATGGTGGCCACCCAGTAACTCCACAGTATGTCCCCAGATAGTTCTTAAAAGGGCCAGCAGCAGCACAACACAAATCCATTATGCCCAAATCATGTCTTTAAAGGGCAATACATCCCAGGGGCCATAGTCACATGGCAGGAGGCTGGCAACCAGGCTTCTCCAGTGCATAGTGGCGAGGTTGGTTCCGCCACAGAGACCTTCAATTACATCAGTGAGGACAAGGAACGGGACATGGCTAGCTTGGTATCCAAACTTGTGCAAATGGGGAGTTTGCGGTTGTGCAAATGGACTGTTTGCGGTTGTTTGCGGTGCGTTAAACGGGGAGTTTGGTCTGTCACTGTGAAGCGGGCATAACCCTTACACTACCTGATAGATACAACATCATACAGTAGGTCCCCCCCTCAGTATTGTTATGGCCCCCACCCACCGCTCACGGGTGGGGGCGGGCGGGAGGACAGTAGGTCCCCCCCCATTGAGATTTATGCCCCCCACCCACCGTGCAGGAGTGGGGGGCACGGGGGAGGACAGTAGGTCCCCCCTTATCCTTATTTACTGAATATTCCCCTGTATAACAATGTTTGGCATTTAGTGAATATTCCCTATTCTTCTCTGTGTCAGTGTGTATCAGGGATCCTTAGGATAGGTGTCAATCCATATCTGCCAAGTGACCCTATGTAGGGGGAACATTCCCTATTCTGCTCTGTGTCAGTGTGTATCAGGGATCCTGAGGATAGGTGTTAATCCATACCTGCCAAGTGACCCTATTCTGCTCTGTGTCAGTGTTTATCAGGGATCCTTAGGATAGGTGTCAATCCATACCTGCCAAGTGACCCTATGTAGGGGGAACAGTCCCTATTCTGCTCTGTGTCTGTGTGTATCAGGGATCCTGAGGATAGGTGTCAATCCATATCTGCCAAGTGACCCTATGTAGGGGGAACAGTCCCTATTCTGCTCTGTGTCAGTGTGTATCAGTGGATCCTGAGGATAGGTGTCAATCCATATCTGCCAAGTGACCCTATGTAGGGGGAACAGTCCCTATTCTGCTCTGTGTCAGTGTGTATCAGGGTTCCTTAGGATAGGTGTCAATCCATATCTGCCAAGTGACCCTATGTAGGGGGAACAGTCCCTATTCTGCTCTGTGTCAGTGTGTATCAGGGATCCTGAGGATAGGTGTCAATCCATACCTGCCAAGTGACCCTATGTAGGGGGAACAGTCCCTATTCTGCTCTGTGTCAGTGTTTATCAGGGATCCTTAGGATAGGTGTCAATCCATATCTGCCAAGTGACCCTATGTAGGGGCAACAGTCCCTATTCTGCTCTGTGTCAGTGTGTATCAGGGATCCTGAGGATAGGTGTCAATCCATATCTGCCAAGTGACCCTATGTAGGGGGAACAGTCCCTATTCTGCTCTGTGTCAGTGTGTATCAGGGATCCTGAGGATAGGTGTCAATCCATATCTGCCAAGTGACCCTATGTAGGGGGAACAGTCCCTATTCTGCTCTGTGTCAGTGTGTATCAGGGATCCTTAGGATAGGTGTCAATCCATATCTGCCAAGTGACCCTATGTAGGGGGAACAGTCCCTATTCTGCTCTGTGTCAGTGTTTATCAGGGATCCTTAGGATAGGTGTCAATCCATATCTGCCAAGTGACCCTATGTAGGGGGAACAGTCCCTATTCTGCTCTGTGTAAGTGTGTATCAGGGATCCTGAGGATAGGTGTCAATCCATATCTGCCAAGTGACCCTATGTAGGGGGAACAGTCCCTATTCTGCTCTGTGTCAGTGTTTATCAGGGATCCTTAGGATAGGTGTCAATCCATATTAGCCAAGTGACCCTATGTAGGGGGAACAGTCCCTATTCTGCTCTGTGTAAGTGTGTATCAGGGTCTCTGAGGACAGGTGTCAATCCATATGTCAAGGTGTCAGTATGTCATATGTCAGGTGTCAATCCATATCCATTGTGATTTAGGAATGTTAGGTGATTTATGCCCTTTATGGATTAAGACCAGACTCTGCATCAACTGTGTAATTTTCCATGGGAGTTTTGCCAAGGATCCCCCTCCGGCATGCCACAGTCCAGATGTTAGTCCCCTTGAAACAACTTTCCCATCACTATTGTGGCCAGAAAGAGTCCCTGTGTTTTAAAATTCGCCTGCCCATTGAAGTCTATGGCGGTTTGCCCGGTTCGCCGGTTCGCGAAAATTTTGTGTTCGCGACATCACTAATCCTGACACGTCAGTCTTCTGTTCCGAAGAAATTAGTTGATAAATGTACACAAGCAGCTCCCACATATCAAATCGGCAATAAGGTTTAGTTGAGTACCAATCAGATTCATTTGAAAGTTCCAATCCATGAAATTCGCTCCTCGGTTCATTGGTCCTTACAAAATATTATGTAATTTGAATCCTGTTTCTTACAAGTTGCAGTTGCCTCCTGCATTATGTATCCTCAATTCCTTTTGTATTTATTTATTGAAACCTTTTGTTTGTAACAAATACACAAGGCATGTCCCGTCTCCTCCTCCTGTCCTTGTAGAGCAGTGGTTCTCAAACGAGTCCTCAAGACCCTCCAACAGTCCAGGTTTTGTTAGTTTCCCCATTGGAATAAAACAGGGAAATATAAATCCTGGACTGTTGGTGGGCCATGAGGACTGGTTTGAGAACCTCTGGTTATAGAGGATAATGAGGAACATGAGGTTCAGTCCATTATTGATTTTCGTATCTCCAGGAGTACTCTACAGTATCTGGAGAATTGGAGGGGTTATGTCCCTGAGGAGTGCTCCTGGACTGAAGTTCATGACGTCCCTGCTCCCCGTTGAAGAGGGTGGTAATGTAAGGAATCCTATACTTACCTTGGTGGTCCGCCAATCAGCTGTTTCTCCGATCGGAAGGACTGCCTCCACCAGTTTACCTGCCTGATCGGATAGTCTCTAGGATGCCGGCCACTGTGCGCATGCCCCTTTTTATGATGCAGTGCACGCATGCAGTCGGCATGTGATGGGCAGTACTGAGGTTGCGATCTACAGACGTCCTTTCAAGTTTTGGAGCGTGACTACATCAATCACGCCCCCAAACATACACAAGAACATTTAGCCAGTGCCCTGTTGTGGTTCCTAGTTTACTAGTGTCCCAAGAGTGTGTTTCTTACTGCTTTAGTGCTATTTTTTTTGTTATTGACTCTGCTTTTTTCCAGACTACTCTGATTTCTGTTTCCCTTGCCTCGGCTCTGGTATTTGTTTTAGTTATTCTCTGGTTCCCTTTGAATTGGGCCTGTTTTTGACTATTCTATTCTTATTACTATTATTAGTATTCTATGGACCAATTTAGGTATTTATTATACCTATAGGTGGGTTATTATTCTGCGTGTTGGGTTACCTATTTCGTGACTTTTGAGGATTCAAGGGTAGACATGTCTAATTATTGATCTTACCTTTATGTCTGGGATCTCTGCCCAAACCCTTTGGAAATGAATATGTCTTGCTCCCACCAAAGGAGTCTAGCCATAGTAACCTTCAGAAAGGAAGCAGTATTTACTCTAGTTGACTTCCTGGTTTGACCACTTCTCTAAGTAGATGGTATTCTCAACCAGGTCTTTATGCCTTGTTCTTTCTATAAGAAGGGTGTTCTCTGTAAGAATGACGGTTCTGTGGTGGTCTTCTTGGTCTTCTATCTTGGGGAAGCAATACTTTTTTGACATCTAGTGCCTTCTTAAAGGCTTCCTCCAGAGGTTTTCCAAATAAAATCACTCCTGAAAAAGGTAGAGAAAATAGATGCAATATGCTTTGATGCAATATCAGTTCCCCAGGATCTTAGCCATAAGGCTCTTTTGGCTTCTACAGAGAAGGCCATAACCTTTGACATGATCTTAATCATGTTGTTGGAAGCTTCTAAGAGTCATTCACTTGCTAATCTGACCTACCTCAATGAGTCTGCAGTATAGTGTCTTCTAATACCTTTTTCTAAGTCCTCTTCTATGTCCAGAATCCATGATATTAAAGCTATGTACAAGGCCCTGGGGAGATAGCGCAGCTAAGCGGACAAGGGCACATGTAGGAGTGTGGGGATAGATGCATGGGATTGGATGGGAAAGACTGTGTGGGTGGGAATTATGTTCTGTGTAAGCTAGTGTGGGGGAGGTCTTACCTCAGTGCCACTTGGGATTCGGGCCAGCAAACAGCTTCCTGTCCTCCAGCTCCTGTTTGCCTGGGCCTGCAGATTGACACAGCTTGAGGGATGGAGGTTGAGGCGATCCTGGCGTCCCTCAGGGCTGCTGCAGCGTGGATGGTGGCCGGCACCTGTGGAGGCAATTTACAAGCATTACTGGAGGTATGGCTGCCGGTGTGGGCACCCCCCGTGGCCTACCCTCCCCCTGGGGCACCCCCTGCGGTCTCCCCTGCTGCCTCCCATGCGGCCCCTGCCCCTGGGGGCCGCACCAGCACTGGCAGGCATTCCCACCCGCCTGCCAGGCTGTCCCTGGATCCTACTCCCCGGGCCCGGTGAGGAGCAGGAGCCTGGGTCCGGGGCACCGCGGGGGCCGCGTGTCTGGGGCTGCAGAAACGTGGCCTACTACTGGGGGGCTGGGATCTGAGGCCTACTGTGGCCACGCGCATGGCACGGCCTTCAGACACGAGGCCTGCCACTGCCGCGCGGCCTGCTACCCCCATGGCCGCCCAGCCTGCTACTTACTGGGCCGCCCACTACCTCCAGGCCGGGGATGCGGCCTACAACTGCCGCGCGGCCTCCTGGTGCGGCTGCCGCGCGGCCTCCTCCTCTCCCCCCCCCTCCACACCATCCGCCCGGCCGCCAGTGCTGGATTGCGGGCCGGGGGCGGTGGGCGGCGGATCCCGCGATCCGGGCGGCAGGTGGCCGCCCGGCAACTGTCCAGGTCCCCCGCGGCCGGCGGGGAGGTGAGTGGGGCCTCATGGGCCGCTGGGGGGGTCCCCTTGCCCGTCGGGAGCCTCCTCTGCCAGTGAGGAAGGCTCCCAGGGCTCTGTCTCCCTTCCCTCCCTCCCTCCCTCCCTCCCTATCTGGATGGCTTTACTATTTTCTTCCAGGGGGCCCAGCTTTCCCTTGCCTGGGCCCCCTGGTCCCCCCTCCTATTTCCTGTTTTTCTCTTCTCCCCCCCCCTCTACCTTGCCCCTCTACCTTGCCTGACCCCCCAACTCCCCCCAGGTCACTTACCTCGGCCATCTCCTCTGGGGCGGGGGCTCATCTTCTCTGCTGCTTCTTCTCAGCATGCTGCTGCAGTTCATGGATCTGTCCAGCAGGTGGCGCCTGGATCACAGCTGATGTCTTCTGTGGATGCTGGAACTGCTGTTTCTTTGCCTCATCCTTCTGTGAGCGCATTGCCGGGCTTGGAGTGCCAGGCTGCGTCCGGGGAGTACATTTCCCTTCTTTTAGCGCTTCGCGTGCGTATGTTATTTCTTCCTTTCTTCCTAAAAAAAAAATAAAAAATTACAGGACAGAAATACAAGGTAAATTACCTATTGGACAAAAAAATAAAGGAATCCAACGTCAAGTACAAGGGGAAGAATTAAATATATAAAAAAAATTTAAAAAATTAAAAATATATGGGGAATCCACAATAAAACAAAATTTAGGTACCCCCTTTCCTTTTTCAGTATGTATCATACATTTAGGTGGGCTTTCCCGCAGCATCTGGCGCAGCTGATAGCGCCGGCGATGCCTCCCAGGTTCACGTGACTATGGGCTGCTGAGCTCATGTGGCCCGCTTGGCTTGCGCGTAACGCTAGGGAGCAGATGGAGAATGGGGTTTTTTATTGAAGGATGTTCCCTCCTGCCACGGGGGTCCCTTGACTAAGGGGGACATTAGGGGCTCGGGGAGGGTCGTGGGGAGCATGCTGTGGTCGGATGCACCCCAGGGCGCATATCGGACAGGGCTCCCCAAGTCGGCACTGCGGGTTCAGCGGTCAGGACACTCTCGGGACGCGTATCGTCCCTGTGCTGGGTTGGTGGAGGTACGTTTTGCACATTCGTCAACGGTTGGCAGTGCGACCCTTCTTGGCCTGGGGCCGGATGGGTTTTGCCGCTGGTTTTCTTTGGGGCTCACCTAGCCCCTCAGCATAGCGTGTTTTTCCTTCCTCTCTGCAATCGGTCGGGATGGGGACCCTCAGTTTATGTGGGAGCTCCATCGGGTGATGTGGGTCCAGTTTACCAAGCACGCTTATAAGTTTACTTCCCAGTCGTTTAGGGTACCCCTGGAGTTCGCTGTGGTGCCCAAGAAGGAGGAGCAGGGTTAGTATCTCCAGATTACTTATTTGCTCAGTTGTCGTTTCCTTCCAGGGGCTAGGTTTAGGATGATGGCTCGGCGCAGCGGGCTGCGTGGGTGGGGTTGCAGGGCCTTGCTGACAAAGGCGGCTGTGGAATCAGTTTTACGGCTGCTGCCGGTACGCCCGTCGGGTTTATTGTTTCCAGGTTGTGTTCCCGACGGTCAGGATTGGGTGGTTCTGTGCCTTCATGTAGGTTGCTCCCGATGTCATTTATGCGTAGGGCCGTCGGTGCAGCATGTCCGCACTCTGCTGCTACAGTGTTTTTCCTGGGGTAGTTTTATGAGTTTCGGAGTTCCGTGGCCCAGGCTATATCCGTAGGTTTTGGGGGGTTTTGGGCCAATTTGGGCTCTCAATGGTGTGCTGACTCTTGCCCATTACACTGGCAAGGATCGGTTTTCTGGCGGACTTTGGGGTTCTTGGAGCTTCCCCTTTCTGGTGGCATGGTAGGCATGGGGTGCCCGGCTCTAGAACAGGTAGGTGGGGTTTTCCTTTGGGACCATCGTGGGGCAGTGCGGGCCGTCTTGTCATGTAACAGTACACTTTACCCCAGGGTTACTCTGGTGGCAGCGCCTGGCTTGGCGCTGTTGAATCTAGGGCGGCTGGTCTTAGGTTTTTGTGTCCGGGTATTCCCGATGTGGTGGCCGACACTCTGTCTTGGTCATTATTGGGCATACTTCGGTCGGAGGTGTCACGGGGTCGATGTTAGGGCAGTGGAGGTGGTCGCCTGGTCCAACGGTCTGATGAAGCTGGTCCGTGGGTCGCCCTATGAGGCGGCGTGGGGCCCACTCCAGTATGGTGGGAGTGATCGGGACGGATGGGGACGTTTCCTTGTAGGTTCCGGGAGTGGACTGCTCATCTACATGTTTGGTACCGTCTGTTGAGGGCGCTAGGGGTGATTTCTGTGATTGGCAGGGCTCGGCTTCCTGTTCAGGTTACAGTTGTCGGCAAGTGGTGGGGTGTTTTGGTGGACGGACTTATTTCAGGTTTCGCCGCTCGACTGCTGTTGTCGTTGGGACGGGTAAGTCAGTTGCGGTGTGGCTGATGCGTCGATGGAATCTGTGCGATTCTTGGATGTTTAGGGGTCGACGTGCCCTGGCTTTTCCGCTTTCTCCTAAGGTAGATGGAATGCACGGGGTAATGGTTGGGCTCCTAACACGGTGTAACGGGTTCCCAGGATGGCCTGACAAATTCCGTTCTGATCGGAGGCACTGCAGGTTTCCATCAATTGCCTGAAAGTTGGTGGGGTGTTCGAGGGGCATTTATTCTGGTTTGGGATGGCTACGGTCGCCGCCAGGCTTGGCGTGCCTGCGCCAATGGTTCAGGGGCTCGAATTTTGGGAGTCAGGGTGGTGGTTCCTTCAGGTTCACCCTGCTGGTCTCCGAATGGATTTCTCACCGCGGTTACGGCCCCCCCCCCCGGAAAGGGAGGTTCAGTGGTCTGGCACCAGTTACATGGTGGGGGTGTGGTCCTCCTCGTACGGGGTCGGCTGTCCCGCCTCTTGGACGTACCAGGGGGTTTTTGTCATCTCTGGGTGGATTGATATGGGTTCGGTGTTGTATGGGGTGCTCTTCAATCTGAGGGTGCTCTGGAATCTGGACATGTTACACATTCTGTGTCTTACCAGAGGTTCTCAGGGGGCCGGGCTGAGGCTATCACCTGTTCCTGTTGGCAGTGCGCTCAGCAATGTGAGTGCCCTGGTGCGCTGCAGTCGGGAATCAGTCGAGGTGGGTTTCTTGTTTTGGCTTGGGGGATTCCAGTTCACCTTGGGGTGTGGCCGGATGTGGCCTAGTTATCTCGAGGGGATGGGTGCGCTTGCTGGAGGTCGGATGAGGCCTATGTTGATGGTGCACTGAGGACGACTCCGGCTGGAGATGAAACGCGATTGCTGCTATATCAAAGGATTGTATCTGGTATTTTTTCTTGTTTCCTCTGCGGTGTTTTATTCAGGCTTTGTGCCTAGTATATTTTACTATTTATTCACTGCATATTGTCCCTGTTTTAATTGTTTATTTGTGCAATAAATTTTGGAGTCTGCACTTTGTATCCTGTGCTGCTCTCCTCAAGGATATCGTTTAGCCTTTTTAGGCACCCTCCTGCACATTATATAGAGCCTGGGACGGCTTTAAATCCTGTGAGTTTTACGCTACATAAGAGTCTAACATTATGTATATGTATGTGTATATATGTATGTATATATTTTGCGCTATGTTGTGTTATTGGATTGATCACGAATGGTCATTTAATTTCCTGGTGCAGTACTTATTCTATGTTGATCTGGCACTGCTAGCAGTGGTGGAACAGGCCATGGCTGGTTGTGGTGGGGTCCCCCGCTGATTTTAGGTGTAAAACAGCGTGGTTGTGGCGGGGGTATGTCCTTGCCAATTGAGTTTGAGGGGTTACGTTTAAGTATATGGAATGAGATGAACAAGTTTTTAAGGTCTCAACCTCCCCTGCTTCAAAAGGTTAACATTAGGTTGCCTGAGGTGTCGTGCCCATCGAGCGTGGATAAGGTCGGCTGATGGCGGGCATTGGAAAGATATGATTTTATGACGAGGGGGGAGGTGAGAGGAAGTGGTGATTAGGAACCACTGTATGTTTATTGGCAAGGACGGTTGGGTCACTGTATAACACTATGTGTGGAGTTATATATGTATATATTTAATTTATGCTTATTTATGTCTAACGTTTTGGTTACAGAAAAAGAAGAGATTTAATAAATAAAGTTATGGATGTGTTATGCAGTAATTTAGTTTGTGATAATAAATGCTGTGGCCTGTTCATCCATACTAAGTGGTCTGTCATTATTGGGGGGGTTGAATGGGGTTAGTTTTGTTATAGGCTGCATCGCAATTCCCCACTACGTACATACAAGGCCCTGGGGAGATAGCGCAGCTAAGCGGACAAGGGCACATGTAGGAGTGTGGGGATAGATGCATGGGATTGGATGGGAAAGACTGTGTGGGTGGGAATTATGTTCTGTGTAAGCTAGTGTGGGGGAGGTCTTACCTCAGTGCCACTTGGGATTCGGGCCAGCAAACAGCTTCCCTCCCGCCCACCCTATTGGTATATTTAGTCACAGCTAGCTGGGGGTATGTCCTTGCCAATTGAGTTTGAGGGGTTACGTTTAAGTATATGGAATGAGATGAACAAGTTTTTAAGGTCTCAACCTCCCCTGCTTCAAAAGGTTAACATTAGGTTGCCTGAGGTGTCGTGCCCATCGAGCGTGGATAAGGTCGGCTGATGGCGGGCATTGGAAAGATATGATTTTTATGACGAGGGGGGAGGTGAGAGGAAGTGGTGATTAGGAACCACTGTATGTTTATTGGCAAGGACGGTTGGGTCACTGTATAACACTATGTGTGGAGTTATATATGTATATATGTTAATTTATGCTTATTTATGTCTAACGTTTTGGTTACAGAAAAGAAGAGATTTAATAAATAAAGTTATGGATGTGTTATGCAGTAATTTAGTTTGTGATAATAAATGCTGTGGCCTGTTCATCCATACTAAGTGGTCTGTCATTATTGGGGGGTTGAATGGGGTTAGTTTTGTTATAGGCTGCATCGCAATTCCCTACTACGTACATACATGGCAGAAATAGAAACTGCTGGATGACATTCTATTCCAGCTGCCACGTAACACCTTGAGAGGTCTGCATCTATTCTTTTTTCCATTGGGTTGCTTAAGGATGCAATACAATCAATAGGAAGGATAGAGTGTTTAGCAACCTTGATAACTGAAGCATCTAACTTTAGGTTGGAAGTCCACAACCTGGAATCTTCTTCTCGGATGGGATATAATTTAGAAAGTCTGCTTTTCTCAGGAATTAATGGCGCCAAATTAGGATGCAACATACCTGCAGTGACGGCTGAATTTCCAAGCTTGTTGCAGGATGTCTACTCTTGCCAGAGGGGAACTAACCCCTTCAGCTCCCAGGGGTCCCCAGCTACTAAGAGATAGGTTGCTTGTGCCTGGTCTTTCTACAGAGGGAGGCTGACCTCTTAGGGAAAAGGCTAAATTCATAGCCAGGTGAGCATAAAAAAATATATATTTTTGTATTAAATACAAATGGTCCTGTCTGGCTAGGAAAAGAGACTGGGGAACTGAGGCTTCTGAGATCTCTTTATTCCTAAGGGCAATTGATTATTAAAATTATTTAATTGGTATTCCTGTCCTACTGGCTGAAGGGGGGAGCTAACCCATAAGTTAAATGTTGCATGATTAGTCAGGAAATATACTTGTGATCAGCAAGGCTCTGCGTTGGCTGCGCAGTGTATTGGGATTTTAACTATGATCTCGGCTGAAGTCACCTATTTATATATGTCATAGAGTTTACACCTTAGAAATCCTGTCTATCGATGCTGGCTCTAGGGAACCTAGTTAAGTAACCATTCGGGCTGACGGTGGCGAGTATACCTGAAGTATAAATTGATAAACTTTTAAACTTATTTAAAGTATAATAAACAAAATTAAGCAAAGTAAACTTGAGTAAGCTTCTTCATAAGGTGAGTCAAGTAGTGGTAGCTGGATACAAGTCCAAAGTCGACCGCTTGGGTGTAAATGACATTGCCGTCGCTGGGTTCCATTTGTGAGGTGTGCTTTCCACCCCATCATGCAATGCAGAGTCTGAGTCCTGTGTGAGATTCATGGTGGTCAACAAGGCCATCTCTGGACCTGATGGTACACTGGACAATGCAATGTCCCAACCAATAAGGATAAAGTGCATCGTTTGAGCACACTCCCCCCTCCCCTGGAGATAATTCGTCCCAACGGTTACACTAACCTAATTCTCCCCAAGGGACATGAAAATATCACATTTTATTCGCCACCTAAAATAACATAAAAATACATAACTTTTATACTTCCATAATAAAATATTCCATTCGACCAATCTCTGGATAGCTCAGATCTGAGCGCACAAAATATATGAATGGTGCTCAGATCTCATGAATGGTGTGCAAGAGTCACTAAAGTAAAGTCTGTTTGTATGGTTTTTATATGAATGGATGTGATAACCAAAACCTCAGCGGGATTCGTATAAATCAGCAGCCGATTATAGTTCCAGGAGTTTTAACCCTAGGTCCCACTGAGCATTCCACAACACAAAGATGGCCGCCTCCTCGCGTTCGGTATATGAATGGCGACCACCTTGGAATAGGTACTTAGAGTGCGGTTAGAATGGGGTTAACTAGCAGCACACGCCAAGGGCCGGGTGGTCGGTCATTCGTACATACGAATGACTGGTAAAATGGGTTCGCATAAAACAAGGTATCAAAGTGAAACAAAAGTATCTGTATGTATCTGACAGAGGGGATCTCTGTAACAGTATATATCTCACACACAGATACACACACACACTGGAACATAGTGGCACACAGGTGCACACACTGACACACAGATACACATACTGACAGATACACGCACACTGGTACACACACACACACTGGCACATACACACACACACACACTGACAGATACACTGACACACATATACAAACAAGCACATGCACACAGTGACACACACAAACACAGATACACACACACAGACACAGATAAACACACTGACACACACAGTCACTGTATACACACACAGTGACACATACAGACACTTTGACACACAGATACGCAAACTGGCACATACACACAGATTCACACACATTGGCAGATACACTGACACAGGTACACACACACACACACATAGACACATATACATATGTTTATATTTGCTGCTAACTTTTTCTTCCTTCAGTGCTGCAGGCTGCTGATGTGCAAGGTGCACCATATCCGCTGCTTCCTTTCTCCCTCCAGCCGCTGCGCTCTGTCACTTCCTACCAGCATCCCATACAACAGGGGTCCAGTCACAGTCTTAGACAGCTGTGGCACCTGACCGAATCCCTGTTTAGCAATACCCACTGGGTGACCATAAATGCTTGGGCCACCTGATGGGCAAATCCCTGCACAACCCCAATTTTGTTCCCCCGGAACCCTAGAGTTCCGCAGGACACCAATTGGGAAACGCTGCTCTCTACTTCTGTACTTGCAACATGTTCTAGACCATAGGTAGGCAATCTTTTTAGCACTGTGCCAAAACTAGATCTTGAAGTCCCTTGGCGTGCCGGTACTATTTTTTTTTAAATTGAAATCTGTATGTTGGCGTATTTTCTGCTTGTGTTATTTATGGGTATTGCATATGCTTTGTAGCATTGTGTTTGTGTGTATGTGGGTTGTTATATTTTATATGTTCATGAGTCAATTGTGGTATTGTGTATGATACCAATGGGGGCTGTGTAAGGGTGCTGCTTGTGGAATTGTTTGTGTGGATGATATGTCACATTGTGTGTTTGGTGGTGTGTGTAAGCATGAGACTGCTTGTGGGGTTGTGCGCATGTACGTGGATTATCAGTGTCATTGTCGTTGTGTTTGTGGGTATTGTATGGGTCTTCGTGTGTAGGCTATTTGTAGTATTTGTATGAGTGGGAGGATTCTTCTGCAGCTCTGTGTATATCTATCTGCATGGGTCGCATCTCTGAGGTCCATCGGGGGCCATGATGGCCAAGTACAGGTCAAGGGCAGGTCCCAGATGGACCGCAGAGATGCAACCCATGCAGATAGCTGCAGTGTGAATTACAATTCACAAGTGCATGGAGGAAGTGATCTGAGATCACTTGCTCTAAGTGCTGCAATGTGTGGATTGAGGATTGTCTCTCACCATTTACAATCACTGCTTGGTTTGCACTAGCAGATAGATATCTGAAGGACTACGGGAACTCCTAAAACGCCGGAGCCTGTTTGACTCTGGAAGCCTTG
Source organism: Pelobates cultripes (assembly GCA_933207985.1). Taxonomy (NCBI): domain Eukaryota; kingdom Metazoa; phylum Chordata; class Amphibia; order Anura; family Pelobatidae; genus Pelobates; species Pelobates cultripes. The sequence continues at coordinate 235,676,817 of OW240913.1, forward strand.
AGTGCCATGCATGGTACACGTGACATAGGTTGCTGACCCCTGTTCTAGACACAGCACACTTAAACGCTACAGGGCTTTGTTATTATGTAGTTACTATCTTAGGTAGGTTTAATATGTTTGGCCTCTTTTTCAGGCCTACCCCGTTCGTCAGTAGTGGCACAGCTCAACCGACTTGCTAATACTGGTATAACTCAATCTTTGTATGCCTCAGTCTTTTGATTCTGACCACAAATATTAAGGCATGACGCCTGTAGTTGTGAGAGGAGTTTACTTTACTTTTCGTTTTGTCTTTTTACTTTTTTTTCCACCTCCTGTATACCTCAGACTACTTCCAGAGTATTTCCATAATATCTCCAAGTACACTTAGTAGCTGCAGCCAAGCTAAATTTGCCAAGCTACCCTAATATAACTCTTAAAAGCACAATTTTTAACACCTGAGTGGGCCTATGCTTGTTAACATACAAAAGCTATTAACAAAAAAGCAATAGCAATTAGCAAACACCTAGCTATTCAAATCAGATGCCTTACCAATTACCAACAGGACATCAAATCTTGAACAATCAAAAATCTTTTCCTGGAGATGACTCTTACCTGTAACAGTAAAAAAAGAAAGATCTCAGACTGTTGAAGAATAAAATCACTCTTCAGAATATCTCCAAGTACACTTTGTCGCAGCACATAGTAGCAGCAGCCAAGCTAAATTAGTGTTAACAAATGGAGATTTGGTATCTGATATTACTGTAGGTGAAATTTTAGGAAACATAGTATGTGACAGCAGATAAGAACCATTTAGCCAATCTAGTCTGCCTAATTTTCTAAATACTTTCATTAGTCCCTAGCCTTATCTTATAGTTAGACCCCCTAACATGTTGCCTGGGAACCTCTACCTTTTGTTTGTTTTTGCCATCATCCACATTGCCCTGTACCTAAGAACAAAGACTGTGTCTGGCTCTTTAACGGTTTTGTGCAAAGGATTGGTACGTTTGATATGGCACTTTGGATACAGCCAAAGTGCCGAAGTAGTCGAAGTGGCTGCCATTAGGTAATCGAACGCATGGCGGCGGCCATTTTAATCCAGTCGAACGCGCTCAGCGGTGTGTGCCGTCAAATTCCTGGAACGGAAATCGGCCTGTACCTTCTCCTAACCTTCGACACTGCGGTTGGAGACTAAGTCCCGTTCGAAGATTCGAACGCACGTTCGAATGGGACTTTGTCATTTTAGTGTAAAATAGACCTCCACTTAACGGTCGGTCCAAAGAGACTTTTAAATATTTCTAGAACCCCTGAACAAATTTGTATGAATTTTGAATATGTTTTTCCCCAAGTTGGGTTGTTCATAAAAATATAAGTTTTATTCCTGTATTATGAAAAATCAGAAAGTTATTTTAGTGTAAAATAGAACTTCACTTAACTAACGAACGCCACTGAAACTTAACCCCGGTTTCACTTCGACATTTCAACAAAAGTCAAAGTGCGTTCCACGATTCAAATGCCGCCTTCGGATGGGACTTTGTTATTTTTCAGGGCAGAAATAGACCGACCGCACAGCCTGAATCTGTGGAACTGTTTTGGGCATGCAAACAGGCGTGCGGTCAGTCCAAAGAGACTTTAAAATATTTCTGGAACCCCTGAACAGATTTGTACGAATTTTGAATATGTTTTTCCCCAAGTTGTGTTGTTCATAAAAATATAAGTTTTATTCCTGTATTATGAAAAATCAGAAAGTTATAAAAATGCATAAAAATTATAAGTTTTAGCTTGGAGATAATTGAGTAGATACAGTAAGAAACTCAATTATCTTTCAAGCAGAGGGGAGGGAATCTGTGGGTTGTAACCATTGTCTGATTGGTTAAAGTCTAATTGTTTGTGGGTGTCTCCCTTGCATGGGAGCACCACATAAAAGGAGAGTACGTGTCATTAAACCTCAGTTCTACTTTATCCTTCAAAACTTAGCTTTGTCTCATTATTGAAAGGGAACCTGCTCAGCTAATCACTAGTTCTTTTAAGAGCTCTACCTCTCTCTCTCTACTTGTATCCAGCTGATAGAAAGAAGGCTACTCCATTACTGCACAGCATCTTGCCGGGAAAATACCCCCTCTCCACTGGTGTAGCCGTTACAGTTAGGATAGCCTTATGCTTAAACTCCTTTACTGTGTTAACCTCTACCACTTCAGCTGGAAGGCAATTCCATGCATCCACTACCCTCTCAGTAAAGTAATACTTCCTGATATTATTTTTAAACCTTTGCCCCTCTAATTTAAGACTATGTCCTCTTGTTGTGGTAGTTTTTCTTCTTTTAAATATGTAAAATCCTTTACTGTGTTGATTCCCTTTATGTGTTTAAATGTTTCTATCATATCCCCCCTGTCTCCTGGTCCTTTAACCTTTCCTGGTAAGTTTTATCCTGCAATCCATGAACCAGTTTAGTAGCCCTTCTCTGAACTCTCTCTAAAGTATCAATATCCTTCTGAAAATACGGTCTCCAGTACTTACCATCAAGACCTTCTGCAATATCACTAATAAAAATATTAAAGAGAAAAGGTCCAAGTACAGATCCTTGAGGTACCCCACTGGTGACAAGCCAAAGCTTTGAATATTGACTACAACCCTCTGTTGCCTGTCACTCAGCCACTGCCTTACCCATTCAACAATATTGGAATCCAAACGTAAAGATTGCAATTTATTGATAAGCCTTCTATGTGCAACAGTGTCAAAAGCCTTACTGAAATCTAGGTAAGCAATGTCTACTGCCCCACCCTGATCTATTATTTTAGTTACCCAATCAAAAAAATCAATAAGATTAGTTTGGCATGATCTCCCTAAAGTAAACCCATGTTGTCTTTGATCTTGAAATCCATGTGTTTTAGATGTTCAACAATTCTATCCTTTAACATGGTTTCCATTACTTTCCCCACTACTGAAGTAAGGCTTACTGGCCTATAGTTGCCCAACTCCTCCCTACTACCTTTCTTGTGAATGGGCACAACATTCGCTAACTTCCAATCTTCTGGGACTACTCCTGTTAACAATGATTGGTTAAATAAATCTGTCAATGGTTTTGCTAGTACACCACTAAGCTCTTTTAATAACTTTGGGTGTATTCCATCAGGTCCCATTGACTTATTGGTCTTTACTTTTGACAGTTGAAATAGAACATCTTCCTCTGTCAACTCACATGTAACAAAAGACAAAGACATGTTACAAAATGTCTTTTTTTTCTAATTGAGGTCCCTTTCCTTAGGCAATGAGCTATACCTTTATCCTCTTCTACATACATTCTTTATTTTGTTTCTAGCCTAACTAATCCTTGTTTTACTGTACTCTTCTCATTTATGTATCTAAAATGTGTTATCCCCTTTTTTTTACTGACTGTGCTATATTCTCTTCTGTGTGTGCTTTGGAAGCTCTTATAACTTGTTATAATTTCCTTTGCTGAGCTACTAGTCCCTCTGTCCCAATTTATTTACGGGTAATTAAAATCCCCAATAATTAGGGGTTACTCAGATTTGCAGCTTTCTCAATTTGCTCAAACAGCTGTTGTTCCTCGTCAATATTAACATTAGGTGGTTTATAACATATCACAACCAATAGTGAATTTCCCTTCTTTTCCCCCAAGCAGATATTTACCCATAAAGCTTCCACATTTTCCTCATCACATTCCACTTGCTTAAGATTTGGCTTTAACTCATGGCTGACATACAAACATACCCCACCACCCTTCTTGTTTTTCCTATCCTTCATAAATAACATGTACCCATTTAAGTTAACTGCCCAGTCATGTGTCTCATTCCACCATGTTTCAGTTATGCCTATTATATCTTATTGTTTAGTGTATGCTACTGCCTCTAGTTCCCCCATTTTGTTATTTAAGCTTCATGCATTAGTAAGCATACATTTAATATCATGAGTGACTTGTACGTTTTGTGAATTATCATCATTACATACTGTTCCCCTGGCTTATGGAGAAGTCTGATTGCCAGCCTCCTGCCTCATGACTATGGCCCCTGGGAAGTATTGCCATTTAAAAACACTATTTGGACTTATTGATGTTTAAAAGACTGTTCTGGCCCTTTAAATGAAACTGGCTGCTTTGTCCCTCCTCAACCTTTCATCAGCCCATGCTAAACTTTAACCCCATGGCAATTTTATTCGGTTCGTGGGATCTGAGCGCTGTTCGGATATATTGAGCGTTTAGATCCAAGCTATCTGGGGATAGTTTGAATGTGGGAGTTCTGTTCAGTGTAATGGGAATTATGTATTTTTGTGTATTTTTGCTGCTGTTGTGAATGGAGATATTTTCTGTACCTGGAGATAATTGGCTTACCACATCCAGTTAAGCCAATTATCTCCAGGATAGAGGAGAAGATAGACCGGCTGCACAGCCTTACTCTGAGCAACTGGTTTGGGGCACGAAAGCCATACTTGCAGTCGGTCAAAAAGGACTTCCATCTAACTTTTGAACCACTAGACAAATTTGTATTATTTTGACATATGTTTGGTTCAGAATATGTAAGTTTTATGTGAATGTGATGTATACTTTCAAAATTATGAATATTGTGTAAAACTGTATTTTCCTGCCTGTGATAATTACATTAGCCCATTGTGTACAGTAAGTCTATCACAGGCAGAGGGGAGGATTTTGCTGGAATGAATGGGAGTGTTTGTCTGTATTGTAATGTTTTGATTGGTTGTTCCACAACACCACGTGGGTGGTAACCTTGTGGGAAAAGTTGCATATAAGTGCCAATAAACCCTCAGACTGCTGAGTTCCTGTTTTACCCTGAACATAGAGCCTTGTCTCATGTGTAGGGGAAAAGGCTGCATTTACACTGGGGATTGCTATACACTGTATACTCCCTTGGCTATAATCACTAAGCTCTGTTAAGAGCTTGTTCCAGCTTCACTCTCTGCAGGAAGAGAGGTTTGGTCTGCAGTGCTGATGGTGTCAAGTGGAGTGCTTGGAGTCCTCGGGAAGCACTAGGTACTCGGTTGGAGTACTGGAGCTCCGTTACACATACCAGTGGCGTACATACCCTGCAGGGGTCGCGGCTGTGACCGGGCCCGGCCCACCAGGGGGCCCGGCCGCCCCTGCGACCCGGTATGTACCCACAGGGCCAGCCTCTTCCCTTGGGGGGCCCAGGAGCCGGCCACCCCAGGGCCCCCCGAGGCTAGCCCTGCTGTCACACACACTCCTGGGCGGGCAGCCGGTCGGGCAGGCAGGCGGGCGCGCGCGCGAGGGAGCATTCAGTGCTTCCTCTTCAGCTCCCTCGCGCACCGCACTGATGCTGGAGTCGGAAGATGACGTCATCTTCCGGCACCGGCATCCCTACGCGGCGCGCAAGGGAGCTGAAGAGGAAGCACTGAATGCTCCCTCCCTCGTGCGCCCGCCTGCCTGCCCGACTGGCCACCCGCCCAGGAGCCCAGCAGCACCACTGGACCCCAGGGAATCCCCCCAGCACTCCTAAAGGTAAGGAGGCTGGGGGGATTATATTAAAAAAAAACAAAAAAACATGTGTGAGTGTTTGAGTGTGAGTGTTAGTGTTAGAGTGAGTGTTAGAGTGAGTGTGAGTGTTAGAGTGAGTGTTAGTGTGAGTGTTAGTGTTAAAGTGAGTGTTAGTGTTAGAGTGAGTGTTAGAGTGAGTGTCTTAGTGAGTCTGTTTGATGTCTGTTAGTGAGTGTATGTTTTGTAAGTGAGTGTGTGAGTGTGTATGTATGTCTGTCGCTGAGTGTGTCTCTGTTAGCTAGTATGTATGCGTCTGTAAGTGAGAGTGTGTGTGTCTTCAGCACTTACCTTTCTCCAGCGCCGGACTCCCTTGGCGCTGGGGATCCCTGAGCCTCTCAGCTCCGAATGAGACCTCGCACGCATTCAAACCGCCCATAGGAAAGCATTACTCAATGCTTTCCTATGGACGTTCAGTGTGCTCCTCTAGCGGCTGTCAGTGAGACAGCCACTAGAGGCTGGATTAACCCTCTGAAACTGCTATGTTTTCAGCTGCAGGGTTAAAACTAGAGGGACCTGACACCCAGACAACTTCATTGAGCTGATGTGATCTGGGTGTCTGTAGTGGTCCTTTAAAGGACCACTATAGTGCCAAGAAAACATACTCGTTTTCCTGGCACTATAGTGCCCTGAGGGTGCCCCCACCCTCAGGGACCCCCTCCCGCCCGGCTCTGGAAAGGGGAAAAGGGGTAAAACTTACCTTTTTCCATTGCTGGGCGGAGAGCTCTCCTCCTCCGATCCTCCTCTTCTCCTCCCCGTCGGCTGTATGCGCACGCACGGCAAGAGCTGTGCACGCATTCAGCCGGTCACATAGGAAAGCATTCATAATGCTTTCCTATGGACGCTGGCGTGCTCTCACTGTGAAAATCACAGTGAGAAGCACGCAAGCGCCTCTAGCGGCTGTCAATGAGACAGCCGCTAGAGGAAATAGGGGAAGGCTTAACCCATTCATAAACATAGCAGTTTCTCTGAAACTGCTATGTTTATGAAAAAATGGGTTAACCGTAGCTGGACCTGGCACCCAGACCACTTCATTAAAATGAAGTGGTCTGGGTGCCTAGAGTGGTCCTTTAAGTGTGTGTGCATCTGCATGCACTGGCGTACATACCGCGGTCGCAGCCCTGTAACCCCTGCGACCTGGTGACCACCGCCATGTGTTGCGGCCCGGCCCGTGTGCCAGGGGGGGGCCCACGGATCAATTTTCGCACCGGGGCCCCATGGGTCATGTGTACGCCACTGACACATACCTTCTCTGTTCTGAGCTTGTCTTGCATCTCCATCCCCCTTAAACTGAGCTATCTCCTTTCTGTCCTATCTCCATTTTGTAGATTGCTATGACCCTCCCCCCCTACTACTAGTTTAAAATCTCCTCCAATCTTCTAGCTATCCTATCCCCCAGCACTGCAAACCCTCTCCCATTTAGGTGCAACCCATCACTACTATAAAGGTTGTACCCAAGCGCAAAGTCAGCCCAGTGCTCTAAAAACCCAAAACCCTCCTTCCTGCACCAAGACTTCAGCCACGCATTGACCTCTCTAATCTCCTGCTGCCTTTCCACTGTGGCGCGTGGCACAGGTAAAATCTCAGAGAATAACACCTTGAAGGTCCTTTTCTTAAGTTTGCTACCTAATTCCCTGAAATCGTTCTTTAGGACCTTCCATCTTCCTCTTACTTTGTCATTGGTACCAACATGGACCATGACTGCTGGGTCATCCCCAGCCCCTCCCAATAATCCATCCACTCTGTCAGCAACATGCCAGACCCAAGCACCTGGGAGACAGCAAACTGTCCGGTTGAGCCGATCAAAGCTGCAGATTGCCCTATCTACTCTCCTAATGATAGAGTCCCCTTCCACCACAACCTGTCTTGCCTTCCTTACATTTTAATTCTTATCCGTACTAGAGGGGCTGTTACCTCGGCTGTTAGAAGTAACAGCTTCCTCTAATACAGCTACTCCTGAGCTGATGCTCCCAACATATTCACTAAAACAGGCTAATCTGCTAGGTTGCACTAAATCAGGACTAGCTAGCCCTTTCCTCTTCCCTCCCCCCCGCTTCCTCGTCCCACTGTCACCAAGCTACGTGCCTGTTCCCCATCTGTCTTATCTCCTCCCTCTCCAAACTCTGCTCAGTGAGCAGCAGACTCCTCTCCATATTGTCGATCTCCCTCAATGTTGTGATTTGCTTCTCAAGATCTCCAATCTAAGCTTCCAGAAAAGCCACTCGTACACAACTATCACAGAGGTATGGACTCTGGACAGGTACATCCAGGCATCCATACATGCAACAAGATGTGCATTGAGTCGAACCACCAATCTTGCTAACACTCATTTCCCCATATACAGAATAAAACAATTACCTTGTTAGCTTAAACTGCTTGTTAGTTTCAACTCAACTCCTACTTGAAAGAGTCTACTTAATAGAGGCTGCTTTCAAGCAATGTGAGCAAGCTCAGTGAGTTAGGGGTGTGCATTTATGGGAATACAATCCCACACAGGTGCAATTAATGAACACTCCCCCAATCAAACAGCAGCACAAAAGAGGGGTGGGGGGAAACAAAATGTAAAAAACTATTTTTTTTTAAACTCTGCTAATAAAACAGATTAAACAGATTAAACAAAAATAAAATACCAACTCCTCTCCACAGTATACAAACCACTCCAAGTAACTCCTGGTTTTCTATCTCCTACTTGAAAGAGTCTACTTAATAGAGTCTGCTTTCAAGCAATGTGAGCAAGCTCAGTGAGTTAGGGGAGTGCATTTATGGGAATACAATCCCACACAGGTGCAATTAATGAACACTCCCCCAATCAAACAGCAGCATAAAAACATTTTTTTTTTAAACTCGGCTAATACAACAGATTAAACAAAAATAAAATACCAACCCATCTCCACAGTATACAAACCACTCCAAGTAACTCCTGGTTATAGAGTATTTTAATTGGGTAACTAAAATAATAGATCACGGTGGTGCAGTAGGCATTGCTTACCTAGATTTCAGTAAGGCTTTTGACACTGTCACACATATAAATATTTATTAATTAATTGGAGAATTAGACAGTATAATAGTTAATAAATAATTCAATTCCTCTTGACCAATTTATAGTACTATTATTAGGTCCTTTCTTTGGGCATTAATTCATGCTCAAATTGGTACTAATTTTAAGAATCTATTGTTTGGTATAAAGATTGGAAGATGAAGGGTTAAATAAACCTGGTTCAAATTATACCATTATCTTAGTCATCACATAATTAGCATCTCATCTTGAATTGGCTGATTCACAAGCAACGGTTACCAATAGAAACAGGGTATCACCCTTAAAAAAACGGGAAGCGGGGGGCGTGGCCAGCCAAGGAGCAAGATGGACGCGTGAAACCTTGCTCCGGTGAAGCTGCACAGAATCTCAAGCAATCCCGGCCATCTACAGCCCATCTGACCCAGTGGTGCAGATATGTCCCAACAGAGAAGCAAGAAGAGTTCGGCGAAACAAGATAAACTCACCTTTTTTTTTTTGGTCAGAAACAGGGATCTGCGACCATGGCGGCGCAGGCCTCAACCCTGGACGGGAATTTGGAGTCGGATGGCGGTGCGGTTAAAGGCAACCCAGCGCTACCTGAGGAATCCTCTCAACTTACAAAAGCGGACCTCACACTAGCATTAGAGGCTCTCTCTACTAAATTAATTTCAACGTGGCAACATATGGCGGATTCCATGAGAAAGGACATCCAAGAACTGGGTAGACGGACGTCACACATGGAAGATAAATACGACGAATTTACCACAGCCCATAACGACCTAGCTACAAACGTGGAAAGTATGGCGACCAAAATTGAAGCTCTGGAGTGGAAATTAGTGGATCTAGAGGACCGATCCCGCCGAAACAATTTGAGATTGCGTGGAGTACCAGAGACAGTCACCAACGCGGACTTACCTGCTTATGTACGAAGCCTCCTGAACGCACATGCCCCTGAGATACCGGCGGACATGCTGCTGGTAGATCGTGTCCATCGTATCCCCAAACCACGCCACCTTCCACAGACAACGCCTAGGGATGTGGTACTACGTGCTCATTATTTCCATGTTAAGGAACATATCCTCCGAGGCAGCAGATTGCGATCCAAACCGCCAGCAGAATACTCTACTATCAAGATTTTTGCGGATCTATCTGCCGCAACATTAAAACGGAGAAAAAAATTTCAACAAGTAACGGCCACCCTGAGAAAACATGGCATCAGATATAAATGGGGCTACCCCACCAAATTGATAGCTACCAAAGATGGGGTTACTATACTTATGGGTACCCCGGAAGAAGGGTTGCAACACCTGCGAGAGTGGAATCTCCAACTTGAGAAGACACAAACACCTATACCGCCAGTGAAAGCGCTGAAATAAGACTGGAACACAGTACGAGAGAAACGTTAAAGCCAGCACGATACTGGCAAGCAATGGACATGATATACATGGACTCTACTGATTGACAGAGGGCAGCTCTCACTGAGGAAGCCTGGCCTGTTCCCTCCCTCCTCCCGGGCAACATCGCTCCTACTGCCCCGAAGGGCGCACGGATGGAATCTTCCGGTTTGGGACAAGTGGCCTGGGCCCGGGTCTCCCGCTGCCCTTGTGACGAGGCACGAGCAGAGCAGGGGAGCACCGCGGGGGGCCTGGGCCTGGACCGAGTGGTGGGGTCGTGGACTTAGTGTATGAACCTGTCCTCATCACCGCCACTGATTGCTTTGACCTTACGGACACACAGAAGACGAACTGACGATGGGAACTAAAGGGGCCACCTGGCCCGGGAACAAGCCGGTCGGGACTCACATTCGGGAACTGGAGGGTATGCATAACAATGCCCCCGGTGGGCCGGGAGGGACTGTCGGGTTTTTGGGTTATGGTTTATGGTTTATATTACTTATGTTATGTTATTCTTTCATGATTTCAAGCTGACATAGCGACAGAGCTGTGTACATGATAACTTTATACACAAAGGGTTGGAAAATGATATACCTACCACACCAGTACTCTAAAATGAATCTAGACAAGGCTATGCCTGCGAGGCTAGTAAGCCCCTTAAGGCGCGAAATAGATGAAAGGTCGGGACATAAGATAGGGCCTAGACAAGCACACCTCAGCGACTTAAACTAGCCCTTACAACTACACAGTTAACTAGGGTGGTGCTTGGCCCGCAGGTTATTTACATGAATATAAAAGTGCCCTAAGCCACGTTAATGGAAGGAACTACTTCCTATACTCTCCCAGATGTGGTAAGTCCACATAGAGTCTCCAAGAGACGCTCTGTACATAGTTATCCATCCTACCCCACTCCCTTTCCCGAGACCACACCACTCCCTAAGTCGTCACATCACTCCGGAGGCCATACCAAACACTTCATAGGTCACCGATGCTGCATTCATGCAAAGCACCTAGTAGATTTAACACCCAGAAACACAGAAAGCCCAGGGGCGCGGCCCCCTCATGTACCATGAAGTCAATACTGACACCCAGCTGGGCTCAAGAGCAGACACCTATACAACCCTACTAAAATATGAGATTGTACTCCATTAACGCCCGGGGACTGAATACCCCGCACAAACGGAGGCTTCTGATAACAGAGGCAAAAAAACTGAACTCCGACATCCTATGTATACAGGAGACACACTTTGTCCATAATAAAGTACCTAGTTTTGCAGCACCATTCGACTTATACATCTAAATCGAGGGGGGTATCATTTCTCATCCACGCTTCAATCTCATTTGAGCTCCTGCACGTTAAAAAAGATGCGCAGGGCCAATACCTCATTTTACAGTGCAAGCTCAATAACGAGCTGTATAATTTAGTGGGAATATATAGCCCAAACGAGAATCAAAGATCGTACCTGCAAAAAGTACTGTCCAAACTCCCAACTGTCTATCAGACCCCCACATATGTGGTGATCTGAACGATACGTTACAGACAGGCTTAGACACCACCCTACCAGAATCCTCGCCTAGGTTTAAACTCATGGGAAAACAAGCAGCACCCCTCATGAAACTGCTTTCTGAATACAATTTATACGATGCCTGGTGACTACACCACCCGAATGACCGGGAATTCACGCTTTATTCCCCAGTACATAAAACATACACCAGGATAGATTATATATTCGTATCTGGGGATCTCATACAAAGGACTCGCCACAGTGAAATCGGAAATATTGTATGGTCTGACCATGGCCGGTAACACTAACATTAACTGACACATTCACGACACGGGGACAGACACCATGGCGGCTAGGCGACCGGCTTCTATTTAACCAAGATGTGAAAACTAAACTCATGGAAGAAATAGCCTCCTTTTTCACCATAAACGATACCCCTGACATATCAGCGGCTACATTGTGGCAAACACATAAGGCGGTCATTCGAGGCTCCCTGATTAGCCAAGCTTCTCATCTCAATAAACAGTCAAAACAAGAATACATTTCTTTATTGAAATCCCTAAGAGACGAAACAAATGCACAGATACTATCCCCAAATCCCATCACACAACATCGCATAGATGACATAAGAAGACAGCTAAACGGTATTCACGTAAAGGTTACAGCCTCAATAGCGCATAAGTTAAAGTTGACAAACTATACCCAAGGCAATAGAGCAGGGAAAACCCTAGCCAGGATGTTACGACAAAAACGACACGATGCCAAAATCCCATATCTCATAGATGCAATGGGCCATAAAATTTATAATCCTCAAACAATCAATGACATGCTAGCAGACTACTACACCGCGCTATATAACTTGCAGGACGACAAACATACACATCAGCCTCTACAGACAGAGATAGACAACTTTATAGAGAATGCACAGCTGCCACAACTCACACAAGCGGACCAATCCCTGCTGACGGAACCGGTCACCCAGCAAGAGATTGCAACCATAATTAAAACACTCCCCAAGGGGAAATCCCCAGGCCCAGATGGGTTTACAAACTTATACTACAAAATTTTCTCCAAATTGTTAACCCCACACTTAGAAAAGCTATATAACCACATATTAACCACGGGCGACATACCGCAGGAAATGTTGCTGGCCCATATTACGACCTTGCCTAAACCGGGAAAACCACCTAATAAATGTCAAAACCTGCGTCCTATATCGTTACTTAATACGGATCTGAAAATCCTTGCTAAAATCTATGCTAACAGGCTTGGGGGCCTCATACCAAAACTAATAAAGGATGATCAAGTGGGGTTTGTCCGCGGCAGGCAGGGCTCCGACGGAACTAGGAAATTGATCAACATCTTACACACGATACAGAAAACGGGGGAGCCCAGTGTGGCAATGTCACTGGATGCAGAAAAAGCATTTGACAGGCTACACTGGGACTACCTAAAAACAGCCCTCCGCAAGTATGCATTTCCAGAGGGGTTTATAACTTTAATATCAGCACTCTATGGCAACCCAACAGCAAAAATCTCCAATGGGGGCTTTACATCCAAATCATTGCGTATCTCCAATGGATCTAGACAGGGCTGCCCACTTTCCCCCTTACTCTACATATTAGCGCTAGAACCGCTGGCCCAACATATCAGGAATTCACACCATGTCCATGGGATACATATAGGTGAGAGAACGTATAAAATCACCCTCTTCGCTGATGACGTCATGCTAACCCTCTCCAAGCCGGAGACATCCCTCCCAGCGCTTCAACATATATTGGCAGAATTTAGCAACTGTTCCTACTACAAACTTAACGCTGCCAAGACACAAGTTATGGGTTTAAACATAAATAAAGCGCAACTTAGGCACTTACAATCTACACATACATACGACTGGAAACAAAATCACCTAACCTTTCTGGGCATAGACCTTACACCCCAGATACATCAATTATATAAAGCAAATTACAGGAAGTTACTAAGTTCCATCCAACAACAATTACAAAGTTGGAAAAAGAAGTATGTCTCATGGATGGGAAGAATAGCAGCTGCCAAAATGCTAGTATTACCTAGACTGCAATATCTTTTCCGAACACTCCAGATAAAATTGCCGAAACAATTTCTCAAGGAGTCTCAAAGATGTATAACTCACTTTGTCTGGGGGGGAAAACGCTCTAGGGTAGCGGCAAATGTCATGTATAAAACTTTCAAAGAGGGCGGGATGGGGATGCCAAATATAGCACGATACTATAAAGCAGCTATGATAAGCACACTAATAGACGCGTTTCATTATACTAACCCACCATCATGGAGCCAAATGGAAACTGTTCAGGCGGCGGGGCTCACAATACCAATGCTGGCCTGGCTGCCTAACGCGTATAGACCCAAGTGCCATAAAATCAGCCCGACAACGGCAGCGACACTCCAGGTCTGGGATGAGCTCATTGGGAGAAACTGCTTAGAGACACACATATCCCCAGCTCTGCCACTCCAAACATACAAAGCCCTTATCCCGGGGTTCTACTATAACATGTGGAACAATCATGGGGCCACATATATATCGCAATTGATGGTTGGTGGACGTTTGGCAGATTTCTCATCCCTCACCAAGCAATTTAGCCTCCCTGGGAGGGCATACTTCTCATACTTGCAATTAAAATCATGGGTAGGGAAACACACTAGCTCGAACAAGTCTCAAAAGCAAAGCATTTTGCTGACAGAGATGGAAAAACTTTGCCTAGCCCCTAAACCTCCTCCCAAGATGATATCGAACTTATATCGATTAATTACAAAATATGATCAATCTCCAGAACCCAATTTTAAAAGGGCATGGGAAAAAGACATAAATAAAGCAGTACCAGACGACCTATGGTCAAAAAATTTATGGCGCACAAAACCCTTACGTTAAACACCACACATATTGAAATTAGCAGGAAAATACTATATAGGACGTATTTGGTACCTGCTAAACTTCATAAAATCGATCTGAGATGTTGGAGATGTCAGTCCGAGCCGGGGACAATGATTATCATTACAGTAACAACAACAAGAAACATTGTTACATGAGGTTAGCTACTTCTAATAACGAATTTCCAGATATACTTTACCTGATTAGTAAATTCTAAGCTACAGGAGATATTCTTAATATTTTCTATTTCCTATTATGGTTGAGAAATCAGGAACTAGCATTTGATATCGGGCATAGACTCATCTATTCTTCTTTTGTACTAAATGGGTTATTAACAACAAAGACCATTTTATGTAAATCCACTTAAGATAATACAGGATTTTATTTTGCACACCCTCTAATTAGCTTACCAAAAGCAAGACTTTGTAGGTAAATTTATTTAAGACTTGTCATATTTTATTATAAGGACTAAGAAAGTCTGCAGCGGGCATTTTATCATTTAACCTCGCTCTAGTGAAATCATTAAGTCATCTACTTATGGTGGTTAGCACCATTAAGTGTGTAGCTGTATGCAATTTTTTGGTGTAATTGTGTGTAGTGCCCTTAGGGTTAAGGGACTTTTTAGAGTTAAAATATTAAAAGTGACGTTTTAATTGATAGTTTTAACACCATATTTTAGTGTTCCTCTGGTGGTAATATAAAGCACGGGAATCCTCAACCTCTTCTTTTCCTTTTGTAAATCTATTAGGGGTTACCCCCAGGGGGGTTCCGGTGTTTTAAGGCTCTTCTTTCTTCTCTTTTTTCATCCTTTCAAATTAATACTGTCACACATATAAGGCTTATCAATAAACTGCAATATTTAAGTTTCGATTCCAGTATTGTTGAATGGGTTAGGAAGTGGCTGAGTGACAGGCAATACAGGATTCTAGTCAAAGGAGTATATTTTTAAAGCAAGGTATTGTTGCCAGTGGGGTACCTATGGGGTACTTGGACCCATTCTCTTCAATATTTTGATTAGTGATATTGCAGAAGATCTTGATGGTAATCTATGTCTTTTTGCTGATGATGCTAAGATTTTCAAAAGAGTTGATGTTCCAACTGGGATAAGCCAAATGGCAAATGATTTAGGTAAACTAGAAAAAATGTCTGAGCTGAAGCAGCTGACATTTAATATGTATCCATTGATAAGTGTACATTATTATTAAGTATTAGAAAAGACATATAAAAGCAAAAACAAAACCAAATGTGGTTAAATAATGAACCCATAAATGTTACCAGGTATAAATGTTACCTTAAGTACACTGACCTGTGAGTGGAAACCACAGCCCCAACATTTCAGCCTGATGACTCTTAAGGGAATTTCAATCTTACCTCATGTTTTTTTATCCTATTTATACCCACTAGACAAGGTGCTAAAAATGCATATAATTAAAAAAGGATGGTTCTCAGGATAATATAAGTGGTAGTATGCACACTTCCTAGATCGGCGTGTGTCATTGCCAAGGGTGGATCCTTTATGTGGCCTTTATGTGGAAAATGTTGCATTTTGGGAGCCTGTGTGTGCTGCAATTTGTTGGTATTTTTGAACTACTTTTGATAAAAAAAGGTGTATTTTAAGAAGCAAGGAGCAATGGAATATACCCTGTGATATCACATTTTTGTTTCTTTCTTCAATTGAATTTCACCGAGCTGATCACTCACTAGGCTATCAGGGTAAGAGGACACTGTTATATTTGGAAGCATTGGTTTTATTAAATAGAGAAAAGTCAAACAGTGCAGTAGAAGGACTTTTTTTTGTCTTTTTAACTGAATTTCTGTTTTATACTGCAACCCATTGCTCGGAGCTCTGGGAAAATTAGGTTTTCTGACATTTTATTAGAAAAGAAAATGTTTGACAAGCTGAACTGTCTCGACTTATTACCTTTTCATTGCTGATGAAATAGTTTATATTTAGTTGAATATCAGTGTAGTGCTAATAGCTTTACAGGATATAATACTGTAGGGGGCAGGTAAAATAAGTGTGATAGATATGTAGAGATTATAATATATACTTTAGAGTATATCAGAGTAATATGTCCCTGCCTGCAGATTCTGTCTGTAATGTGTGTTTTTTTAATTTTGGAATGCATAACATTAATATTGTCTGAATCACTCTGAAATAAAATTTTTGAAAGTTAATTTTGAATATTATCTATGGAACAATGAAATAATGATGTAATGCATTGTTTTGTAGCAATTATTTAGTGATGTTATACAAGATTATATTTTTTCCTTAGAATGACAAAAGAATGTGACTCAAGTCATAACGCAGGAGAAAATACTGAAGAAAATAATTGCCAAGAAGATTGTTATAATTCAACTCTGTGTGCAAAGAACATAGAACAATACAATGTGAAACGCAAATATACAGGCAATGAAATAAAATCATCAGATATAAATAATCTTCACACAATGGGTGAGTAAATACCATTTTTTTGGGTTATTACATGGTCATGGCTACCAAAAGTAGATAATAAATCCTTATCCTACACCAGGGCCAGACTGGTGTGGGGAATGTTGTGTCATTACCAAAGACAACCCCAATGTAGGCTTGTTCTTTGTTGCCACTCTCAAGAAAGCCCATATGCAGAGCTCTACTGAAGATCACTAATATGGAAAAAATGCCCTGCATTTAATACAGCACAAGCACATTTAATAACTTGTTAACTCTTTCTCTGTTTGTTGGTGACATGTGTTATCAGGGCCAGATTAAGAGCCCAGTGGGCCTGGTACTGACAATTATGATGGGCCTAATTACAAAATCTTATCGACAAAAAAAACCATTAAAACACTCCTACCTCCCAAGCGTCATGTTTCTGATGGAGATGGTGCTGGAGGGAAACTCATAGGATGCAGCTGTAACGAAATTCCCTATTAACCAGACTATGTGAAACAGCCTGTTCGGTTACTTATGCGTGTGTGGGGTGATTTCGTGCAAATACCAATAAAACGAATAAACTGCCGAATCACCCGACCTCCTACTGAGGTCGTGTGGCGCCCATTAACCACCCAGACTTTGCGGTTAACCACAGAGTAATTGGGGAACAGCTTGGTGGTCCACGTTCGTCTGTCGAACACGTGGCTGTCGCCATTTTAAATTGTCGAACGCTCAGCGGTAAATGGCGGCAATGCCCTGGAACTTTTTTCGGACACTTATTCTGCCGAACACCGCTGATGCCTACCAACGTCCTCGTTCATACGGCTGGAAACACACAAATGCCGGGAACATTTCATCGTTCGGGACTTGGATTTATGCGAAATAGACCGACCCCAGATAGCTACAGTTGTGGAACTCTTTGTTGGATACAAACACGTGAACCGCCGGTGAAGTCCAAACTTCATTCAACGATATTGAGAACTGTGTTCGTGGGATCTGAGCGCTATTCGCCTATAATATCTGGGGGTATGTGGGACTTAAAGTTTAAGTGCAATAAAATATAAGTTATAGATTTTTATGCTGTTTGGTGAATATATGAAAAGCCATGTTTTTCTCTACCTGGAGATAATTAAGGTTCCTTTTACTAACTAAGTTAATTATCTCCAGGATAGAAAGGAGGGAGTTACTTATGTTAGAGCCACTGCGATTGGCTACTGTAATTCTTGTGTCCCAGTCTTCCATCTGGTCTCCTAGGGGAGTGTCCACCAGGTGTGAGACCTGCATAAATACCGGGCAGGTAGCCCCATTAAATCAGATCATTTTACCCCTTCATGAAGTCTCGACTCATGTTTGGGGGATTGGAAGCGATAATCACTTTGTTTCAGCGGGATTTTGGGAGAAGCTACAAGGATCAGCACTGCATGAATAGAAGGATCCTTTACAGCAGCTATGAGAAAACACATACCCTATGCTAATCTCACACTTTCATCTTTCAAGTAAATCCATACCCATTAACAGCAGTGTCCAGTAAAGCAGTCTATGGACGGGGTAAAAGGATGGGACACTGATGCAAATTACATAACAAGAACTGCCGAAAATGGGGAGAAAATATCCAAAAAGGAGGCATGTCTGTATCCTCATGTCTCCCAGTTCTCCCAGTTCCTTAATGTCTGTGTCCCCAAGTCTCCCAGTGTCCCCATTTCACTAGGACACTAGGGGACATTGAGAGAAATTGAGACACTGGGAGACATGGTGAAACTGAGACACTTGGGAACACTGGAAGAAATGGAGACATGAGAACACTGGGTGACTTTGAGACATGTGGGGACACTGGGAGACATATGGCACTTAGACAATGTGATACAAAGGGGACACTGGGATATATAGGGGACAGTGGAGACTTGATAAAGACCTGAATACAGGTCAAAATGTTGCGGTGTCCAATAAACCTTCTGAAATCTATCACAGTGAGTGCCTGCGATTTTTTTTCTTTTATACTAGGGGACACTAAGACACTTGGTGGCACTGTGAGACATGGGGACACTGGGAGACTAGGGGACTTTGGGAGACCAGGGGACACTGAGACACTAAGGACACTGAGACACTACAGACACTGAGAGACATCAGGGACACTGGGAGACATGGGGCACTGAAACACTGGGATACATAGGGGATACTGTGACACATAGAGGACAGTTAAGTCTTGATAAAGACCTGGGTACAGGTCAAAACGTTGCGGTGTCCAATAAACCTGCTTAAATCTATCACAATGAGTGCCTGATATATTTTCTTTTATACTAGGGGACACTGAGACACTGGGAAACATGGGGACACTGAGAGACACTGGGACACTGAGGCACTGGGAGACTAGGGGACTTTGGGAGAATAGGAAGCACTTAAACACTAGGCACAATGGCACACTACGGACACCGAGAGACACCAGGGACACTGGGAGACATGGGGATACTGAGATACTAAGGACACTGGCAGTAAGACATGGGGACACTGGGAGTGCCCCATGTCTCCCAGGTCTCAAAGTCACCCAGTGTCCATATGTCTCCCTGTGTCCCCCAGTGTCCCTATGTCTCTCATTGCTCCCTAGTGTCTCAGTGTCCCCATGTCGCCCAGTGTCCCCTATTGTTTGTATCCTCATGTCTCCCAGTGTCCCTTTGAGTCTGTGTCACCATGTCTCCCAGTTTCCCCTTGTCACTAGAACACTAAGGGACACTTAGAGACATTGGGACACTGATAAGATAAGGGACACTGGGAGAGACATGGGGACACTGAGATACATGGGGACACTGAGAGACTAAGGACACAGACACTAGTGACACTGAGAGACACCAGGGACACTGGGAGACATGGGGACACAGAGACACCAGGGACACTGGGAGACATGGGGACACTGTCTCAGGGTCCCCATGTTCCCCAGTGTCTCAGTGTCCACATGTCTCCCAGTGTCCCAATGTCTCAGTGTCCCCAAGTCTCTCACTGTCCTCATGTCTCACAATTTTCCCTAGTGTCTCAGTGTCCCCAGTTCTCCAAGTTCCCACTAGTGTCTCAGTGTCCCCAAGTGTTCCTGTGTCTCCCAGTGTCCCCTAGTGTATCAGTGCCCCCTAGTGTCTCAGTGTCACCATATTTCACAGTGTCCCCTAGTGTCAAAGTGTCCCCCAGTGTTCCCTAGTGTCTGTGTCCCCATGTCTCCCTGCAGCCTTTCCCCCCATCCCTCACTTACCTGATCTGTTGACTGTCTCTGCAGGCTGGGAACTGCTGTTTGGACTCTCTGGGAAGAGCTGCTCCCCCGCGGATCAGTGAGTAGAAAGAGGCAGGGTGGAAGATGCTGTTACTTCCTATCCCTGCCTCTCTCCACACACACAGTGCCAGCAACTGGCCGGTGCCAGTATAATCTCAGTTTATACTGAGACTGACATTTGTATTGCCGGTATTACTGCAATACAGGCACCGGCTAGGCAGCCTCAAATATCTGATAAATACTTCTGAGAAATACTTGGCAGCCCTAAGAAATACCTGAGAAATACCTGGCAACCCTAAAAGTACTGTGTAAAAAAATGTACAGTTTTTTTTTTAATTAAATCAATGGGCCTATTCTATGGGCTTGGGCCCAGAGCTACAGCTCCATCATCCCCTATGTTAATCCGGCCCTGGTACCACCCCAAGTCTCGGCTACAATCCATGCCGATCATTCAGGAGCCATTCAGCTGGGTAGCGGTAGATATTGTAGGACCCCTAGCTAAGCCTAGTCCCTCAGGTAAAAAGTCTATCCACTATGCCACCCTTTACCTGTAAGCGGTCACGCTGACCAATATACATGCTGAGACAGTAGTGAATGCCCTGGTACAAATCTTTTCCCGAGTTGGATTTCCCCGTGAGATTCTTTTTGACCAGGGAAACCAGTGCACAGCGGAGGTCACACATCAGCTATGGAAGGTTTGTGGGATAAAACCCATCCAGAGTTCTCCATACCACCCACAGACAAACAGCCTCTGCGAGCAGTGCAATGGAATGCTCAAGCAAATGTTGAGGACATTCACCACTGCTTGCCGAGAATCGGAAAGATTCCTACTGCACCTTTTATTTGCTTATCAAGCAGGGATCCACAGGGTTTACTCCGTTTGAACCTTTATATGGGAGAAGGGTAAGAGGTCACCACCAGGGACGTATTAGCCGCGAGGCAAACAAGGCATTTGCCTTGGGCGGCATTTTCGAGGGGGTGGCAAAGAAAGCCGCCCCCAAATGCCCAGGGCAAATGTCTTGACTGACTAACTGACAAGCCAGGTGGGCGGGCTGCTGGGCGGGTGGCGTTGGCGAGGGAGCACTTTCCCCTGAGTGCTCTGCTCAGTTCCCTCGCGCGCCCCAGATATCATATTCCGGCTCCCGGCATCAATCTGCGGCGCGCGAGGGAGCTGAGCAGAGCACTCAGGGGAAAGGGAGTGTGTTAGTGTGTGTGTGTGTGTGTGTGGGGGGGGGGGGTGTGTGTGTGTGTAGGTGTATAGACAATGGTATGGAGGGCTGCGGTGACATTAGAACCATGACGTGTGTATAGATAGAGGCCCAATTCTCACCCAGCAGGTCAGCTGCCCCATGGTGGGATCAATGATTTATATGCTGAGGGACGCAGTGACAGAATATTAATCAGCAAGTGGTACACGAGCTGGGGAACATGACTGTCTTTTCCACTAACATGCTATGAAACACCATATCCTTCATGACACTGACTCAACACAAACCTCATGCAATGTGTGCTGCCTTCATAGAAGACTTCCTTTGCTGATGACAATCTATTTGTATCTGTTTTCACTACAAAATGGAATCTTTAACTTATTCCTAGCACCCAACTCTCATCATGTTCAGCACAACAGGCCCGAGAATTCTGCTTGCTGAGTGTCATGAGAGTAAGACTCCTATGTGAGTTTTGATATGGTCTATGGAACACATAGTATATTGCCATTGACTACCTCATACATTTCTCAAAGTTGATGAGTTTCAGTTCACATTATGATCTGACATGTCCTAGGCAGACTAAGTGTAATGGGAATTGTAGTTCATTAACATGAGTTAACATGAGTGTTAAGACACCCCTGGTGTCTTTAAACGAAACCGCCGTTTAGTCAACCTTCCCCTTCTGCAATACCAATAATCTCCGTTCGCATGAACTGCAGTGCACGAACCAAGCGCAGGGGAAGCGGCAATCTCCCGACCGGGATCCGTGAACGGCTCCAACCTCCCGAACGGAACTCCACGAACTGCTGTTAGCCGCCGAACAATAACATCCACCAAGCGGCTTTCGGTTCCATCCAGTAGTCTCTAAACGCAAATAATAAATCCCCCGAATAACGAGACAGAAGCTCCACATTGAGGGTCAAACAGGATCTGGCTTTACTGTGGGCTACCTGCCCGTATTTATGCAGGTCTCCCACTTGGTGGACACTCCCCTAGGGGACCAAATGGGAGACTGTAATGACAGACAGACATGGTGACATTCCAGACATACAGTCACAGCTTTTACCCACAATACACTATGGTTTCCTCCCCTCTGCCCTGGAGATAATTAAGAAGTAACACAATTATCTCCAGGACAAAGCCAGTCGCCATTTTAAATATAAAACCAGAAAATGCATAAAAATCCATAACTTTACAAAAACCGAACATTTCACATTCGCATCACATATCCCCAGATAGCCTGGATCTGAGTGCATATTATTAGCGAATAGCGCTCAGATCCCACACACATAGTTCAATCGCCATGGAGTCAAAGTTCTTACAGTCCTTCGGTATACGAATGACTCCATGGGAAGGCTATCTGGGTTAAGTTCTTTCGTATGCTGCAAAACTCCCGAACGGACAGTATTCATATGCTTTCGTGGAGGCAGCCAGGCTTTCCATTGTTTCAACGGTGTTCGGCAGAAAAAGTGTCAGTTTTTAGTTCCATGAAAATAGAGCCGAACACCGCTGGGCTTTCGTGCATTTTAAAATGGCCGCTGCCTCGTGGTCGACATACGAACGACGACCACCCTGAATTCGGTTTAATTGAGAAGTGTCTGTGGTTAACCACAACGTTCTAATTGGGATCAATAGGTTAACCAGTAGCACACTTCTCTCCTGGGTGGCCGTCCGTTCGGTAGGTTTGTTCGGAAAAAACAGTCATTCGTATGGCTGGGCTATAGGAAACAGCCATTTACACGAACAGGGCAGAAACAGACGAATACACCTGCAATAACCAGACAGATGGTTCTGTCACAATGAGTAGTGCTAGGATAGCATCACTGCCTAGCTGTACTAAATGCACGTTTTGCCACATATACCAGATGTGGTGATATATTTATTGGGTGAAATCATTGGGCACGGAGAAACTAAACAGAGGGTAATAGTATCCAGGGATATTTTTGGGAAGGAAGATTTGAGTGTGTGTGTGTGTCTGTTAGTGAATGTGTGTGTCTGTTAGTGTGTGTGTCTGTTAGGGAGTGTGTTACTATGTGTGTGACTGTTTGTGTGTGTCTGTTAGTGAATGTGTGTGTCTGCTAGTGACTGTATGTGTCTGTTAGTGAGTGTGTATGTCTGTTTGTCAGTGAATGTGTGTGTCTGACACTGAGTGTATATGTGTCTGTCAGTGAGTGAGTGTGTATGTGTATATAAAAGGCGGGGTGGGGGCTCAGTAGGGAGGGAAGGGGAGGTGTGGAGGGGTGGCACGGCAGGGCAGGGGGGTGCACCAAACACAGGATACACCACTGGTCACCACGACTCGTGCAAGGTCCCTGTTGTAGCGGAACGCCAATATTAAATCCACAAATTCT
This sequence comes from Pelobates cultripes, assembly GCA_933207985.1. NCBI lineage: Eukaryota > Metazoa > Chordata > Amphibia > Anura > Pelobatidae > Pelobates > Pelobates cultripes. The sequence continues at coordinate 235,700,368 of OW240913.1, forward strand.
GCTGGTTCAGGAAGTAATCCACAGTCAAGCGCTGAAACAACAAGGCAATATCCCCAACCTCACAGTAACTGGACGAAACACAGTTCTGAGAGTCAACTGAAGTCCTTTAATTCTGCTTCACAATTTATAAGTCCCCATGCAAGGGGTTTCCTGAGTCCCCTCCCAGGGGCATTCCCAGAGGGGACTACATGGGGAACTTACAGTACAACACATTTCTCCCATCAGGCACTGCTGCACGAGAGGGATCCTCCTCCTGGAATATACCGTTAAGTGGATTATCCCTCCGTGCAGCAGAACCGACAATTTATATAAAAATCCGTAACTTTGCGAATATACAGTTTATTTTCACGAATGGACGTTCGGTAGATAGCTGGGGTCTGAGCGCATCATTCGTGAGATTACCGCTCAGATCCCAGCTAAAATAACCGAACGCCGCACGAAAAACACATTTATTGAGAAACATATTAAAAAGACCGATTGCCTTCCAGGGAATGAAATACCGAACGGCCTGGAACTCCCGAACGTCCTGGAGGCTCAGCGGTGTTCGTGCCGTCGAGTAGCCGTTTTTAGTACCATGCGCTCGACGACCTAACACCGCTGAGGGAACAAAGGATCCAAGATGGCCGACCGCGCATGGTCGGTAGTCGAACGACGGCCACCCAGGAGAGCCTCTAATTACCGATTGCAACTCTAAGTGTGTGGGCTATTAGGGGTCATGTTTTCGGTTCACGAACGGCCCTCCAAAGTGCCGTTCGTGAAACGAAAGGAAAACCCCATACAAATAGCTATCCGCATTCGGCGGATAGCAAATACAGGCAATTCAAGATATTACAGTCAGCATACAGTGTACGTAGTTAAACACATATCTCCACCGACATGCAGGCAACCCTTAAAGGTTGTCTCTGGTTATAGTCCAAGTGGCTAGGTTTGCCACAATGCTCCCCCAGAACCAAGCCGGCATACACAGTCTGATCCCCACGGATCGGCTTGGGGATGTCCGGAGGAGGGCTCACAGATCACTTCTCAAGGTCTGTTTGTCTGGATAACCTGTCGGCATTACCGTTTTGTTTCCCAGGGCGATAATGGATAGTAAAGTCAAAAGGCTGTAGTGCTAAACTCCAGCGCAGCAGCCTGGCATTGTCTCCAGCCACACGGTTCAGCCACACCAACGGGTTGTGATCTGTGAGCAAAGAAAAGGGTTGCCCATAGAGATATGGTTGTAACTTTTTCAGGGCCCACACCACGGCCAGGCATTCTTTTTCTATGGCGTCGTAGCTCACTTCTCGGAGCAACAATTTCCGGCTCAAATATGCTACGGGATGTTCTCCGCCATCTGCTCCGACATGGCTCAGTACTGCTCCCAATCCAAACAATGAGGCGTCTGTGTGGACAAGAAAACGTTTAGTTGGATCAGGAGCAGCCAGTACAGGGGCATTGGTCAGAGCCGTCTTTAGTTGGTTGAATGCCTGTTCACACTCTGGGGCCCAGATGACCTGCCTGGGCAGGTTTTTCTTCGTCAAGTCAGTCAGGGGTTTGGCCAGGGCACTGTAATTGGGCACAAATTTTCTATAATACCCGGCGGTACCTAAGAAGGCAAGGACTTGGGTTTTGGTCCTAGGGGTAGGCCACTGGGCTACAGCTTCAATCTTTGCGGGCTCAGGCTTCTGTTGCCCGCTACCTACCCGGTGCCCTAAGTATTGGACCTCCGCCATCCCTATGTGGCACTTGCTGGGTTTCAAGGTAAGCCCTGCCTCCCTAATCCGATCTATTACCGCCCCTATATGTTGTAGGTGATCCGATCTATTACCGCCCCTATATGTTGTAGGTGATCCGACCAGGTCTGGCTGTAGATGGCAATATCATCCAGGTATGCACATGCATAATCCTGGAACCCGTCCAGTAGCCGATCCACCATCCGCTGGAATGTCGCGGGGGCGTTCTTCATCCCGAATGGCATGACTCGAAATTGGTACAAGCCAAACGGGGTGACAAACGCCGACTTGGGGATGGCGTCCTCGGCTAGTGGAATTTGCCAGTATCCCTTACAAAGATCTATTGTCGTGAGATACTGGCCTCTGGCCATCCTATCTAGCAGTTCGTCTATCCGGGGCATCGGGTAAGCGTCCGACACGGTTTTGTCGTTCAACCTCCGGTAGTCCACACAGAACCGGGTGGTACCGTCTTTCTTGGGGACCAGGACTACCGGCGATGCCCAGGGGCTATCGGAGTGTTCGATAACCCCCAACTGCAACATCTCTTCAATCTCCTTCCTCATATGTTCCCGCACGGATTCAGGAATCCGATATGGGGTTTGTCGCATGGGAAGCTGTCCCGGGGTTTCTACTCGGTGAGTGGCTAGTGGAGTGTACCCAGGTAAGTTAGAAAAGGTGGCGCCCTTTGCCGCTATCAGTTCTTGTACCTGGGTACACTCTTGAGGACTTAGCCGCTCCCCCAGCTGAACCCCCTGGGAGGGCTCCTTCTGCTCCTCCTGCTCTAACAGATCTGGAAGAGGTGAGTTCTCCTGATCTTCTGAGGCGGGCGTGCAAATAGCTGACACGTCCTCCGTTCGCTCGTGGTAGGGTTTGAGCATGTTCACATGGAGCATGCGTCGCTTCCCTACTCCATAGCATGGGCCGATCACATAGGTGGTATTGCATCTCTGCTCTACCACCTGGTATGGGCCCTGCCAGATGGCCTGTAGTTTGTCTGTGCGGACAGGTTGCCCCACTTGAAAACTACGGTCTCTGGCACCTCTGTCATACCAACGACGCTGTCGTTGCTGGGAGGCCTGGAGGTTGGTGCGCACTGCCTGAGTTAATTCCTCCAGGCGATCCCGGAACGCCAGCACGTATGGTACAATAGGGGTCCCATCTGCGCTACTCTCTCCCTCCCAATGCTCTCTAATGAGATCCAACGGTCCCCGGACCCTTCTCCCAAATAACAGTTCAAATGGGGAGAAACCGGTAGACTCTTGGGGTACCTCTCTGAAGGCAAACAACAGATGGGGAAGGAATCGTTGCCAGTCCTTATGGGTCTCTCCGAATGTACGGAGCATCTGTTTTAGGGTACCGTTGAACCTCTCACACAATCCGTTGGATTGAGGGTGGTAGGCCGAGTTAATGATTGGCTTAATGCCACATATTTTCCATAACTGCTGACTAACCTCGGCCGTAAATTGTGTCCCCCTATCGGAGACAATTTCCTGCGGGAACCCTACTCTGGAAAAGATTTTCATCAGGGCTTCGGCCACGGTCTCAGCGTGAATATTGGTTAGGGCAATCGCCTCGGGGTACCGGGTGGCGTAGTGTCACATATTCATCCGCTTATAGAAATGTGGTTAATGACATTTACTGTCCACACAGGAAAAGTTGTGCCGAGCAGCAACCTAATCCACAGAAGGGTTAATGCTGAGCAGTAATTGTGCAAATGAAACCTGGTGTCATGTATTCATCCGCTTAGAGAAAAGTGATTAATGACATTTACTGTCCACACAGGAAAAGTTGTGCCGAGCAGCAACCTAATCCACAGAAGGGTTAATGCTGAGCAGCAATTATGCAAATGAAACCTGGTAACTGACTTTGGGGTCAAAGGCCGGTTACAGCCTATCAGAACTAAAGGAGGGGTATTTAGGCCCAGTTCTCAGCCTGCTCAGTGCCCTGTCGTGGTTTCCCTTGTGGTTGTCCGAGAGCGCGTTCCTGTTTATAGTTTTCTACCTGGTTTTTGACTTTGGCTTTGTTTATTGACTTCTCTATATTCTGGTATCCTGACTCCTGGCTTTCCTCATCGCTGTGTCCCTTTCTGTGTTCCCTGACCTCGGCTAGTATTTTTGACTATTCTTTGTACGTTAAATCCGGCCATTCTAAGGACCGGTAATACGTTACTTATTTGTCATCCGTGCTGTACAGTTCTACGTGCTGGATCAAACAGTAATCCTGACACGTAGTCCACCACGGTCAGTATATACTGCTTCCCAGAGGGGCGGGGTTTTGGTAGTGGCCCCACTATATCTACAGCCACACAGCTGAACGGTTCCTCAATTATAGGTAGTGGACACAGTTTCGCCTTGTGGCGATCCCCTCTCTTGCCTACCCGCTGACACACATCACAGGAGGTGCAATAATGTCTTACATCTTTAGAAATCCCGGGCCAAAAGAAAGCGTGACTTAAGCGATACCAGGTCCGGGTCATCCCTAAATGGCCGGACAGAGGGATGTCATGGGCTATTCTTAGTAACTCATGTCTATACTTCTGGGGTACTACCAGCTGCTTAGTTTTTGCCCTATTGCCCTTTCAGCCACCCGGTACAACAACTTGTTTTCCCAAATGTACCGTTCCCCCTCCCGCCCCACCTGTTCCGTGTCTACCCTATCTCGGTACACCTGCAGTGTGGGGTCTATCTGGACCTCTGCTTCAAAAGTGGTCGGGGTGTCCCAGGTCATATGCATCAAGGGGGGGTCATGGTTTCTTACCTGAGCCTCAGAGTGTGTTGGTGGTACCTGTTGCCGGGTAGTTACCGGATGAGCTTCTTGCCTGGGGTAGGAAAACTGAAGTCATCTGGCCCAAGTCATTCCCCAACACAACATCTGCCGGTAACTTCTTCATTATCGCCACTTCTACAACCCCCTCTCCAGCACCCCAGTTCAAATGCACCTTGGCAGTGGGTAGCCGGTACATGGCTCCCCCTGCTACCCTGACCGCCACTGATCCGTCAGTGTGGGCTGTATCTGGAACCAAATGTGGAGCAACCAGGATCAAAGTGGCTCCCGAGTCCCTCAGCCCTTGTACTTCCTTCCCCCCCACAAACACAACTTGACGGTGATGCTGCCTGTTGTCTGTGGCTTGCACCGACATCACTTCGTATAAAACTCCCAATGGTTCCTCAGTTTGCAGACTTGCCAGCTCAGCGTGGTCAGGTTCCGTGTGGTAGTAATGAGCTGCTGCCCTTGGGGTGGAGTTTTGCCGTACCTGGTTCCACGCCTGTCTACTCCGATTCTGGGTGCACTCCCGGGACATATGCCCCCACTGCCGGCAGGTATGGCATTGTATGTTGGCTCAGCCATTGTAGCGGGATGGTGGTAGGGGGTTCCCTGGTGCTGGCCGGAATGGAGCAGAGTTGGTAGGTGTGGAGATGGTCGGGTGGTGTTGTACTGGTGGTCTCAGGGGACCCCTGTTGGTGAGCCCATGATGCCTCCTGGCATCAAAGTGTTAATCCGCCAACCGGGCGGCTTCTGTTAGGGTGAGGGGTTTTCTGTCTCTTACCCACTCTTGTGCCTCTGGTGACAGGCCGTTAAAGAACTGCTCCAGCAGGATGAGTTGGCGCAGTCCCTCCATGGTGGTGGCTTGGCTTGCCTGAATCCACCCTTGTGATGCTTGGTCGAGCTTATGTGCCCACTCAGCGTGGGAATCTTATTCTGGCTTCCTCAATCCCCGAAATTTACGCCGGTATGCCTCCGGGGTTATGGCATACCTCTCTAGAATTGCCCTTTTGACTTTAAAATAGTCCTTGCTGTCCTCTCTGGGCACAGCGCGATAAGCCTCTGCTGCTCGTCCTGCCAACTTGCCTGCTAGTAAGGGTACCCACATTGCCTGTTCCAGATCGTGTAGGTCGCATAACCTCTCAAAATTCTGCAGGTATCCGTCGATCTCATCCTTTTCCATGCAGAACGCTTTAAATGCCTGGTAGGGTATTTTCTGCTTCACTGGAGCGCAGAATGAGTTGGCGATGGATTCTGCCCTGGAGGGTGGCCCCTGGGGCTGCTGTGCCATAATGTAGTCCTGTACGTCTGCCATCAGTACGGTAAAGATGTCCAGGGGTACTGGCTGAGGTACAAATTCCAACCCGGTTCTCAGTTCCCTCTGATATGGTGTTTCCTCCCTGGCAGGTGGGGGTGGACTGCTGTGTGCTTGGTCGCCCTCCATCAGCTCTGCAATGAGTACTGCTTTGGATTTGTTGCTAGCGCTTTTCCCTCTAGCCTCCAGCAGTTCCTTTAGCGTCTGCCTCTTTAATGCCGTGTAATCCGTCCCCATTCACTGATCGCTTTCGTCTGTTTGTTGCATACGAATTGCCTTTCCCTTTTTCCGTTCGGTTGTTCCTTTCATTCGAATGCGCTGTATTCGGCTGTAGAGTTGGATCCCGTCGCTTGCCACCAATTGTAGCGGAACGCCAATATTAAATCCACGAATTCCGCTGGTTCAGGAAGTAATCCACAGTCAAGCGCTGAAACAACAAGGCAATATCCCCAACCTCCCAGTAACCGGACGAAACACAGTTCTGAGAGTCAACTGAAGTCCTTTAATTCTGCTTCACAATTTATAAGTCCCCATGCAAGGGGTTTCCTGAGTCCCCTCCCAGGGGCATTCCCAGAGGGGACTACATGGGGAACTTACAGTACAACACATTTCTCCCATCAGGCACTGCTGCCCTAGAGGGATCCTCCTCCTGGAATATACCGTTAAGTGGATTATCCCTCCGTGCAGCAGAACAATTTATATAAAAATCTGTAACTTTGTAAATATACAGTTTATTTGCACGAATGGACGTTCGGTAGATAGCTGGGGTCTGAGCGCATCATTCGTGAGATTACCGCTCAGATCCCAGCTAAAATAACCGAACGCCGCACGAAAAACACATTTATTGAGAAACATATTAAAAAGACCGATTGCCTTCCAGGGAATGAAATACCGAACGGCCTGGAACTCCCGAACGTCCTGGAGGCTCAGCGGTGTTCATGCCGTCGAGTAGCCGTTTTTAGTACCATGCGCTCGACGACCTAACACCGCTGAGGGAACAAAGGATCCAAGATGGCCGACCGCCGCATGGTCGGTAGTCGAACGACGGCCACCCAGGAGAGCCTCTAATTACCGATTGCAACATTGTTGCAATCGGTTAACAAGCGCCACACACCTCTAAGTGTGTGGGCTATTAGGGGTCATGTTTTCGGTTCACGAACGGCCCTCCAAAGTGCCGTTCGTGAAACGAAAGGAAAACCCCATACAAATAGCTATCCGCATTCGGCGGATAGCAAATACAGGCAATTCAAGATATTACAGTCAGCATACAGTGTACATAGTTAAACACATATCTCCACCGACATGCAGGCAACCCTTAAAGGTACAGTCTCTGGTTATAGTCCAAGTGGCTAGGTTTGCCACACCTGTTACAATTGCCCCCGGTTTAGCAGGGGGGTTGATCGCTTGGATGTCCTGGTTCCCGAAATCAGAGTGTCGAACGTGGTTCCCTACGGCAGGAGCTGAAAGTGTAGAATATCCCAGTAGCAAAGAAAGCGTTAATATTCCCGGATCCCTACAACACGAATCGAGGCTGCGAGTTGAGGGTCAAACACGAACTGGCTTTACTGGCACACAAGCATAGCAATTTATGCAAGTCCCCTGGTCAAGGGACAGCCCCCCATGGACCTGATGGGATACAGGTACATTACAAGTACATAACCAATCATAACACAGTGTATCATTCAAACTTGTACCCGCCCAGCTTGGAGATAATGAGGCCAACAGTTATACAATCTAATTATCTCCAAGCGCCCAAAACGACCATGCTTTATTATGAACCAGCAAACAACATAAAAATACATAACATTATATAGAGAATATAGTTCCTTCTACATATCATTCGGTAGCTCTCCGTTAGATGTATTGAGTGTACGAACGGTGCTCTGTTCCCACGAACAGAGGACGAGATTTCCCCGTATGAAAGTCTGTTCGGCTGTAGGTTTCTAGGCTCTCAATGGCGGCCATGTTTTGGGGTTCGTCAATGGACCTCGACCGTGAATGCATGGAACGGAGGCCGGGTGTAAGATCATGCGAATCCCCACTACCTGTCTGGTTGTCCCATCCGTTCATGGTGCAAATGGAGCTCACCCCGGAGGGGCCCTTAACCTGCAGTTAACCTCAAACCGCAATGCCTGAGGGCAGGTAGATAAGCGGCACCCTCGGCTCGCAGGGTGGCCGACCGTTCGTCTCTTTGCGGGGTGACGGGGTTAAGTGGCGGCACACGCCTAGGGCTGGGTGGTGGGCCGTTCAGGACTTTGCGGGGTGACGGGGTTAAGTGGCGGCACATGCTTAGAGCTGGGTGGTCGGTCGTTCGTACCGACAAATGAAGCTTTAAAACAGTTTGTATAGTCCGTTCGCCTGGCCTGCAGGCTGTTAAACAGAGTTTCAATAACCGAATGGTACATTTAACAATATAAGCAGTCTGTGGAATGGGGACTGTGTAACAGTCCCCTCAAATTCATCAGAGAACATTGGGAAAACAAGACTGAGATGGAGGGAACTCGGATCGTGCCCTATGTGCTGGAGCTCTGATCACATGGAACAGTTGACCAAGATGGTAAAAGAGAGCCTTCAGGTGGCTCAGGGGCAACAATGGGACAATTGTGGTACCAGACAACGTAGCTTCCGTGTCGCATAAATGGTCTTTACAAGGTGGTAGAACAGATTTGTGACACCAACAATGTGGTGGCCAGCTGTGCAGACGAGAGAGTAAAATGCTCCTTCCACATTAATATGCTCAAGGAGTACCAAGAGAGACAGGAGGAAGTAGCTGCAGTATGTGCCTCAGCTTCTGAGGACTTAGACAGCCTCCCATTACCTGACCTACTAGAGGGAGACCCCCAAGCCAACCCTACAGCCCAAGTACTGCTGGGGACCGACTAACTGTCCACACAATAGCTCAGGCTCGCCAACTAGTGGAAGCTTAGTGACAGACCTTGTCACCTGTACACGAAGTAGAGACCCTGGGACAAGCACTCCTGAAACTACCCCCCTACCGCATCCCAAACACATTCTAGGAAGGGATGCGGAAGGAGATACAAGAGATGCTCTAACTAGGATTGATTGAGGCTTCACGCAGACTTCACCAGTATTACTTGTACTGAAGCAGGACGACTCACTTCTGCGTGGACTACAGGTGACTTAATGATCGGACCGTTATCGATGCTTATCCTATGCCCCGGATGGTTGAGCTACTAGATTGCATAGCCAGGGGATGGTATCTGACCACGATAGACCTCTGCAAACACTACTGGCAGATTTCCCTGGCCAAGGAGACTATCCCCAAGTCAGCATTTGTCACCTAGTTTGGCCGGTTTCATTTCGGGTCATGCCATTTGGGATGAAGAATGCCCCAGCTATGTTCCAATGTATGGTGGATAGGCTCCTCGATGGCTTACAGGATTTCTCATGTGCATACCTGGATGACCTAGCAAACTATAGTGACTCCTGGGAAGACCATCTGACCCATGTAGGGATGGTTCTCAACCAAATTAGAGCAGCTGACTTAACTCTAAAGCTGGACAAGTGTCATCTCGTTATGGCTAAAGTGCAGTATCTGGGACATTGAGTAGGGTGTGGGAAGCAGCGGCCAGAGCCTGCTAAGATTGAAGCCGTAGCAAACTGGCCCAAGACACAAGTCATGGCCTTCTTAGGGACCGCCGGCTACTGTAGATGCTTTGTCCCAGACTACAGCACCCTAGCTAAACCCCTAACTGACGTGACGAAGAAAAGTCTATCCAGGCAGGTACTGTGGTCCCCAGGGTGTGAGCAAGCATTCCAGTCACTGAAGCAAGCACTGGTTGATGCCCACATATTGGCTGTCCCAGATCCTAACAAACACTTTATCGTCCATACAGACACTTACATGTTTGGACTGGGGCAGTCCTAAGCCATGTTGATGAAGACGATGGAGAGCATCCTGTCGCGTACCTCAACAGGAAATTGCTACCCTGAGAAAAGAATGCCTGGCACTTGTATGGGCTCTGAAGAAACTAACTCCTTACCTGTATGGATGAGGTTTCACCCTAATAACTTATCACAACCCATTGGTGTGGCTTAACCGGGTGGCCGGGGACGATTTCACCATACACTACCGGAACAGAAAGCAAAATGGCAACGCTAATGTGTTGTCATGGCAGACAGAGCTCACAAACTAAAGAATACTTCCCAGACATCCCCAAGTTGACCCAAAAGGGGTCTGCCAGTGCAATATGCAAGGGGGAAGCAGTGTGACAGAACACTGTGTCACTTATTTGCTTTACATTTCGTTTATATCCCAGGTTGTTCAGTTATAATATGAAGACCTGTTTTCCCCTCTTATACCTCCCGAAACCAGACCACCCTCTGGCTCATTAACTTCAAAGAACCCATTAACTTAAGTGCTCTTATGGGTGGCCTCCAATAGAATGACCGAACGCACGTGTTTTGTGGAATGGAAGCCATATTGTCTTGTGAACGCAGGTAGCGGTACTTGGACGTCAACTGTATGGAACTTGATCGGACTGTGGCGGCCACCCGGATAGAAACAATCCAATAGTAGTAGTAATAAAGAGTATAGTTTCCCAAGAAGTATAATTCCAGAGCAGGTATAGCTTTCCCCCACAGACATTAATCGAGACTGAATGCTAGGAGTGAACTGACTTTATTAGGGGCCACACACAGCATGTTATGCATAGACCCCCTACGTAGGGTTTCCTACGGAAAATTACAGGGTATTTTGTAGAAATAATTGTGTGAGAAAAACTCAATAATCTCTCATGTACTGAAAAAACCCAAAACAGGTACCCCTTTAAGTCTTATATCCTCAGATAGCCTGGAGCTGAGTGCACAACATATACAAAAAGCAATCAGATCCCACAAACACAGCTGAATCACCACTGGGGTAAAGTTCTGAGGTAAAGTTTTTCTGTCTCTTTCGGGAGTCCGAAAACGAATAAAGTACCAAACGTATGCTTTAGCTGGTAGGCAGACAGTGTTCACCTAATCCATGCGAACAATTCCACCAAACAGTGCTCTTCCAGGTTAAAAAGAAACAAACGCAGGCGTGGATGGAAGTTCAGCAGTGTTCGCAAGGTCAAGTGGGGTGTGCTAAAACTTATAATTTTTAAAAAGCCAATTTCAATAAGATTAGGGTAGCTCTACAACATATTGACGGGCATAAACACCTTAGTGAAAAAAACACTGAGAAGAAATGGAAACTATTCAAACAAATATTAGAAAGGTACATTTCTCACCATTGGGTAATAAATATAAAAGAAACTAATTGAAACCAATGTGGCTTAGTAGAGAAGTAAAACAAGAGATTAAAAATAAAAGGGCATTTAAAGCATTTAAATCGGACAAATCAGAGGCATCCTATATAAGATATAAGGAAGCCAATAATGCTTGCAAAAAGGCAATTAAAGCTAAACTAGAAAATGTGAAATTGATAGCCAAAGAATGCAAAACCAACCCCCAAATTTTTTTCAAGTACATCAATTCTAAAAAAACAAAAAATGAAAGTGTAGGTACACTGGAAACAAAGATGGGTCTGTTAGCTAATGAAGACCAGGAAAAGGCAGAAATTTTAAATAACTATTTTTCTTCAGCATATATTAATGAGGATCCTATGACAAGAGATATGCAAATGATTGCTGCAAAAAACTTGCAGATAACTTGGTAATTGGACGAGACAAGGTGCTACAGCAGTTAAAGAAAATTAATGTAAATAAAGCTCCGGGGCCTGACCGTATTCACCCACGAGTACTTAAGGAGCTAAGTGGGGAAATAAGTGAACCTCTGTATTTAAATTTTCAAGAAGTATAGATCAGGGTGTTGCAGTGGATGTGATCTACTTGAATTTTGCCAAGGCATTTGATACGGTTCCTCACTAAAAGAAATTAGTCTAGATGAATATTGGGGCGTTTTTCATCCCAAATGGCATGACTCTGAATTGGTACAAGCCAAACGGCTTGACAAAGGCCGACTTGGGGATATCCTCCTCGGCCAGGGAAATCTGCCAGTACCCCTTACAGAGGTCAATGGTGGTCATAATATGTGATCCAATAACTCAATCACCTGGGGCATAGGATAGGCGTCTGTCACAGTTTTCTCATTTAGCCGCCGATAGTCCACACAGAACCGAGTAGTCCCATCCTTCTTTGGTACTAGGACTACTGGCGATGCCCAGGGACTATCGGAGGGCTCAATGACTTTTAACCTCAACATTTCCTGCATCTCTTCCCTCATACCGGTTCTGACGGAGTCAGGTATCTGGTATGGGGGTTGCCTAAGCGGAGCCTGTCCTGGGTTTTCCACTCTATGGGTGGCTAGTGTGGTGAACCCTGGTTCTTGGGAGAACGTGTGGCTTTTACTGGCTATTAAGCAGTGTATCTGTTCCCTCTCAGTGGCCGTCAGTCGGTCCCCTAGCTTTATCTGACTAAGGGGATTAGTCTGGGGTTGTCTACTCAAGAGGTCAGGTAGCGGTAAGCTGTCTGGGTCGTCAGCGGTTGGGGCACAGACAGCAGTTATGTCCATGGGCCTTTCTTGATAGGCTTTGAGCATATTAATGTGGAATGCATTGCATATCCTCTTATCCTGGTCCCTGGCGATTGTAACAGAACTATGATTATGCCTGTATTTTTTGCCTGAACTTAATCAACAATGCTGCTGGAGAGGTTAAACAGAACGTTCGTGGTCAGAACCGAATGGCTGGTATTCGTGTGACTATTGCTACTATAACATACAACCCAAAATACCGAACATCAGACCACCCAGGGGAACAGTTAAGTGCTACTTTACCTCCCAGTGATTGTGGAGCCATTCGCATGGTTCAGACGAATCCCTTTGTGCTCAGGTTAGATGGCTGCCATTTCGGGACTTTACACGTGTTCGCGGCCATCTTACGCACGAACGGCGGTGTTTGCCTGTGAACGCATGGAACTAAAAACGGATACGCAAACAGGCGAACACCGCTGAGACCTCCAGGAGCTCGTAAGTTCGTGCTGAAACTACCGAACGACCGGCCGTTCGGTAGTTTTGTTTAAGCATTCATGGGGATTCAGGCGAACACCAGGATTACTGTGGATGGCAAGGGGTTCATGGGGTTTTTATGCATGAACGGAGACCGACCGCAAGGCCAAAACTTATGGAACTCTTTTCGGCTGAAAAACCTGTGCGGTCGGTCAAAACTTCAAAGACCCATAACTCCCGAACCCCTCAACTGAATGACCTGAAATTTGGATATGTTGTTACCCTAAGTGAGGGCTATTACTGGACTTAAAGGTGTACCCCCTGTTTTTGGGGTACATCCAGAATGTAGTTAAAATTGTGTCTGTTTTAATTGTGTTACATGTTATCTGAGGGGAGGAGACGTGGGGGTTGAACCATGTATGTAATTGGCTGTGGTAATAATTATGTGGGTGTAGCCTTTCAGAGGGCACCATTGCATAAAAGGAGATCCCCTGTCATTAAACATCTGTTCTACTTGACCCTTCAAAACGTAGCCTCGTCTCGTTCTTGGAGGGGATTTATGGTACCGTTACTCTGCCTCATTTTACAGCACTCCTGGATTATGCAATTGGATATCGCCGATGGGAATAAGAATTCCATTACTTCACAGCAGCTTGCCTAGAAAAGGACGTCTCCAACGGCAAGTAACCCTCACCAGCTGGGTAGCCGTTACAGCGATTATATAGGTGGTATCGCAGAGTTGGTCTACCACCGTGTAAGGGCCCTGCCAGGCTGCTTGTAACTTATCACTTTTGATCAGTTTCAGCACTAGGACCTTCTGTCCCACCTGAAACATCCACTGGCAAGCACCCCGATCGTACCATACCTTTTGCCGCTACTGGGCCACTTGGAGGTTTTCTTTAACCATCCATGCTAGCTATTCCATGCGGTCCCAGAGCTGCACCACATATGATACAATGGGGGCTCCCTCTTGTTTGGTGGTTCCCTCCCAGTGCTCCCTAATGAGGTCCAGGGAGCCTTGCACCCTTCCATATAGTACCTTAAAAGGAGAGAACCCTGTGGATTCCTGCGGCACCTCTTTGTACGCGAACAGGTGAGGTGAGGCAGGAAACGTTCCCAGTCACAGTATTCATCTGGGAACGTTTTCAACATTTGCTTGAGCTTACCGTTGAAACACTCACAGAGGCCGTTGGTCTGGGGGTGATATGGGGAGCTAAGTAGAGACTTGATGTGGCGAAACTGACCTCGCCACTGGGCATTGGAGAAGACTGATTGCCAGCCTCCTGCCATGTGACTATGGCCCCTGGGATGTATTGCCCTTTAAAGACATGATTTGGGCATAATGGATTTGTGTTGTGCTGCTGCTGGCCCTTTAAGAACCATCTGGGGACATACTGTGGAGTTACTGTGTGGCTACCATTTCATGCATCAGAGGCACATGATGAGAACAATGGATGAAGCACATGGTGAGAACAATGGATGGCGGCCATTTTAACTCACAGACACTGTTTGGACTTTTCTACACGGTACCGTCTCGCCGGTATTTCGTGCACAAAGACATTGTGCAGTAGTTTTAAACTATACAACAGGGGACACATTATACACTCATTATTTTTCATATAGCTTGTATATGTTCTGCAGAATCTGCATTTAACTGTATCTTCCAAACTACTGAACGGATCTCGGTGAATTTTGGATATGTGGTTCACCCAGATCCACCAGTTCCGATGATATACTGTTTATGGGGTTATTGCATGTTTTGGGGTCCCTGTGATATGTTTTAGAATACTGTATTTCTCTGCCTGTGATAATTTTATTAACCATTGTGTTCAGTAATCATATCACAGGCAGAGGGGAGGATTTTGTGTGGGAGTGTCTGTGTGTATTGTATGGATTGATTGGTTGTATTTCAAAACCCTGTGGGCAGTACTATGTTTGTGTATTGTGAATAAAAGAGGCTGTATGTGCCAGTACAGTCAGTTCTGCTTGACCTCAAAACGAAGTGTCATCTCGTTATTGGGGGAATTGGATTGTATTCTGATTGCCAGGAGTGTAAGCTGATTGTATGCTTTTCCTGTTCAGCTGCTTACGGCATTCCTATGCTTGAGAGCATTCAATGCTTCTCCGGTTTGGTGGTTGTGGTGTCTGCTGCAGTGCTTAAAGTCCTCAGGAAGCGCTAGGAGTATCCTTCAATGGAGGTACCCAGTCGGGCTGCCAGGTGATCCATTACATTGGTGGCAAGCAGTGGGATGGCGTCCTAGTGCGAGGTAAAGCAGCCCAGAGACACCGTTCGTGGAGTTACAAATTGAGGGCAACACTAGCACTCGTGCGCCCCTGGGAGCAGAGGTATCCAGCGACTGGGAGCAGACAGGTATGGAAGGCTCTGGCTCTGAACATGATTGGCTGGCTGAGGTGAGGCCGCAAGTGACCCAGTATGGGGCTAATGTACCCATGGAGATATGCCGGGTGATCTAGAACCAGGTCACGTGTGAGCGAAACACAAGGCTGGCCCGATAATTCCGGCTGGCGAAAGAGAGAGAGTATGCTCAGCAGAAGGAGTGTTACAGCAGCTGAGTAGCGGCTGCATCCAAGGAGGTTAACCATCTCCCCCTGAGGCGGCCGGAGGAACCCGAAGTAGGGGTCCTCATAGACTGGTCCTGTGAGGAACTACAACAGGCAGGTGGAGATGGGACCGAGGTCTCTCCACCGGGCCCACCGGGATGCTGGGCAGCCAGCCCAGATCCCCAGCAGCAGCCGGAGTTGCGAGGTGTGGAAGCAGGTGGTCCTTACTCGCAAATGTTGAGGGACCTCACAGACTGGTCCTGGGAAGACCCACAGATGGCAGGTGGAGATGGGACGGCGGTCTCTCTACCGGCCCTACAGGGATGCTGGGTGCTCGGCCCAGATCCCCAGCAGCAGTATGTATCACAGGGAGCTGAAGGTGCTGTCCTTCCTCCCCAGTGGCAGTATGTATCACAGGGAGCTGAAGGTGCCGTCCTTCCTCCCCAGCGGCAGCTTATTTCCCAAAGGGTAGACCTTATTCTCCCAGTTGGGGCAGATGAGACAGTCGGCCTCGCTTCCCAACAGCAGGACAATATATTGAAAGGGGAGACAGTCGGTCCCCCTCTCCACCAGCAGAGAGTGTTAGGGAGATGAGCTTGTTACCCCCTCTCCCCAGCGGCAGTGTAGCCCACCAAGGGAAGACACTAAGCCTCCCACCAGCACAGATTGGACCGTGGTCTCTGCGCCCAAGCTACAGGGAGTACGGACAGTCGGTCCTGCTCCCCAGCGGCAGAGAATTCTACTGGGAGGGGAGAGTCTTGTTCCCCCTCCACAGCGGCAGCCTAGCCCACCAAGGGGAGATGATAAGCCCCACACCAGTGCAGATGGTACCGTGGTCTCTGTGCCCAAACCACAGGGGGCAGGGACAGTCGGTCCTGTCCCCCCAGCAGCAGGGCTGTATATCCAAAGGGGAGACAGCCTGTCTTCTTCTCCAGCAGCAACACCAGGTCCAGCAGGAGGATCCTACTAACCCTTCTCCTCAGCTGGGCTCCAACCAGGCTACTCCCGTGGTAGCGCTGGCACCAGGGCAGAGTACCGCTGGACTCTACCCACTCAGCAACCCACCAATCCGGAAGGCTAGTACCCCCCAGAGCCGTGGTGGAGCCCCTGGACATGGACAAGCAAAACATGTAACAACCCCATAAACCACAAATCCAAAATTCACCCAGATCCGTTCAGTAGTTTGGAAAATACAGTTTAATACAGATTCTGCAGAACATATACAAGCTATATGAAAAATAATTACTGTATAATGTGCCCCTTGTTGTATAGTTTAAAACTACTGCACAATGTCTTTGTGCACCAAATACCGGCGAGACAGCACCATGTAGAAAAGTCCAAACAGTGTCTGTGAGTTAAAATGGCCGCTATCCATTGTTCTCACCATGTGCTTCATCCATTGTTCTCACCATGTGCCTCTGATACATGAAATGGTGGCCACCCGGTAACTCCACAGTATGTCCCCAGATGGTTCTAAAAGGGCCAGCAGCAACACAACACAAATCCATTACCCCAGGTGCAGTAACCAATTCTTGTGGGTGGGCCACACTGTTGATTATGTTTTAAGGGTGGGATGCTGGACTAACCAAGGCACTGACTAACAGGAGGTCAGATACCTTGTTAGTCTTTTTGGGAAAGGGGAGAAATGTGGCGAAACCGACCTCGCCACTGGGCATTGGAGAAGACTGATTGCCAGCCTCCTGCCATGTGACTATGGCCCCTGGGATGTATTGCCCTTTAAAGACATGATTTGGGCATAATGGATTTGTGTTGTGCTGCTGCTGGCCCTTTTAGAACCATCTGGGGACATACTGTGGAGTTACCGGGTGGCCACCATTTCATGTATCAGAGGCACATGGTGAGAACAATGGATGAAGCACATGGTGAGAACAATGGATAGCGGCCATTTTAACTCACAGACACTGTTTGGACTTTTCTACATGGTGCTGTCTCGCCGGTATTTGGTGCACAAAGACATTGTGCAGTAGTTTTAAACTATACAACAAGGGGCACATTATACAGTAATTATTTTTCATATAGCTTGTATATGTTCTGCAGAATCTGTATTAAACTGTATTTTCCAAACTACTGAACGGATCTGGGTGAATTTTGGATTTGTGGTTTATGGGGTTGTTACATGTTTTGGGGTCCCTGTGATATGTTTTATAATACTGTATTTCTCTGCCTGTGATAATTATATTAACCATTGTGTTCAGTAATCATATCACAGGCAGAGGGGAGGATTTTGTGTGGGAGTGTCTGTGTGTATTGTATGGATTGATTGGTTGTATTTCAAAACCCTGTGGGCAGTACTATGTTTGTGGATTGTGAATAAAAGAGGCTGTATGTGCCAGTACAGTCAGTTCTGCTTGACCTCAAAACGAAGTGTCGTCTCGTTATTGGGGGAATTGGATGGTATGCTGATTGCCAGGAGTGTAAGCTGATTGTATGCTTTTCCTGTTCAGCTGCTTACAGCATTCCTATGCTTGAGAGCATTCGTATGCTTCTCCGTTTCGGTGGTTGTGGTGTCTGCTGCAGTGCTTGGAGTCCTCTGGAAGTGCTAGGAGCATCCTTCAACTGAGGTACCCAGTCGGGGTGCCAGGTGATCACTTGATTTGGCAGACTTTCCACAAGTGATGAGTCAGTTCAGCGGTGAACTGGCTCCCTTGGTCAGATAGGATTTCCTTCGGGAAGCCCACCCAAGCGAATATCCCGACCAGGGCATTGGCCACAGTGTCCGCCTGAACATTGGACAGGGTGACCGCTCAGGGATAGCGGGTGGCATACTCCACCACGGTAAGGATAAATTTCTTACCGGAGGGACTAGGCCATTTAAGGGACCCTATCAGGTCAACTGCTATCTGGCTGAAGGGCTCTTCTATTATGGGCATGGATATCAGCTTCGCCTTAGGCAAACCCACCCTCTGGCAAACATCGCAGGTCCGGCAATAATGTCGCACATCTGTGTAGACCCCCGGCCAAAATAAGTGCTGGGTTACTCGGTGAGATGTGCGAGTTATCCCCAAATGTCTGGCTAAGGTGATGTCGTCCCCTGTTCGGAGAAGTTCCCGTCGGTACTTCCTGGGAACTACCAACTGGTACCTCTGCGAAGGGGCGGCCCCAGGGTGACATTTTTCCGATACCCGGTAAAGCTTGTCCTTCTCCCATACATATCTTTCCCCCTCTGAACCTGGCTGACCTGTCTCTGCCCTAAGGCAAAACTTTCGGAGGGAGGGGTCAACCCTAGTCTCCCTACCAAACTCTTCTGGGGTATTCCAGGCTAGGGTCGTCATAGCTAGTGTCTTATTTAAGGGGTCAGTATGTCTTACCTGGGTCTCCACGACCGGTGGGTTGTTCTCTGCGTTGCGGGCTTGGGCACGGGTGGAGACTGGATGAGCAGCTGCGGTAGGCGCATAGGCTGAGGTGAGAGCCCCAAGGTCGTTGCCCAGCAGGACTTTGGCTGGGAGGTTGTCCATTATTCCCACTTGTACAGTACCGGCTCCAGCTCCCCAGTTGAGATGAACCTGGGCAGTGGGGAGACGGTAAA
This sequence comes from Pelobates cultripes, assembly GCA_933207985.1. Lineage (NCBI taxonomy): Eukaryota > Metazoa > Chordata > Amphibia > Anura > Pelobatidae > Pelobates > Pelobates cultripes. The sequence continues at coordinate 235,719,218 of OW240913.1, forward strand.
CAGCTCCTCCGGCGACTCAGACAGCAACAGTATTTCCGGTGCGGTCGTTGTTGCGAACCAAGTGTTTTTGTATAAGAGTTATTGTGGCCCTAGAGTCTCGCAGACCCTGAGCGGGTTGTCCATTGACCAGCACCTCTTGGCGGTGCTGTTGCCTATTATCCTGAGTGGCGGCTTGAATGGGGTTGGCCTCGTATAGGACCCCTAAGTACTCCTTCGTCTCGGCTGCAGTTTCCAAACAGTGAGCAGCTGGGGTAGGCTGGGGTCGGTTGGCAGGTTGTCCCGAGGTGGTCCTGGGGGGTTCCATAGGCCAGTTGCTCCTGATGTGCCCCCGCCGGTGGCATCCATGGCACCGTACTTGTGACTGGTTCGACTGGAACCTTGGGGGCCCGGAGTAGTGGGCTGGGCCTGGAGGGACCTGAGCATGGAACTCCGTCCTAGGGGGTGGTTTTGTCACGGTCGTCTCAGGACGTGGACGTACAATGGTAGGTTCTGGCTGTCGGGTATCAGCCGGGTATCTGCTAGATGCGCTGCGTCCTGTAGGGTGAGTGGCCGCCGATCCTGGACCCATTCCTTCAGGCCCGATTGAAGTGTTCCTATAAAATGTTCGAGTAGGAACAGTTGCAAAACTTCTTCTCCAGTGGTGGCTTGGCAACCCTGTACCCAATGAGATGCGGTCCTGTGTAACGTACAGGCCCACTCTGAGTAGGAATCTCCTC
>OW240913.1:235720033-235752193 GCA_933207985.1 Pelobates cultripes
CACCGCAGACCCCATGAACCGCCACAGCTTGGTTGGGGTCTCGCCGTCTTCCTCCTACTCTGGGCCCAAGATGTCATGACATGAAGGGGTGCTGCCCTGCAACAGCACTGTCCCTTTAAATGTGGGAACCACTATAGCAAAGAAATAAATGCCAAGACACAAATGAAATAGGTTAAAATCAAGAAATATATATTTACAGGGAACCAAAGCGGAAAGTAAAACAAAATATATACATACACAGACAAGGCCACAAAATATATACACTATAAATCAAAATAAGCACGAATCGTGCAGGCAACAAATATTGTAACAGTCCGTTGGTATTAGGGTAGGATTGTGCAGCTACCACGGGTATCAGGTAGGGCACAGATTCTGAGTCACAAGACTAATGTAGTGACAACAAGAACGAATAAATCAGCAAGGCTGCAGGGACAGGATCGCTGGTAGTAAATCAGAGACCACGGAGCCAGAGCACTGGATCGGAGGACACAGCAACGAAGGACCAGGAGAACACTGTAACGCAGGATCAGGAGGACACAGGATGAAGACCAGGAGAACACAGGACACAGGACCAAGTCACAGTATGCAGGAACACAGGAGACCAGGGAAACAGGAAACAAAAGGTAATGATCTGGCAAGGAGTGAGGGGAGAAACCAAACTAAATAGGTGCTAAACAAGGACCAGGTGAAGTGCTTAATGAAAAGAAATCAAGAACAGTGCCAAACAGAAACAGTGTTGAGTGTGAGTACTGCACGAGGGCAAATCAACTAAGTAGTGTCGTGACATAAGACCAGGGACGAGGGACCGATAATCTCCTCTCCAACTGTCTCTATTCCCTGCATTGGCCCTTGTTTCTTGGATAGCCCAATATCGCGTATAACTTGAGCTCAAAAAGCTGTGCCACTCGGTTCTCCTTGTCCAGCTTGTACATGGTTGCCACAATCGCCTCCATTGAAGGATTCAGACCATACCTAAATAACAGCCTCTTTACCTCATCCTGGTAAGCGGCGCCCTCAAAGCGATACATCATGTTTGCTTGTGCAAGGCTGTAGTAAACAGGGGCGCTGTACGAACACTAGCGTTGCCCTCAATATGATTCACACTTTACCGATGTCTCCGACCTGCTTCTCCTCACACTAGGACACCAGCCCACCGCTGCCACCATTGTAACGGATCGCCTGGCACCCCAACTGGGTACCTCCATTTGACGGATGCTCCTAGTGCTTCCCGAGGGCTCCAAGCACTCCACTAGACACCATAACCACCACAGACAAAGCTGAACCGCAGCAGCTTGTTTGGGGTCCCACCATCTTCCACCTACTCTGGGCCCAAGACCAGGGACCAGCTTCCAGTAGGTAGACCTCTCCTAAATTGAGAGAGCAGGAACAGGAACAAGCTCTTACAAGAGGTTACTCTGGGGTGTATAGTGATTATAGCAATCCCCAGAGTGTAGGTAATTCTCCAATCCCCCAAACATGAGCCGAAACTTCATGAAGGTACAAGATGATCTGTTTATTGCGCACAAAGGCATTTCTTTTATACACATTTTCCCCACAAGGTTACCACCCACGTGGACCTTGTGGAGCACAGGACACAAAGTTACCAAACCAACAGGAACAATAATTAACACAGTAACACTCCCACATAAAGTCAGCAAGCCCTCCTCTCTGCCTGTGATATAATTAAGCTAGCTAATGGAATAACCTAATTATCCACAGGCAGAAAATATCCACTTTTACCCAAAGTCCAGAAACAACCCAAAACACAAACATATGGATAGCCCTGATCTGGGTGAACAACATATCCAAAAATCACCCAGATCAGAGCAGGGTTTCAAAAGTTTTATAGAAGGCACATTTTCCCATGGAAGTCCCTTTTTAGCATGTCTTTTTGCAGGGCCCATAATCTTGGGGCAGAAATACTGTATTAAAACCCCATAAGCCCAAATAGGGTTTTTACATGGCAATACCCCCAGGGGCAATAGTCACAGGGCAAGAGGCTGGCAATCAGGCCCCTCCAAAAGCCAGTGGTGAAGGGTAGTTTGTCACAGTTACCACCCAGGTGGACCTTGTGGGGCACAAGGACACAGGAACAACAAGCCAATAAAAACAGTTTTACATTCAGTCACTCCCATACAGTATACACAATCCCTCCCATCTGCATGTGATATAATTAACAAAGACAATGGACTAACTCAATTAACTCTAAGCAGAAAAAACATACATTTAAAAAAAAAAAAAAAGTACCCCAAAATACAACATGTCCCTTGATAGCCCTGATCTGGTTGAACAACATATCCAAAAATCACCCAGATCGGTTCAGGGGTTTAGGAATTTCCTGGAAGTCTTATTTTTGCCCCACCATGCAAATGGTCCCATGCCCAAAACAGTTCCATACACTCGACGACAAAACACTGCTGGACGATTTAAGATGGCCGCCACCACATGTTTGAAAGGGGCATTGTGCTAAGTCCCAATATGCACAAATAGTTTTTTAAAAGGCAATACACCCCAGGGGCCATAGGCACAGGGAAAGAGGCTGGCAAGCAGGCCTCTCCAAAACCCAGTGGCGAGGTTACTTTCGACACAACTTGCAAAAACATAACATACAGGGATATAATTTCTAATTAAGGGGGTAATAGCTGCTTGATCCAAGGAGACATCTGACTGCTATTTTGGGGTCAAGAAGGTATTTTTTTTAGTTTGTTGCAAAATTGGAAGCGCTTCAGACTAGGTTTTTTGCCTTCTTTTGGATCAACAGCAAAAACATATGTGAGGAAGGCTGAACTTGATGGACGCAAGTCTCTTTTCAGCTATATAACTATATGTAACTTTGAGTGTTCTGTTTTAGTTCCATGCATTTGACAACCAAACACCACTGCCTGCGTTCGTGCGAACAAGATGGCCACCACCACCCCTTTCTTCATGCATACTAACAGCGGCTACCCAGCCGACCCCTTACCACACTGAGGTGTGAATCGTTATTGAGGTGTTAACAGGGGTGAATGAGGTTAATAAGCATGCGGGTAGTCTGGGTAAAAAAAATGTGTGTACATAGTATTTATCGAACAAAACAATGAATAGTAAGGAAACACAGTATTCCAGTGACAGGGTGTTCTGTCACACGGAAACGCTACGTCGCAAACACCGCCACCTGCTTCCCTCCCAGATAAGCCAGGAGAGCACTTTTTGGGAAAAAGACTCATGCAAACAAGAGGAACATTCGCTCCCTAGAGCAATGCAGGAGCATTTGGTTTTATGTGCACAGGAACTCCTGAAAGATGACCGGCTGCAGCCTTTTCTCCATGGAGCTATTGTGGGCTACAACCTCATGGCCGGCCAGGCAAAACTTTACCCCAATGGTGATTTTGTTCCACCAAATGGACCCACGCACTATTTGGACAACTTGGGTGTTTAGATCCAGGCTATTCGGGAATATAAGTCTTATGGGGATCCTGTGGACATTGAGTGTGGTTTTGGGGTATTTTCTATGTGGTTCCCTGTAACTGACTCTATTATCTCCCAGACACAGGGATGCCTGGGAGGGGTTTGCATTTCTTTGTATGGAGACTCCATGCTGGGTGTCTGTGTATAAATTGAATGTGTCTTGCCTTGAATAAGCCAGATTACTCCTAGCATTAAGTATCAGCTAATGTCTGGGGGAAAGAGCTATAGCACTTTATCCTCTTATAATCACTGAAGACGGCGCTGACTGAGATACTGGGAAGGGAAAAGAACATCCTTGGCGGCGAAATTGTGTCCCTACCCGAGTAGCCGCCACAACATGGCAATAAAAAATCCCAATTTTTCCAATCGGCATCAATTATCTTACGTAGCATACTCTTAAGGATATTGTTGAACCTCTCTACTAAACCATCAGTCTGTGTAGATATACCTTTCCTTTTGTGCCACTTTACTGCACTCTCTCTAGCATGTAAGCTCATTGACCAGGGCTTTCAACCCCTCTGTTCCTGTGCATCCAACTCGTCTGCTTACAATTACATGTTTGTTGGTGTTATATTATTAATAATAATAATAATAATAATAATATACTGAGGTCTTAAGATGTTTAACCTGCCGGAGCCTGCACAACTATTTAGTGACCCTGGACATGAAAGGGGTCCCCTTGTCTGTGAGGATTCATTAAGAGATACCCCACCCTACTAAACATAAACACAAGTTCCTTAGATATTAATTTTGCAGAGGTATTACACAAGGGCCTCAAGGTAGCAAATTGCATAGTCCAAGATGACTAGTATGTACTGATGCCGCCTAGCGGATTTTACAAGTGGACATGAGGAGCAATAATTTATTATTGAAGCAAATATTCCAGGCCAATAAAACCTTGTAAGGACTGTCTCTGTTTTGTTTTGTTTTTTACTCCCAGGTGCCCCCCTCTTCTTTATAAAGTTACCCAGACTGATCCCCACATCAAATACATCATTATCCTTGTCTGCAGTGCTCCTCACTAGCTTGAGAAGGTCTACCTCCTACTACTACTGATTTAGGGCAGTATCTTTAATGTTTCCCTATTTGTCTGTCACAGTGGTCAAAATCCAAGTCAAGTCCTCGGCAGACTGACTAATTTCTGATTTACTTTGGCCTGTCTTTTCTACAGATGCCCATAATTCTAGAAAATAAGGAAAAACTCTACCTATCACTACCTCATGGGCCAATCTAGGCACTACAATCACTTTGTACTTTAAAGTTCCATACTAGGTTCCAATATTTACTTCCGCAGTGGGGTATTCTTTTTTTATCACCATGAACAAAGATAATTCCTATTTTCTGAACATGATCAGGTTTTCCACAATATATTATAGAGTCTGCTACCAAAGCAACCATACTTTCTGAATCAAGTAATGATATAATGCACGTCATTGGAATGCATTTTAAAATGTGGATGCATATGACAGAACAATGAGTGGGGCATGTAAAATGTTGGGAGTGAGACAGGATACACCCAAATTGACATATAGTCCTCTATTTTTGTTATTGAAAAACTGGATCATTCTGGCATTAAAATATTTTCTTTCTTGGGTATTTTTAAAACCCCTTTCAGAGCTTTGATTTGCAAGTCCTTGATGTAGTGGTGATGCTGGGTAAAATGGTGTACCACAGGAGTGCAGTAGGATTCTTCTTTGTGGTGTTTAATGGAGTGTATTTGCATATTCATCCTGGTATTTATTTGCTGGGTGGTTTTACAATGTAGCATCCTAGGTTTTCATGCCGAAAATAGTTCCAGGGAATTCACGGCTAAGTCCCTCTGAAGTCTATGCGAACATAGGAATTGTGGACGCCCAGACGAACACTTAGACCACAGAGGTGGAAATGGCAACCATGTATCAATTAACTGCAGGGGCCTTCGAAGGGACATGGATGTCCCGAGCACGCAGCCCAAGTAATGACAGCCGACTGCAGGGGCCTTCGAAGGGACATGGATGTCCCGGGCACGCAGCCCAAGTAATGTCAGCGATCTTAAGCCAGATACACACATACATATGGCGGTGAGTTGATTTTCGGATGAGGTTGCAGCAAGAACTTTATTTACAGAAGAGAGCCTTGAAACAACTAACCTGCTGAAACACATTTACCCTCCACATTATTTACCTATTATCAGAAAATCCTCCAGTTTCTTCAATTCTACATACAAAAAGGATATTCCAATTGGTGAGATCCACCAACATATAGAAAATTCATATAGTGCACTATATATTTTTTGGACTGTTGTACACAAGGACTTTATTTTGCATTTTTTACTCTCATTTTTAAATTTTTTCCTTTTTTGCTTTTTTTTCATTTTTTCTCTTTTTTCTTTTGTTCTTTCTTTTTTCTTTTTCTTTTTCTGTGTATACAGACAACAGCAGGTTGTATCATTTTGGATACTCTGCTTTGAGACTATTAGTGGGATCAGGGGCGTACCTAGAGCATTTGGCACCCGGGGCGGATCCTGTGCTTGGCATCCCAAAAAAACCTGTAAAAAATTTTAAAGGTTCTCTTTTTTTTTCTTACAATTTGTAAAGACTCCTGTCCCAATACAAAACCCCGCCCCCTTCTACAAAATCCCTGCAGCCCCACACACACATTTACAGGCAGACAGTCACACACTCAGTTACAGACAGACAGTCACACACAGTCACAGGCAGACAGTCACACATACACATTTCCTCCGTGCGGCCAGTTTATCAGCTGTTTGCTTGTGTGAGCTGTACTGGCCGCACGGCACCCTAACTACCATGGGACACTGTGCGGCCACAGCTCACACAGCCCCCTCCAGCCAGGGCCGGTGCAAGGATTTTTGCCGCCCTAGGCAAAAGTAAAGTTTGCCGCCCCCCCCATGTGACATCACAATGCCCCACCCATATGATTTGCCATGTTAACTAACGCCAGTGCTGCAGTGCCGCCGTGTTTACATTAAAAGGCCTGCAAGGACAGGCTATAGACCCCAGAACCACTACATTAAGCTGAAGTGGTTCTGGGGACTATAGTGTTTCTTTAATGTGAGGTAAATTAGAGCTTAGTGCCACTAATAATATACTAGATTGCCTACTTACAACCAGATGAGGATGATGATGGGCTCTAGCTGCAGTCTGGCTCCACTGGTCTGGTGCAGAACAGGCTCTCTGGAGGCGGTTTGTAACTGTGGTCACAAAAATCAATGTTCTGGGAGAACGGGAAGCAGCTCCATTTTTTTGGGGTCCTTTACACAGCTCAAGGTCTGGGTCCCAGGGTCCACCTTCATGTTCCACCAATGAGTTTGTTCACAGGGGGTGGAGTGTGTAGGGAATGTCCTGATATGTGTGTAATGAATGCATTGTGTGAAATTGTGTTTGTATGTGTAAGGGCTGCAAGGTGTGTTTCTGTGTGTGTAAGGGATGCATTGTGTGTAACGGTTGCATTGCTTGTGTATGTGTGTCTGTGTGTGTAATGCATTGTGTGTTTTTATGTGTGCAAGGGGTGCATTGTGTGTATGTGATGAATGTCAATCTCTCCTCCCGCTCCAAATTCCTTCTCCTCCTCCCAATTTCTCTTTCTCACCCCCCCTCCTAATTTCTCTTTCCCCCCTCCTAATAGCTCTTCCCCCTCCTAATTTCTCTACCCCCCTTCCTAATTTCAATTTCTCTCCCCCACTAATTTCTATTTCTCTCCCCCCCTAATTTCTCTTTCCCCCCTCCTAATATCTCTCCCTCCCTCCTAATATCTCTCCCTCCCTCCTAATTTCTCTATCACCCCCCTCTCCTTCTCTTTCTCTCCTCTCGCTTTCTCTCCCCTTTCTCTCCCCCCCTCCTTTCTCCCCCCTCCTTTCTCTTTCTGACCTCCCCTTTCTCACCCCCTTTCTCACTTTCTCACCCTCCCTCCTTTCTCACCCCCCCTCTCCTTTCTCACCCCCTCCCTTTTCTCACTTTGCTTTCTCCTCTTTCTCCCCTCTCACCCCCCCTTTCTCCTTTTTCACCCCTCTCTCCTCTTTTCTCTTTCCCCTCCTTTTTCACCCCTCTCTCTCTTTTCACCTCCTTTTCCTTTTCCTTTTCCCCCCTTTCTCCTCTTTCACCCCCCTCTCACCCCCCTTTCTCCTTGCCCCTCTTTTCACCCCCTCCTTTTTTCACCCCTTTCTCCTCTTTACCTTCTCCTTTTTCACCTCTCTCCTCTTTTCACCCCCCCTTTCTCCTCTTTCACCCCCTCTCCTTTGTCACCCCCCCTTTCTCCTCTTTCACCCCCCCTCTCTCACCCCCCTCTCTCCTCTTTTTCACCCCTCTCTTTTTCACCCCCCTCCTTTCTCTCTTTCACCCCCTTTTCTCCTCTTTCACCCCCTCCTTTCCTCACCCCCTTCTTTCTCTCTCACCCCTTTTTCTCCTCTTTCTCCCCCCCCACCTTTTCTGTAGCATGAGCCCAGTATGGTCGGGTGCAGAGGCAGCTGTCTCTGTACCGGCGGACTGCTGGGAAGTGAACACTGAGTGTGCGCTTCCTGTTAGTCGGCGGTACAGGAAGCCTCTCTGTACCAGCGGATTCATAATGCTGAGGGCTCCGTGCGCTCACAGCAAAGGAAGCTGACAGGAGGGGCGGCGTAGCGCTTCCCCTGTCAGCCAGGCTGCGCCCGGGGCGGTGCGGTCCGCCCTCATGGACGCACCGCCCGGGCAAAGCTGCAGCCGCCTGAGGCTCTATACAGAGCGCTCGGGCGGCTGCAGCATGGGGGGGGCGGCGAGGCTGGCCATGGCACCCCCCACCCGGCTGGCACCCGGGGCGGACCGCCCCCCCCCCCACCCCCCCTTAGTACGCCACTGAGTGGGATCATTACCAGCTGTATATATATATCCATATAATGAATTTAAACAGTATTTATGGAGGTTTATTTGTAAATAGCTATTGTACATAGGATGAAATGCATGTAATTCTATTTATCTTCTATATTTTTATATATTGTAATCATTTATGAATTTGATAGTTAAGAGCATAATAAATTAATTGCATTATCTTCTACGTTTATCATTGATTTTGAGTGCGGTATTCACATTTATTTTTTGATTGATGTTATGAGGCTTCATTAGGGTTAACCTCGAAAACCTGCACCTTATACGTTATTGAGTGCCAGCACATGTTGTATTTGTACATGTATCAATTAAGCTTAACAAGTGGTCTCCGGTTCGTGCGGCTGTTCGGTAAACGAACCATATAGTCCCAATTGCATGAACAGAGCCTGTTATAAGTCCAAGAGGCACAACTGGTGTTTTCCAATAGGATTTGACACAGGGGCCATAGTCACAGGGTAGGAGGCTGGCAATCAGGCCCCTCCAAAAGCCAGTGACAAGGTTACTTTCGTCACACCAAATATACAATCCCACGAACCAAGTCTGTTTACATATTTTTTTTTTTAAAGGGTCCATAGTATTTTGGTAAGAGGCTGGCCAGCAGGCCCCTCTAAGAACACGTGATGAGGCTCAGTTCATCACAAATAATAATGAAAATAATGATAATGAAAAATATATATAAAACATATAAACATAGGATGCATAGCACTGCTTGATTCTTATGCATAAAAACCAAGAAACCTTAAAGATGTTTTGGCTTATCCAGTACAAATCCAGATCAGACAAAAAAACTATACAAAAACAGTGTGCAATTCACCCAAAAGAAAAAACATATTTAAAAACCAGATAAGAGAGAAAATATTAAATATTGCCACGATCAACTAAATTAAACCAGCTAGATCTATATCCATATTGAGGCCAAATTGTAAGGTTTTTAAATTAAAAATCCATTGTGCCACTTTTTTTGGAAATTCTAAAGCTCTAGTTCCTCCTCTCCAGTTTATTTCTACTCGTTCTAGAAACCTTCTTCTTTCTAATATTATAAAAATGCTCTTGTATTCTAACGTGCAGCCCACGTGTTGTTCTGACGATGTATTGTAGCATGTAAATTAGATACGAAGAAGAGCATTGTATACATTTATTATCCTATATTCCCTCTGCGTATATGTGCCCATAAAGGTTTTAGTATTTTATGTTTGATGTATAGAATTTGAACAATGGCCACATCGATAAAAACCTTTTTTCTTGGTAACCTTTTTTGATATACCATTTTAATTTTAATTTTTATCTTTATTGGGGAGTAAACTAGGTGCTAGCTGGCTTTTCATTGTCTGCCTTTCTGTAAATGACAGTTGGACAGTCAGGAATGATTTTCCCTAATATGTCATCACTTTTTGTATGTGCCAATGTTTCCTGAGCAACTTTTCAATTTTTTTGGCGTGGACATTATATTTGGTTATAAAAGCATATTCAAAATTCTCATTTTCTTTTGGCCTCAAATCTTTATTACAATGTATACAAGATTGCTGGATGTGCAGGAGTATGGTCCTTTAGCTGTAGGTTTTACTGTTGTGGGTGGCTTTGTTGTCTGTGCATATGTGCTGGCACAGTTCGCAGCAAGGTTTTTTGCATTGTCTGGTCCCTTTTTCTTTATTTTTCCCATCAATAGGTAGTTTCCTGTTGATTAATTTTTGTTGGAGGTTTGGTGGTTGTCTAAAGGCCAAAATGACATTTTCAGAGAAAATGTTTTTCAGAGTCTCATCTTCTGCTAACATTGGTTGTAGAATGATTTTCTGTATTTCCTCAAGAGATGGGTTGCAGGTGACCACAAGTAGTAAAGAAAAAAAAACATTTTCTTTATATTGTAGCAGGCATGCACGTGGAGTTTTTACAGCAGAGTGGATTTGTTTGGTAATAGTCCTTGATTTGTTGCCTTTCTGTCATTTAGATGTACTCTCCCAATCTATGAGGGTCAGAGCATATGCGATGGTACCAAGTTGCTGATGCCCTGGAGGGGTGAAAGCTGGAGCTTCAGGCTTATTCTGGAACTTTTCAATGTGAATTCATGCATTCTTAAACGAAGTATTTTTTCTTTTACTTTCCATCTTCTGCACTGTTTAATTGTTTGTTTTCTCTCTCCTCCCTCACTCTGTGATCTTCACACAGTTATTTACAACCCTCTGTGAGAATGGCATCTATTTTCTCTGAAACCTGTGCTTTATCTGCACTCATATTAATTTAACCCCTCTATCACTACTCACCTTTGAATTCTATGTATCATCTTTGCTCAGAAATGCTTTAGACTTAAGAAAGGGAGATTCGCCCAAAAGCTTGCCACAAGGCAGCTAATAGCGATTCCAATAGAGGATTTTGCAGAGTGTTTTGACACTGGGAGAACTATGCGAGAATGACTGAACGTCATTTTCCTATGTTCAATATTTCTTGTATCTATTTTATATATCACATGGCTGGATGTTTTCCGGACAGACCTCATAAGTAGATCAGGACAGAATGAGTTCAAGTACCAAATAGAAGGCCAAATAGGACATGTAGAGAAAAGCTACAAGTACTGAGGTACGACAAACACATGACAACCATGAGGAAGTGACAAGGAGGACAGCGACATCCAAGTACCTCCTGCGAGTCAAACAGATCCTGAAGTACCAGCTCAATAACAAGAACAAGATCCATGTTTAAACATATATGCCCTACCCTAACTTGGTCATGAGAAGAACTGGTCACAGTGGATGTCAAGATCTGGAGACTACTTGTCATGAATTTAAGATTCCACCTGAAATCCAGCACCCAGAGACTGTACACAAGGAAGGAGGAAGGAGGCAGGGACCTGATGACTGTCACACATAGTAGCTGGATGCAAGATGATATATATATATATATATATATATATATACTTACCTTTAATGATATTAAGATATGTTTAACAAAGTCAATTATTTTATCTGACTCCCTTTTCATTATTTTTTATTCTGATCTACTTTCCTGGGTCCTACGTATCTCAGGTGGGGATTACATAGTTGCATAGTTACAAAGCTGAAAAGAGACTTGCGTCCATCAAGATCAGCTTTCCTCTCATATGTTTTTTGCTTTTGATTCAAAAGGCAAAAAAAAAAAACAGTTTGAAGCACTTCCAATTTTGCAACAAACTAGGAAAAAATCCCTTCTTGACCCCCAAATGGCAGTCAGATTAATCCTTGGATCAACAAGCTATTATTCTACATTGAAAAATGATATCCCTGAATATTCTGTTATTGCAATTATGCAGTATCTAGTTGCTGTTTGAACATCTGTACGGACTCTGATAAAACCACTTCTTCAGACAGAGAATTCCACATCCTTATTGTTTTTACAGTAAAAAAAATCCCTTTCTTTGCCTTAGATGAAATCTTCTTTCTTCTAATCTAAATGCATGACCTCGTGTCTTATGTAAAGTCCAGTTTGTGAATAGATTTCAAAACAATGGTTTGTATTGGCTCTGGATATATTTGTATAATATTAGCATATCTCCTCTGCTGAACTACTAGTCTCTGAGTCCCAATTTATGTTGAGGTAATTAACATCGCCAATAATTAACGTGTTACTCAGATTTGTAGCTTTCTAAATTTGCTCAAACAGCTGTTGTTCCTCATCAATATTAACATTGGGTGGTTTATAACACACCCCAACCAATAGTTGATTTCCCTTCTTTTGCCGCAAGCTGATATTTACCCATAAAGCTTCCCAATTTTCCCCATCGCATTCCACTTGCTTAAGATTTGGCTTTAACTCATGGTTGATGTAGCGGACTGTGTATTGCTACTCATTATTGTATTGTTGGCTGTCTCTACCCCTTATTGTTGAAGTATTTTACTCTATTATCCATGGTTCAATACACTGGTAAAAGAACCAAGTAACCCCCTATCTGTTGTGTCATTCATCTGGTTGTTTGGTAAAAATATGCTTTGAACCATCTGAAGTTGTACCATTCGACAAACGAACAAGATACTGAACAACCAGGCCACCCTGGAGTGGAGCGTGGCACTAATTGACCTCCCCTATCGTTCTTCACATTACCTCAATTGACAATTATACGAACACACTGTGTATTCCCTGGGTGGCCGCCGTTCGGCATACGAACACGTGGCGGCACCCATCTTTCCATACGAACGCACCAGCTGTGTTTGGTCATCTAGTGTCTGGAACCCAAATCGGACACTCGACCATGCGAACATCGCAGAGACCTCCATACTTCCACCCATTCGTGGGGAAACATATGAACGGAACGGTTTTAGGTGAAAGAAATCATGCAAACGAGGGGAATCATACCCAGTATATTAAACAATTTCGTGCTTTTCACCTCACAAACAGAGACCGACCGCAAGGCCAAAACACATGGAACTCTCTTCGGCTAACACCTTGTGTGCAGTCGGTGAAAAGAAGACCTCCAGGAAATTCACGAACCCCTGAACCGATCTGGGGGATTTTTCAGTATGTTGCTCACCCAGATCGGGGCTATCAGGGGAAATTTAATTTATGGGTGTAAGTTATAGTCTTGGGGTACATCCAGGAATTGGGGGAAATTGTAATTTATGGGTGTAAGTTATAGTCTTGGGGTACATCCAGGAATTGGGGGAAATTGTGTGCTGAAACTGTATAGATAATTAAGTTACCTCTCAGGCTAAGGGAAGGAAACCTGTGTACTGTAACCAGCTAGGGAGTGTATAATTCCTAATTTTCTGTGGGTGTCTCCCTTCCATGGGAGGATTGCATAAAAGCAGAGTGTGTGTCATTAAAAATCAGGTCTGCTCCTGATACTGAGTGTCGTCCAGTTATTGGGAAAGGTGATGAGATATTCGTGGATTACTTTATTTACTGCTTATGCTGTTCTTCCTATGATAAGCTACTTGATCCCGAGTAAGTATTGGAATACCAGCGGAGAAAAGTCTATGTTAAATTAGCGCTTCGCTACAGTTGACATACAAACATACCCCACCACTTTTCCTGTTTTTCCTATCCTTCCTAAATAGTGTGCACCCATTTAGGTTAACTGCCCCGGCATGTGTCTCATCCCGCCATGTTTCAGCTATGCCTATTACATCATATTCTTTAGTGTATGCTATTGCCTCTAGTTCCCCCATTTTGCTATTTAGGCTCCTTGCATTACTAAGCATACATTTAATATTATCATAAGTGATTTGTACTTTTTGTGAATTGTTATCAACATTACATACCTTCTCTGTTCTGAGTTTGCCCCTCCCCAGTCTCCACCCCCTTATACTGAGCTAAACCCATCTCCTTTCTGTCCTAACTTCATTTTGCAGATTGCTATAACCCTCCCCCTACTACTAGTTTAAAATCTCCTCCAACCTTCTAGCCATCCTATCCCCCAGCACGGCATACCCTCTCCCATTTAGGTGCAACCCATCACTGCTCTAAAGGCTGTACCCAAGCGCCAAGTCGGCTCAGTGCTCTAAAAACCACAAACCCTCCTTCCTGCACCAAGACTTCAGCCATGCATTGACCTCTCTAATCTCCCACTGCCTTTTTGCTGTAGTGCGTGGCAGAGGTAATATCTCAGAGAATACCACCTTGGAGGTCCTTTTCTTAAGTTTTCTACATAATTCCCTTAAATCATTCTTTAGGACCTTCCATCTTCCTCTTACTTTGTCATTGGTACCAACATGGACCATGGCCGCTGGGTCATCCCCAGCCCCTCCCAGTAATCCATCCACTCTGTAAGCAAACATGCCAGACCCGAGCACCCGGGAGACAGCAAACTGTCCGGTTGAGCTGATCAGAGCGGCAGATTGACTTATCTAATCTCCTAATGATTGAGTACCCAACCACCACAACCTGTCTAGCCTTCCTTACATTTTCACCCCCACCTGTACTAGAGGGATTGTGCCCTCGGCTGTTACAGCTACTCCTGAGCTGCTGCTCCCAACATCTTCACTCAAATGGGCAAATCTCCTAGGATGCACAACATCAGGACTAGCTATCCCTTTCCTCCTCTGATTCCTTGCCCCACTGTTCCCCATCTGTCTTATCTTATTGTACCCACCAAAGCTACATACCACTAGAGCAAGTCACTTCTCTTGAAATTGTAAGTATGATATTTTTTCTTTGATATCCATATTTATATGTATTTACTACACCATCAGAGCCTTTTCTGCTTTTTTCTATATATGTTGGAATATCACTGGATATACATTTACTTGTGTAGTTTTCTGGCACTGTATTTCACTTTTGCTATACTTTCTCAATTATTAAACTTTGTACATAGCCAAATCTTCCTAATCACATAGGCTGAAAAACAAAATTGGTGGATGGCACAATTTAGTACATGGTGCAGTTCAGCTCAGCAGAATTTCAGGGTTAATAAAAATTCACGAAAGCAATTTAGCAGCCAAAAAGCAGAAATGTTGTGCCTATGACTGTGCTGACAAACAAAAAGTCCCTTGAGGAGAGACTTGTATGGTGTGTATGGGAATCCAATAAGGGTTAACCCTATAATTATCTCCCATAGTACAAGAATACTTTTTTTTTTTTTAAATCAATGGGCCTATTCCATGGGCTTGGGCCTGGAGCTGCAGCTCCATCAGCCCCTATGTTAATCCGGCCCTGCATGTTATTAGTGGGACACCCGAGGCCAAGAAGGACAGGTATGGGAGTGGGTTTTGTGTGTTGGAGTCTCCCTGTGCTATTTTATGTGTTTAGTGGCTTAATGTGGGGTTGCATTTATTGAGTGAGAACGCTTGGAATGCTTGTGAGAATGCTTCTTGTGGGGGTGGAATCTACTTAACAACTGTGGAATTGTGAGGATTGCGAGAATCAGCTATTCGGGTGTTTCAATGTGCTGTGTGCCTTGCTATGTGCCATGACTGGCCAGTGGGAAGATTTTTGATCTCCCTCATCAGCCCATACGCACTTCACTGTAGGAGAGGACCACCCAGTCATGACACACAGCAAGGCCGCCGCTTGGATATATATATATATATATATATATATATATATATATATAAACAAATGTGGTAATCCCTGTTTACACAATCCTTAATAGCTGGATTATTAGCTAAAGCCCAGAGACAGCCAACAATATGTATAAATGGCTGCACACACAGTCTTGCGATTAAAAAATAAAATAAAATAAATGAGTGCAGCCATTTAACCCCTTAAGGACACGACATGTGTGACATGTCATGATTCCCTTTTATTCCAGAAGTTTGGTCCTTAAGGGGTTAAATATATTGTCATATTGTTGGATATATATATTTCAAATGTTCCCTATTCAAAGGTGATGTGCTATCCCAAGGTTGTTCTACATAGGCCTCAACCCCCTTAGCCAGATTATCAAGAAGAGTGGATACTGATACATAATTAAATAAAAGGGTGAAGCTACCTTCCGCCATCTACTTTACACGGATGACATCAAGCTGTATGCCAAGAGTTAGTGGGACATTGACTCACTGATTTACCTAACCAGGATCTACGGCAAGGATTGGAATGTTGTTTGGACTAGATATGTGTGGGTGGATGATAGAAAAAAAAAGGGAAGATGATTAGGACAGAAGGAGTTCAAGTACCAGAAGGCCAAATAGGAGAAGTAGAGAACAGCTACAAGTACCTGGGGGTACCACAAAGACAACAAAGGCAACAATGAGCAAAAGGCTAGGAGGATAGCAACATCCAATTAATGCTAGAGAGTCAGAAAGCTCAATGGCAAGACCAAAATCCGAGCCATCAACACATACCAGTCATTAGATACCCAGCTGGAATAATAATCTGGCCAAGATCAGAACTGGTCACCGTGGATGTCAAGACCTGGAAACTATGAATGTAGGATTCCACCTGATTCCTCAGACTACACCAGCCATAAGGAAGGGCATCGGTCCTTATTAGTGTCAAGGGCACAGTCCTGGATGAAACACAGAGCATCCACAAGTATCTCACAAAGATGGCTCCCAAAGATAAACTGCTAAAGAAATTCCTGAGACTTTAACAGATTGTGAATGCAGAAACCTCTCAATTGGGTTTACCACTAGCAGATAGTGAATGTGTCTCACATGACAAAATCCTACCAGTGGTTGGAAAAGGCAGGACTGAAAGACAGCACTTAAACCTTGCAGCACAGGAACAGACACTTAGCAACAGATCAATAGATCTACCACAGCAGGCAAGACCGAAGGTGCAGATCATGCAAAGAGGCCTCTGAGACAGGAACAGCATACACCAAGAGACACAACCAAGTTGCTGGAATAGTGTACTAAAACATTTACTCAGAATATGGGCTGGACCTGTCTAAGTCCATATGGGCGGTACCACAAGGGGTAGTTGAGAATGACAGGGATTAGATCCTGTAGGATAATCAAGAGTGGAGTTACCTTTTACCAACTACTCTACATGGATGACATCAAGCTGTATGCCAAGAGTGAGTGGGACATTGACTCACTGATCAACCTAACTAGTATCTACAGCAAGGACATTGGAATGTCGTTCGGACTAGATATGTGTGGGTGGATGATAGCAGGGCCGGACTGGGAGAAAAATTCGGCCCGGGCATCTTTTTAACACAGCGGCCCACTAAAAAGGGGGCGGGGCAGAGGAGGTGTGTTTTGTCATCACCAATGACAAACACGCCTCCTCTCAAAGTGAGCATGTTGGTTCAATGCTCTTCCAGGGCAGACCATGCGCAGAGCTCTGCTGAAGAGCTCTAGCATGAGAAAAAAGTCCTGTATTTGTTCTGCACAGTGCAAGCAAATTTAATAACATGCTTGCACTGTGTTTCCTTGCAACTTGTCTCTGGTGTCTCTATAAATGGATACCAGGAGACAAAAGGCCAGGACAGAGTATTGTGCATGTGTTTGGAGCCTGCTTGTGGTATTGCGTGTGTGTAGAGTGAGCTGGTCGTGGTGTGGTATTGTGTAATAAGGTCGGTTTTAGTCGTGTTGTGTTTGTGGTGTAATGTGATGCATATGTGGCTCAGGAACCCCCTCCCGCACGGCTCTGGAAAGGGGTTAAAACTTACCTTTTTTTTATATATATTTGGAAGTATTGTGTATGTGTGTGGTGCAGTGTGTTGGGGGGGTTCTGTGTGTATGTGAGGGGTGCAGTATGTGTGTGTGTGAGGGTGCGGTGTGTGAGTGATGGGTGTGAGAGTGCCGTGTGTGAGTGATGGGTGTGAGAGTGCCGTGTGTGAGTGATGGGTGTGAGAGTGCCGTGTGTGAGTGATGGGTGTGAGAGTGCTGTGTGAGATGGGTGTGAGAGAGTGCTCTGTGAGAGTGCTGTGAGAGAGTGCTCTGTGAGAGTGCTGTGAGAGAGTGCTGTGTGTGTGTGAAAGTGCTGTGTGTGATGGGTGTGAGAGTGCTGTGTGTGTGTGAGTGCTCTGTGAGAGTGCGCTGTGTGTGATGGTGTGAGAGTGCTGGGTGTGAGAGTGCTGTGTGTGATGGGTAAGAGAGTGCTGGGTGTGAGTGCTGGGTGTGAGTGATGGGTGTGAGTGATGGGTGTGAGAGAGTGCTGTGGGAGAGAGTGCTGTGGGAGAGAGTGCTGTGGGAGAGTGTGCTGTGTGAGAGTGCTGTGTGAGAGTGCTGTGGGAGAGAGTGCTGTGGGAGAGAGTGCTGTGGGAGAGAGTGCTGTGTGTGATGGGTGTGAGAGTGCTGTGGGAGAGAGTGCTGTGTGTGATGGGTGTGAGAGTGCTGTGTGTGATGGGTGTGAGAGTGCTGTGGGAGAGAGTGCTGTGTGTGATGGGTGTGAGAGTGCTGTGGGAGAGAGTGCTGTGTGTGATGGGTGTGAGAGTGCTGTGGGAGAGAGTGCTGTGTGTGATGGGTGTGAGAGTGCTGTATAAATGTTATTGTGTGTGTGTGTAGGGGGGGTAAATAAAAAAAAATAAAAAAAAGTCATTATTTCCCCCCCTCCCTTCTTACCTTTAGCCTGGGAGGGGGGTCCGGCACGCTGGAAGGCGGGGTTCCCTGGTGGTCCTCGTGGGTGAGTGAACTCTAGCCTGTGAGGCTAGAGTTCACTCTCGCGAGATCCGGTCGTTGCCATGGCAACGCGCCGGATCTCGCGAGAGGAACCCGGCGGAGCTGCAAGTTAGAGCTCCGCCGGGTCCTCTCTCCAGCCTAGCTGGCTGTCTCCCTCCCTCCCTCCCCGCCGGCGGCCGCATGTGGGCCGGTCAGGGAGATCCTTGATCCCCCCACCGGCCCGTCGTGACAAACAGCGGGGCCGGCGCTAGGAGAGTGCCGGCCCTGCATAGACCGGCAGGGGAGATCCTGTGATCTCCCCTGCCGGCCTCGGCCCATGGCCACCGCGGCCCACCGGGCATTTGCCCGCTGTGCCCGATGGCCAGTCCGGACCTGGATGATAGCATAAAAAAGGGAAAATGATCAGATTGAGAAAATGTGGAATGCCCTAATATAAGATTTTTTTGTGTTGTCTGAAACAGCCAACTATTAGAGGTAGCAGCCATGAGCCAAAAGACTGTCTAATCTATTGTCAGTTCTTGCAATAATAGGAGTAGCTAGATGTGAGGCAGTCAGGGCCGGATTAACATAGATGCTGATGGAGTTGCAGCTCCAGGCCCAAGCCCATGGAATAGGCCCATTGATTTAATTAAAAAAAAAATTATTAACATTTTTTTACACACTACTTTTAGGGTTGCCAGGTATTTCTCAGCTATTTCTTAGGGTTGCCAGGTATTTCTCAGAAGTATTTTTCAGATATTTGAGGCTGCCTAGCCGTTGCCAGTATTGCAGTAAAAAGGCAATACAAATGTCAGTCTCAGTATAAACTGAGATTATACCCCGCCAGTAGGTGAGAGGCAGGGATAGAAAGTTACAGCATCTCCCTCCCTGCCTCTTTCTACTCACTTATCTGTGGGGGAGCAGCTCTGCCCAGAGAGTCCAAACAGCAGTTCCCAGCCTGCAGAGACAGCCAACAGCTCAGGTAAGTGGGGGGGAAGCTGCAGGGAGACATGGGGACACAGACACTAGGGAACACTGGGGGACACTGAGACACTAGGGGACACTGTGAAACATGGTGACACTGAGACACTAGGGGATACTGGAAGACATAGGGACACTTGGGAACACTGAGACACTAGGAGACCTGGGGACACAGACACTAGGGGAAACTGTGAGAGATGGGTACAATGAGAGACTTGGGGACTCTGGAAGACATAGGGACACTTGGTGACACTGAGACACTAGGGGGCACTTGGAGACCTGGGGACACTGAGACACTAGGGGAAACTGTGAGACATGGGGATGGTGAGAGACTTGGGGACACTGAGACATTAGGAATGTGACAAAATACCCCTATTTTGTGTGTAACAATGCCCTTTTGACATTCTGTTAGACTATTTGGCACTATTCCTTTCCTTATTTCGTTTGCCGACCTAATCACTGAACACCTACCACCCTCCTGGCTTGTTAACTTGAAACAAACCACAAGAATGCAGGTTCTCTTTTTGTGGCCGCCCTTCGTATAGTCGACCTCCACGTGTCGCACAAATTCAGGCAGTGGGACTTGGTCATCAATTGCCTGGATCTCTGAGGCAGTCACTCTACAACCTGAACACCGGTCAAAACACACGACCGCCTGCTTCTGGCTGCGGCAAGCTAGGAGAACCTGGTTTGACGATTTTGTTCGACTGAAACTACCAAACCAGAACTTTAATATGAGCCTGGGGATTCATTCACCTTTTTTGTTGTTTTCACTATTTTCCATTCGGATGAAAAGGCACGAACTGTACCTGGGAGATAATTACGTTTACTACGGCCACTTAACCCAATTATCTCCAGGATAGAGAGGAGTGATTATACTGTTTATGTGGGAGTGTTTTACATTGTTACTGTATGTTGATTGGTTACTGTAAGTATGTCCCTGTGGGAGTATACCTTGCTGGGGAACTTGCTGTAACAGAACTATGATTGTGCCTATACTTTTGCCTGGACTTAAATAACAATGCTGCTGGATGTGTCAAACAAAAACCGAATGGCTAGTTTTCATGTGAATGTTCCTACTGTAACATACAGCCCAAAATACCGAACATCAGACCACCCAGGGGAACAGTTAATTGATATTTTACCTCCCAGTGATTGTGGAGCCGTTCGCATGGTTCATACGAATTCCTTTGTGTTCAGGTTAGATGGGCCGCCATTTTGAGACTTTACACGTGTTCGCGCACGAACGGCGGTGTTTGCCTGTGAACCCATGGAACTAAAAACGGATACGCAAACAGGCAAACACCGCTGAGACCTCCAGGAGCTCGTAAGTTCGTGCTGGAACTACCGAACGACCGGCCGTTCGGTAGATTTGTTTAAGTCTGCATAGGGATTCCAGCGAACACCAGGATGACTGTGGATTGAAAGGCCAAGACTTATGGAACTCTTTTCGGCTAGAAAACCTATGTGGTCGGTCAAAACTTCAAAGATCCATAACTCCCAAACCCCTCAACCGAATGGGCTGAAATTTGGATATATTGTTCCCCTGAGTGAGAGCTATTAAGCGGTGCTTAAAGGTTTACCCCCTGTTTTTGGGTTGCATCCAGAACGTGGTTAAAATTGTGTCTGTTTTAATTATGTTATATGTTATCTGAGGGGAGGAGACGTGGGGGTTGAACAATGTATCTAATTGGCTGTTGTGATAATTATGTGGGTGTAGCCTTTCAGAGGGCACCATTGCATAAAAGGAGACCCCTGTCAATAAACATCAGTTCTACTTGACCCTTCAAAACGTAGCCTCGTCTCGTTCTTGGAGGGGATTTATGGTACCGTTACTCTGCCTCATTTTACAGCACTGCCGGATTATAACCTTGGATATCGTGGATGGGAATAAGAACTCCATTACTGCACAGCAGCTTGCCTAGAAAAGGACGTCTCCAACTGCAGGTACCCCCCTACAGCAGGGTAGCCGTTACACTTGCATAAAAGGCTAAGCTGTGGCCACCATTAAACAGATCGTTTTACATCTTCATAAAATCTTGGCTCATGTTTGGGGGATTGGGAGCTATAATTCACTACACCTTCTGCTACACTTAGATTTCAGGAGATTCTGCACAGATATACTCAGCTAGAGTATTGGGGATCTGTTACAAAGACACTGGGAGACATGGGGACACTGAGACACTAGGGACACAGTGGCCCCATGTCTCCCAGTGGCCCATAGTCTCTTAGAGTTAACATGTCTCCCATCCAGTGTCCCTAGTGTCTCAAAGAGTCCCCATGTCTCCCAGGTGTCTCTGTGTCCTTAGTGTCTATGTCCCTAGTCTCAAAGAGTCCCCTAGTCTCCCAGTGTCCCCATGTCTCTCCCAGTGTTCCCATGTCTCTCCCAGTGTCCCCTGGTGTCTGTGTCCCCATGTCTCACAGTGTCCCAATGTCTCTTAGTGTCCCCTAGTGTCCTAGTGACATGGGGACACTGGGAGACATGGCGACACAGACTCTAAGAGACATTGGAAGACATGAAGAAACAAACACTGGGCGACATGGGGACACAGACACTAGGAGGCACTGAGCGACATGGGGACACTGGGCAACTTTGAGACCTGGGAGACATGGGACACTCCCAGTGTTCCCATGTCTCCCAGCCAGTGTCCCTAGTATCTCAGTATCCCCATGTATCCCAGTGTCCCTGGTGTCTCTCAGTGTCGGTAGTGTCTCAGTGTCCCTTAGTCTCCCAGTGCCCCCATGTTTCAGTGTCCCCTAGTATAAAAGAAAAAAAAAATCCCAGGCACTCACTGTGATAGATTTAAGCAGATTTATTGGACACACAATGTTTAGACCTGTACCCAGGTCTTTAGCAAGTCTCCAGTGTCCCCTATATATCACAGTGTCCCCTTTGTATCACAGTGTCTCAGTGCCATATGTCTCCCAGTGTCCCCTCGTGTCTCAAAGTCACCAAGTGTCCTCATGTCTCCATGTCTCCCAGTGTCCCCAAGTGTCTCAGTGTCCCAAGGTCTCCCAGTGTTCCCTAGTATCTCAGTTTCCCCATGTCTCCCAGTGTCCCACTGCCTCTCAATGTCCCATAGTGTCCTAGTTAAATGGGGACACTGGGAGACATGGGGACACAGCCACTAAGGGACTGGGAGACATGGGGACACAGACATGCCCACTTTTTGGGTATGTTCGCCCCTTTCGGCAGTTTTTGTTATGTGATTTGCGTCAGTGGCCCACCCTTTTTCCCCGTCCATAGACTTCCTGCTTTACTGTACACTGCTGTTAATGGTTATAGATTTACTTGAAAGATGAAAGCATTAGATTAGCATAGGGTATGTGTTTTCTCATAGCTGCATCCTATATGATTCCCTCCAGCACCATCTCCATCAGATACATGACGCTTGGGAGGTAGGAGGTAGGACTGTTTTAGTGTTGTTGGTCGATAAGATTTAGTAATAAGGGTCATCATAATTGTCAGCACTCTTATTAGTAATTAGACCCATCATAATTGTCAGAACTCTTAACCCCTTAAGGACGCTGAACGGATATTTTCCGTCATTGCAGCACTCCCTTAAGGACGCTGGATGGAAAATTTCCGTCCAAAACTAAAATTAACCCCAGATTGCCACAATCGTGGCAATCGTGGGGTTAATGTTCCTGTAGTGTGTCTCCGTGTCGGGAGTCAGAGCGATCACACATGCTGCAGTGAAACACGATCTGTTTCCCTGCAGCTCCGTGTGAGCTGTGAAGTGCAGAGAGAGATTGGTGCTGATCTGTCTCTCTCTGTAAAGAAAAAGTGTTTGTAATAAAATTCCCCCCCCTCAACTCTTTCAAATAAAATGTAACCCCTTCCATGGCCTTTGATCACTGTCTGCAGTGATCAAAATACAGATCACAGTATTTCAATGTGATCAGATTTTTTCTTTTAACCCCCTAGGGTTATTTGTTGTTTTTTTTTTAATCCTCAGGGGTTAAATTTATTTAGTTAGTTACTTAAATATTTGTAAAACATTCATTTATTTAGCCAAGGTGGGTAGAAGTTAGTGGGGAAATTGGGGATTTTACTGTTAGGCTAGTTAGGGGTTAAAAGTAAAAAATAAGAAGTGAAAAAAACTTTTGAAAAGTTTAAACAAAGTTTTAAAATAGTAAAATAAGTTATTAAAAGTTTAAAAAAACTTTTTAAAAGAAAAAAAGAGTTTAAAAAAAGGAAAAAAAATGCATATTACCTCTACACTTGGTAGAGACTAGCGAAAAAATTATACAACGCTAAGGTTTAAAATATGCCTTTTGAAACATCCTGGGGTGTCTTCTTTAGGAAATGGTATGCCTTTGTGAAAACACAACCTATTAAAAAAATTCCAAAGTGGGGCATGGACCCAGCGTAAAGATTCAAAATTAAATGGCTGTGTCTCAAATGTTCCCCTTCAACGTTGTCATATACCTGGTAAAGGTACATACGGGGGTATTGCTGTACTCAGATCCATAGGCGTGCGCAGCCTATTGCATTAGGGTGTGCACCCTAAAGCACAAACACACGCCACGCGCGTGCGTGTGTATGTATCTATATATATATATATAGATATATACAATCACACACACACTGCTGTGTGTGCTGTTAGTGTGCTGTGTGCTGTTAGTGTGATGTGTGTGTGATGGTGCGTGTTTGTGACTTTGCTGTTTGTGTGTGAGGGTGTTTGTGTGTGTATGTTTGTCCTGTGAGGGTGCTGTTTGTGAGGGTGCTGTTAGTGTGCTGTGTGTGAGGGTGTTGTGTTTTTTTTAAAGGTGCTGTGTGTGTTTGTGAGGGTGCGGTTAGTGTACTGTGTGTGTGTGAGCTGCATGTGTGTAGGTGCTGTATGTGTGTGTGCTGTATGTTTGGAGGGATTTGGCAGATTAGTAAATCCTTGCTGCCATGTGCCATCCATGGTGATCCAGTGGAGAGTGAACTGTAGCCTGCGGGGCTAGAGTTAACATTCGCGAGATCTGAGCGTTGCCGCAGCAACGCTCAGATATCGCGAGAGGAACCTGGCGGAGCTTCTGTCTAGAGCTCCCTGGGTCCTCTCCTGCCTCCCTCCATGCTGCTGTGGGCCGGTGAGGTAGATCTTTGGTCTCCCCGCCGGCCCATGAAGGCTTAGAGCAGAGCCGGCACTCAGATAGCGCCGGCTCTGCGTGTGTATGTGTGTATGTGTGTATATATATATATATGTGTATATATATATATATGTGTATATATATGTACACACACACACACTGACAGACACACACATACACTCACAGACACACACTCACACACACACTGACACACACACACTCACAGACACACACACACACATACTCACAGACACACACACACATACTCACAGACAGACACACACACACACAGACACACACACACACAGACACACACACACTGACACACACACACATACTCACAGACACACACACACACACAAATTATTATATTTGAATTTTAAAAAAAAATGTCCACCCAGCCTCCTACCTGGAGTGCTGGTGAACTTGTCCCTGGGGTCCAGTGGGGCGGGCGCCTTACTGCAGCTCAGCCGCTGTCTGCTCTCTGCTCCCTCTCGCCGTGCGGGCTGTCTGCTGTAGCAGGGAGCCGGAATATGACGTCATATTCCGGCTCCTGGCATCAACGCGCGGCGAGAGGGAGCAGAGAGCAGACAGCAGAGAGCTCCCTCACCGCGGCTGAGCTGCAGAAAGGGGGGGTGAATCCATCACCTCTTGCCCCCCCCCCATGACAGGGGCAAGAGGTGAGACGGGGGGCGCTGAGTGCCTGCAGGAACAGCGTTCTTGCTCAAAAAAAGTGCAGGAACGCTGTTCCTGCAGGATTCAAACCATAGGCGTGCCACGGGGATTAGGGTGTGCCCAGGCACACCCGGCACACCCCGTGCGCACGCCTATGCTCAGATGACATAGCTGAGAAACGTATGATGTATTATACTGCTGTAGCATATATAAGGTTTGCAAAATATATATTACAAACTCAT
This sequence comes from Pelobates cultripes, assembly GCA_933207985.1. Lineage (NCBI taxonomy): Eukaryota > Metazoa > Chordata > Amphibia > Anura > Pelobatidae > Pelobates > Pelobates cultripes. The sequence goes on from OW240913.1 coordinate 235,745,267, forward strand.
TGTGTGTGTCAAAAAGGCACAAAAAATGCTTACTACCACTACACTTGGTATAAGCTAGCGGAAAAATTATTTCATGCTAAGGTTCAAAATATGTCTTTTGAAATACCCTAGGGTGTCTTCTTTAAGAAATGGTATGCCTTTATGGGGTAGCTGGAATAATGAACCTACAAAAAAACTCCAACGTAGTGTATGGACACGGCGTAAAAACGTTAAGTTTGAAAAAACTTAAATGGCAGTGTCTCAAATGTGCCCCTGTCCACATATACCTGGCAAAGGTACATATGGGGGTATTGCTATGCGCAGATGACATAGCTGAGCAAGTATATAGCCGTAGCACACATAAGGTTTGCAAAATATACAGTGGAAACTCACTATGTTTTTTTTTAAAAAGCAGAAAAATGCTTATTACCAGTACACTTGGTACAAGGTAGCAGAAAAATGATTTCAGGCCAAGGTTCAAAATATGCCTTTTGAACTACCCTCGGATGTCTTCCTTAAGAAATAGTATGCCTTTTTGTGGTAGTTGAAAAAAGCAGCCTGCAAACATATTTCAAAATAGAATACGGACCCATGAAAACCCTTCATGTAAATTCACACTTAAAAACCTGAACTTGTCATGCCTCTTTTACAGCACTGTAACTTCACAAGTTAGTGTCTAGGTCATACATTGGGCCTATTGTTTTACTCAGAAGAGGTAACTGAGCATACTTAGGGGGAATTTATGACAGTGGCACTTATCAAATGTACGAAATACTCAGCGAAAATGCAACATGTATGTAAAAAATATAATTTTTTTCTCACCACAAAATTTTAAATAAATTTGTGAAAAAATAGTGGCAAGCTAAGGTATGATATATGCCTAATTAGATACCCTGGAGTATCTGCTTTCTCAAATGGAAGGCCTTTGTGGGGTTATTTGGACAGTCAAATGGCTATAATGCCACAAAACCAGACATATGACCATCTATGAAAATTCCAACTATAGAATCTGAAATAGCATGTCCTCCTATATGGCATTGTAGCTTCACAGAATAGGGGCAAAGGTATACAATGGGGGTATCATTGTACTCAGCAGATGTAGCTGAACACAATATGGGATTATGTACAGGGATAGCACACACCAGCTGTACTAAATACACATTGCAAAAACCTTGTTCCATGTGTATAGAAAAAACAGAAAAAAAAATCAGCGCTAAATAGCCACAATATGTGAAGGCTGCACTCCTATATAGGGAATCCCCTACAATTCCCCAATGGTTAAGAGAACACAGAACAAACAGTACAGTAAGAATCGCCTAAATTATACTAAAATATATAAAAAATCATTAAAATATGAAACAAAAATAGTGCAAAAACTTATCAAAGTTTGTAATAAGATAGTCCCGCATTAAAAGATAAAGGGAGATTCTTTGGGAGGGTTTGAGTAAGGTCAAATCTTTGTATAGGATTCAGTGGAGCATATGTGGAGAAAAGAAGAGACGAGACTCCAATGGTACAGTATGTAAGTACGTTGACAATAAGACAATGAGATAGGTCTTACTCACAATTTTCAGAGCTGAGGATCCAGCTCTGATGTTGAGCACGTGAAGTGGAATAATCCCCACTCAAGGATATATGGAGTAGACTTCAAATAGCGGTTCTCTGGTACTTATTCAGCGTCAGAGTACGGACCCAAAAAAAGGAAGATAAAATAATATAGTGCTCTCTGTTATAATAGTAAAATATAAAATTGTAAATTGAGTATTACTCACATTCTTTTGAGCAGGTATATACTGCTCACTGTAAGCGCTTGGGTGGTATAATCCCCACCTATGGATTCTTTAAGTTTCTTCTGAGATTAGGCAATATAGATAGTCAGGTGAAAACAAACAAAGAAAAATGGCAATAAAGTGTTTTATGCCAAAAAAGATTTTATTATAACTTAATAAAATAATATCTAAACGCGTTTCTCCACTAGGGCTTCTTCAAGTAGATAAAAGTGCAAAAGGGGGGACATACCTGACATACAAAGTTTATATAGGGTACAATAAGGTTGTGGGTTTAAAATTCCCGCCAAAAATGACATCATCAAAACATCCAAAATAGTACATACAGAGAAACTATAATTTTTCATACATATATATAGATGTCTATATATATGTATGAAAGTGGCGAAACGCGTTTAGATATTATTTTATTAAGTTATAATAAAATCTTTTTTGGCATAAAACACTTTATTGCCATTTTTCTTTGTTTGTTTTCACCTGACTATCTATATTGCCTAATCTCAGAAGAAACTTAAAGAATCCATAGGTGGGGATTATACCACCCAAGCGCTTACAGTGAGCAGTATATACCTGCTCAAAAGAATGTGAGTAATACTCAATTTACAATTTTATATTTTACTGTTATAACAGAGAGCACTATATATTTTATCTTCCTTTTTTTGGGTCCGTACTTTGACGCTGAATAAGTACCAGAGAACCGCTATTTGAAGTCTACTCCATATATCCTTGAGTGGGGATTATTCCACTTCACGTGCTCAACATCAGAGCTGGATCCTCAGCTCTGAAAATTGTGAGTAAGACCTATCTCATTGTCTTATTGTCAACGTACTTACATACTGTACCATTGGAGTCTCGTCTCTTCTTTTCTCCACATATGCTCCACTGAATCCTATATGAAGATTTGACCTTACTTCGAACCCTAAAGAATCTCCTTTTATCTTTACGTGGGACTATTCATTACAAACTTTGATAAGTTTTTGCACTATTTTTGTTTTCATATTTTACGCATTTTATATATTTTAGTATAATTTTAGGCGCATTCTTACTGTACTGTTTGTTCTGTGTTCCATGTGTATACTGTATGCCTAAAATAGAGAAAAAAACACAATTTTACTCCAATATTTAGCAGAGATTGGCGGTGAAATGGCTACGTAAAAAGTGTTAAAATAACCTTAGGTAAATAGACTGTGATGTCTACTTTATATAAATATATACTTTTGTTTGGCAATTATGTTGTCTGTAATGGGTATTAAACTTCCAGGACAAACATACCAACTTCTAAAATTGTTTCACATTGAAATTTTTTTTTAGACCTTGTAGTTTGTGACTTGTAACTTTCAAAATAAACTGAAATCCTACACATATTATGTACTTTGTAAAGCAAGACACATAAATTAATTGATTTTGAATGACTTTTCCTAAGCTGGACATATTATGCACATGTTATTATTTTTTTGTTTTTTTTTCTCCATTATTTAGCATTTTTAATAAATGAGAATTTATATATGTATATGTCATATCAAATTAAAGCCCTTTTTATTGTCTAAAAAACGATATATAATATGTGTTGGTACAATAAATGAGAGAGATGCAAATTGCAGTTGAACACAAACAGCAAAAAACGCAAAAATTGCTTGTGTTCTAAAGGGTTAATCTGGCCCTGGGTGTGGGTGACGGAACAGAGAAGGAATTTAGCAAGGCTGCACTTGAGTAGGAGAGTCGGTCCCTCCAGGCCCCATCCCCCCAGGCTTTGTGGGGGGAGGAGGGTTTGCGGAGAGAGGAAGGAAAAGAGATGGGGCAAAAGAGACAGAGGTGGAAAGAGAAAAAAAAAAGGGGGTGTGTGGTTGGGGTGTGGGATCAGAGGGGGTGTGGAGTAGTGTTTAGTAGAGGAGAGGGTTTATACGCCACTGGCAACCCAAGGGTCCCAGATCTTGTGAAAAGATTTGTGGGAGTCATTGTATAGTTTGTCTAGGTTGTATGTTTCAATGATTTTGCATTTCACTGTTGTTATGGAGGGTATGTCTGCCCACAATTCTGTGATTGCTCTGCTGGCCACCAGTGTGATTCTAGCAGTGAGTTAGTTGTCGCTCCTGGTGAGACGGTCTGCCAGTTTTAAGAGCAAGAGTGTCCAGGGGTCCGCTGGTACTGGCTTTGTTATGATTTGTTCTATCAGTGTGTGGACTGTTGTCCAGAGCGGTTTCAGTGTATGTAGGTGCCTGTTTCGCCACATAGTTTCCAGCACAAGTTGTTTGGTCCATTTTTTTGAGTTTGAGCGGGAAGAGCATCTTATACGCTTCTACCCGTGGGTAACACACTGTCAGGATTATGGTTTGATCCAGCACGTAGAACTGTATAGCATGGATGACAAATAAGTAACATATTACCGGTCCTTAGAATGGCCGGATTTAACATACATAGAATAGTCAAAAATACTAGCCAAGGTCAGGGAACACAGAAAGGGACGCAGCGATGAGGAAAGCCAGGAGTCAGGATACCAGAATATAGAGAAGTCAATAAACAAAGCCAAAGTCAAAAACCAGGTAGAAAACTAATAACAGGAACGCGATCTCAGACAACCACAAGGGAAACCACGACAGGGCACTGAGCAGGATGAGAACTGGGCCTAAATACCCCTCCTTTAATTCTGATAGGCTGTAACCGGCCTTTGACCCCAAAGTCAGTTACCAGGTTTCATTTGCATAATTGCTGTTCAGCATTAACCCTTCTGTGGATTAGTTTGCTGCTCGGCATAACTTTTCCTGTGTGGACACTAAATGTCATTAACCACATTTCTATAAGCAGATGAATATGTAACACCAGGTTTCATTTGCATAATTGCTGCTCAGCATTAACCCTTCTGTGGATTAGGTTGCTGCTCGGCACAACTTTTCCTGTGTGGACAGTAAATGTCATTAACCACATTTCTATAAACGGATGAATATGTGACATTACCCCCCACCTGAAGAACGCCCACCGGGCAGGCAGGACCAGGCTTGAGAGGAAATTTGGCGTGAAAAGCGCGGATCTTACAGGCCGCATGCATGGTCAGGAGCCGAAACCCAAGAACGATCAGCAGGACCGTAACCTTTCCAAACAACCAAGTACTGTAAAGGGCCCCAAGAAAACCTAGAATCCATGATAGAAGATACCTCATACTCCTCCTGACCACCCACCACCACCGGAGGGGGAGTGTTGGGAATCCCTAAAGATGCAGGAAGAGCTAGAGAGTAAGACACTGGATTGATCCTACGAAGCACTCTATAGGGACCAAGGAATCTGGGGGCAAACTTCATGCTAGGGACCTTAAGCTTGATGTTGCAAGATGACAACCAAACCCGGTCCCCCACTTGGTACACCGGGTTGGCACTCCTACTCTTATCAGCAAAATGTTTGAAATGTTCAGCAGCAGCCCCTAGAGCAGTTTGAACCTTAACCCAGGTATCCCGAATGGAGGCCAGATGCTCATCCAGAGCAGGAATGGCAATATCAGAAAATACCGCAGGGAGAACCGTAGGATGCCTACCATTATTGACAAAAAATGGACTGTGCCCAGAGGAGTCATGAACAGCATTGTTTCTAGCGAACTCGGCCCACAGGAGTAGTTGGGACCAATTGTCTTGTGTGCTATTAATAAAACAACGCAAATAAACTTCTAATGACTGGTTAGCCCTCTCAGCTGTACCATTGGTCTGTGGATGGTAGGAGGAGGAGAGACCAATCCCCAGTTGTTTACTGAACGCCCTCCAGAACCTGGACACAAACTGAGAGCCCCTATCAGACACAATATTGTGAGGGATGCCATGCAAACGGACAATTTCACGTATGAAAATTAGGACCAATTCTTGCGAAGATGGCAACTTCTTGAGAGGAATGAAGTGAGCCATCTTAAAAAATCGGTCTACAACCATGAGAATAGTAGTGAACCCAGCAGAGCTAGGAAGCTCAACAATAAAGTCCATGGATAAGTGGGACCATGGAATCTCAGGAACAGGAAGAGGCTGCAACAGGCCACAAGGAAGTGCATGAGTCACCTTAGAAACTGCACACACAGAACATGCCTGCACATACTCCTTTACATCTTTCCTGAGTGAATCCCACCAAAATGATCTAGTGATCGCGGCAGTGGACTTATTGATGCCCGGGTGTCCAGCAGTTATATTGTCATGGAACACTTTCATGATATTAACCCTTTCACATAGGGGAACGAACAGTTTATCACACGGTTTACCACTGGGCGCCTGAGGCTGGGCCTCCAGTATGGTGCCAAGCAGTGGAGAAGACAGTGAGAGGACAGTAGTAGCAATAATACACTCTGCTGGAATAATAGGAGATGTCACCTGTTCCGGAGCTGACTCATTATCAAATTGCCTGGACAAGGCATCAGCCTTGGTATTTTTAGAACCAGGTCTATAAGTAATGAGGAAGTTAAAACGTGAAAGGAACAGTGTCCATCTAGCCTGTCTGGAAGACAAACGTTTCGCATCCCCTATATATGCCAGGTTCTTGAGGTCGGTTATGATCAACAGGGAACCCTCCAAAGATGTCGACACTCCTTGAGGGCAAGAATAATGGCCAACAGTTCTCTATTGCCAATATCGTAGTTGCGCTCAGCAGGAGACATCTTTCTGGAGAAGTAGCCACAAGGATGCAATGGTGTTCCCTGGCTTTCTCTCTGAGAGAGAACAGTCCCTACCCCTGTCTCGGATGCATCAACCTCCAATATAAAAGGTTTACTGGTGTCGGGATGTTTTAGTATGTCCGCAGAGGCAAATCTTTGTTTAAGAGTCTCAAAAGCATTCACAGCCTCTTTGGACCATACCATACCATATTAGTGATGGGGGCTATTACAGAAGAAAATCCCTTAATGAATCTTCTGTAATAGTTAGCAAAACCAATAAACCTTTGAATGGCTTTTAAACCAGAGGGTAATGGCCAGTATAGTACAGCCTCTAGTTTTTTAGGATCCATTTGAAATCTCGATGCAGAGAAGTTGTAACCCAAAAAGTGGACTTCAGGCTGGTCAAATATGCATTTTTCTAATTTACAATAAAGTTTATTTTTCAACAACGTCTGCAGAACCTGTTTCACATGGGAGTGGTGAGTTTGAAGATCAGGGGAATACACCAAAATATCGTCCAAATAAACCAAGACAAATGAGTAA
>OW240913.1:235752293-235764200 GCA_933207985.1 Pelobates cultripes
CTTTGATGTTGAAATAGGTGGATTTAATTTTGAGGGTGGGTGGTGGCATTGTGGGCTTGATCAGGTGTGTGGGATGAAAGAAAGGGAGGAATAATAAAATAATAGAAAAAGAAAGGGGGAAAAATTATGGGGGGAGGAGCAGTGAGGGGGAGGGAGGTGGATAGTGGGGGCAGCAGGGGCGGGCAGGCAACCTGAGAAGACTGACTGTGAGGAACTGACTCTGCTGGGTTTCGAACCCTGGTTTACATGATGCTAAACCTTTTCATTACCAGTACACCAGCCTGCCTTTTGCAAATTTACCTGATATCTGATACCATTGCTTGTAGAGTCAAGGTTATCAGTGACAACTCACTTCAGCTGTGTCTAGTCAGGTGTCTGGTTCTTGGCCTATAAAAGCCACTTCCTGTCTCTTTACCTTTGCCAGATTATTGTGGTTCCTGTACTCTCTAATCCAGCGTGTTCCTGTTTCTCCTTCCTGTTGCTGAATTTGGACTGTTTTGACTTTGCTGCTTCTCCTTCCCACTGACCTCGGCTTGCCTGACTACGATTATCATCTTTCTGTTCCAGTCTCCCATCTCTGCTTAAGACCAGAAGGCTACTCAAGGCTCAGGGGCTCAACCACCTGGGTAACGAGTGGCTACCTCTGGCAGAAAACATTGCTGATCTGGCTACTGGACTCCAAAACTTTGTAACATCAATATCATTACAGAATAATCTGGCCCATTCATGGAGACCGTCGGATCAGATTCTGCATTGGCCCAGCAGGTTGCTTTTAATGCAAGAACTATGCAGACCCAGGCACAGACCATTCAAGTGCTGCAGGATCAGGTAGCTGAACTGCAAAATGAAGTTCGATCAATGCATAGTGAGCTTACCAGCTACAGGGCACATGATGTTGCGGCTGCTGCTACTACTACTGTTACACCTGCACAAGATGCCCGCTTGCCTCTACCAGAAAAATTTGGAGGAGACCGCAAAAAATTCAGGGGTTTCCTAAATCAATGCCGTTTGCATTTCATGATGTTACCTAACCGTTTTCCATCTGAAAGAGAGAAGGTGGGATTTATTTTTTCCCTCTTCAAAGATGAAGCCCTGGCCTGGGGCTCCCCTTTTCTGGAACAGGACAGTCCAATCTTGGGAAATTTAAAAGACTTTCTTGAGGCCATGTGCCTAGTTTTTGATGATCCCAATCGCTGTGCTACAGCAGAAGCCACTCTCCTTCATTTACATCAAGGGAGGCGCTCTGTGGCTGAATATGCTGCTGAATTCAGACAGTGGGTTACTGATACTACTTGGAACCAATCAGCCCAGAGGTTCCACTTCAGAAGGGGTCTCTCAGAAGCTATAAAAGATGAGCTAGCTCGTGTTGATCTTCCTGTTGAGTTTGATGCATTTGTGCGGTTGGCTATCCGTATTGATCGGAGACTTTCAGAAAGAAGATTGGAAAGACAGGGCTCTTTTAAACCAAGTGCTACTCCTACTTTCTATTCAAGAATTTCTACTCCGACCCCACAAACACCTACAGACTCTGAACCTGAGGCTATGCAAGTAGATCTAATAAGAGGGCCATTATCCAATGAAGAAAAACAGTGGCGACGCACTCACAACTTATGCCTGTATTGTGGTAGTGCAGGGCATTATGCCATCAAGTGCCCTAACAAGTCTAAAAGAACAATAGCTATGACTGCTGAGGGTGCACAGATTCAACACCAATCCCAGATTTCAGACCAACTGGATTCTGTCACACAACCCTTGTTTTCTCTGGCTCAGGGTGAAGAAGGTATGATGACTCAACATCCTCATTTGGTGGTGCCTATCACTTTGCAATATGGTAATAATATAATTTCAACTACAGCTATGATAGATTCCGGAGCAGGCGGAAACTTTATGGACATTAAATTTGCAGCAGGAAATAAAATTCAGTCTATCCCTAAATCTTCACCTGTGTTAATGGAAACAGTAGACGGTTCTCCACTTACGTCAGGCCCGGTTACACATGAGACTGTGCCCTTAAAATTGATTCTGGAAGTGAATCACCATGAGTCTATATCTTTCCACCTAATTTCCTCAACACAGTTTCCAGTGATTTTGGGTATACCCTGGCTTGCTCTGCATAACCCACAGATTGATTGGAAGACTAGAACTTTGTCCTTTCCTTCAGAACACTGCTTAATGAATTGTCAACCCTCTAAGGCGACACCTGTTACCACAACAATTAATGAAATGGTTGCTACAAACTTAACTAAGCTTCCGCTACAATATCGGGATTTTGCAGATGTCTGTGATAAGAAGAATGCTGATCAGCTTCCACCTCACAGGCCTTATGATTGCCCCATAGAGCTGCTACCTGGAGCTGCTATCCCATTTGGCCGTATATACTCCCTTTCTGAGCCTGAATTGAAAGCACTTCGTGAATACATACAAGAAAATCTTGCCAAAGGCTTTATTCGACCATCCACTTCTCCAGCAGGAGCTCCTATATTCTTTGTAGAAAAGAAAGATGGCAGTCTACGGCCTTGTGTTGATTACAGGGACATTAATAAAATCACTGTTAAAAACCGTTATCCCTTGCCTCTCATTCCTGAACTTCTGGAGAGACTTCGTTCAGCTAAAATATTTACGAAGCTTGATCTACGGGGGGCATATAATCTGGTTCGCATAAGACCAAATGATGAATGGAAAACAGCTTTCAGAACCAGGTACGGACATTACGAATATCTAGTAATGCCATTTGGGCTTTGTAATGCCCCTGCAACTTTTCAGCATCTAATCAATGATGTACTACGGGATCTCCTGGATCAGTTTGTTGTGGCATATTTGGATGATATCCTGATGATCTTGAAAATCACAGAAAACAGGTCTGCATTGTTCTTGAGCGCCTTCGTACCCACCACCTATACATTAAACTGGAAAAATGTGAGTTTGAACAAACAGAAATTCAGTTCCTGGGGTATGTAATAACTCCTAAAGGTTTAAGTATGGACGCAAGTAAAATTAAAGCTGTGCTGGACTGGCCCATCCCCAAGAATGAAAAAGATATACAGAGATTTGTGGGGTTTGCCAATTTTTACAGGCGTTTCATTAAGAATTTCTCTGCCGTTATTACACCGATCACTGAACTTACACGTAAAGGGACTCCTTTTCAGTGGTCCAATAAGGCTGACACTGCATTTTCCAGATTAAAGACTCTGTTTACATCTGCCCCTATCTTGGTACATCCTCAGCCAGAATTGCCATTTACTGTAGAGGTAGATGCTTCTGATTCAGCTGTTGGGGCTATACTATCTCAAAGGACTGGACCTAAGATGTTGTTACATCCATGTGCCTTCTATTCCCGCCAGATGTTACCAGCAGAAAGAAATTATGACATAGGGAATAAAGAACTTTTGGCTATAAAAGCTGCCTTCACCGAATGGAGACATCTCTTGGAGGGAGCCACCCATCCAATTACTGTCCTCACAGATCACAAAAATCTGGAATGTATCCAATCCGCTAAGAGACTGTCAGCCAGACAAGCACGCTGGTCCCTATTTTTCTCAAGGTTTAATTTTTTTATTTCATACCGCCCTGGTTCCAGAAATGGCAAGGCGGATGCCTTGTCTAGGATAGCTGACCCCCTCCATACTACAGTAACCAAGGCCACCATCTTGCCAGAGAGCAGATTTTTAGGAGTTACCTTTCCTTCTGATCTAATGTCTCGCATTAAAAAGGGCTACTCTAAAGATCCAGTTTTTCGTGATCCTCCTCGTGATCTTCATATGACCATGCTTAATGGGTTTTGGATTTTTCAACAACGCCTGTTTGTTCCAGAATCAGTGCGACTGGACGTTTTACGCCTCTACCATGACTCTAAACCAGCAGGTCATCCAGGAATCCGAAAGACACAAGAACTACTTACCCGATCCTTTTGGTGGCCTAAATATTATGAGGATGTTAAGAAGTATGTGTCCTCTTGTGATGTATGTGCCAGACATAAGACTCCTCGCTCATCCCCTGTTGGCTTGCTTCAGCCTCTTCCGATTCCTCATCGTCCCTGGGGATCTATATCCATGGACTTTATTGTGGAACTACCTCCCTCTAAGGAACACACTACTATTCTTGTTGTTGTGGACCGGTTAACCAAGATGAGTCATTTCATACCAGCTCGTGGTCTCCCTTCAGCTAAACAGACTGCTGACCTTGTTATTCGGGAAATATTTCGCTTGCATGGAGTGCCTGATGAAGTAATTTCTGACAGGGGAGTGCAGTTTACATCTCATTTTTGGAAATATTTTTGTTCTATTCTAGGTATTAATGTAAATCTGTCTTCAGCTTTTCATCCACAAAGTAATGGACAGACTGAGCGAACCAACCAGACTTTAGAACAATATTTGCGGTGCTATATTAGTTACCTGCAGGATGACTGGCTGGATTTTCTACCCACGGCGGAGTTTGCCTATAACAATGCCCAACACTGCTCCACTTCTCTGAGCCCATTTTTTGCCAATTATGGTTACCATCCAACCTTTCTAGTGAGTCTCCCAATTACTACTCCCATTCCTGCAGTCACTGACCGGCTAACCGCCTTACGAGATTCCCAAGAACTGTTGAAGGAGACTCTTTCGGAGGCTCAGGAATGTTACAAAAGAGCTGCTGATAGGCACAGAAAGGAGGCCCCAGTTTATCATGTTGGTGACAAGGTTTGGCTGTCAACAAAGAATCTTAAGCTTAGGATTCCTTCTCATAAATTGGGTCAAAAGTTCATGGGACCTTTTAAGATAATCGCTCAGATCAATGCAGTCACCTTCCGTCTGCAACTTCCAGATTCCATGAAAATACATCCGGTGTTTCACGTGGCACTGCTTAAACCTTTTCATGAAAATACTTTCCCTGGTCGAGCCTTGCCTGCCCCACCACCAGTCCTCGTGGATGGGGAAGATGAATACGAGGTGGAAAAAATTCTTGACTCCAGGATCTTCCGCAACAAACTTCAATACTTGGTTCATTGGAAAGGCTATGGTGAGGAGGATAGATCATGGGAACCAGTGGACAATATTCATGCTCCTGATCTTCTTCAGTCTTTCCATGCACAGTACCCTGCTAAACCAGGAAATAGGGCATCCAGAGGCTGCGCCTGTAAAGGTGGAGGTAATGTGAGGAACTGACTCTGCTGGGTTTCGAACCCTGGTTTACATGATGCTAAACCTTTTCATTACCAGTACACCAGCCTGCCTTTTGCAAATTTACCTGATATCTGATACCATTGCTTGTAGAGTCAAGGTTATCAGTGACAACTCACTTCAGCTGTGTCTAGTCAGGTGTCTGGTTCTTGGCCTATAAAAGCCACTTCCTGTCTCTTTACCTTTGCCAGATTATTGTGGTTCCTGTACTCTCTAATCCAGCGTGTTCCTGTTTCTCCTTCCTGTTGCTGAATTTGGACTGTTTTGACTTTGCTGCTTCTCCTTCCCACTGACCTCGGCTTGCCTGACTACGATTATCATCTTTCTGTTCCAGTCTCCCATCTCTGCTTAAGACCAGAAGGCTACTCAAGGCTCAGGGGCTCAACCACCTGGGTAACGAGTGGCTACCTCTGGCAGAAAACATTGCTGATCTGGCTACTGGACTCCAAAACTTTGTAACATCAATATCATTACACTGACTCAGTGAGAAGGAAAGGAAATAAGTAGAACTGGGATAGAACTGTGCTTATCTAACTTTCCAATTAGCAGTGGGTGGGGGACTTAAATTTACCAGAATAACCAGTCTGGTGGAATCCGAGGAAGAACTGTTAGAAGACAGAAAAATATTGGAGAGTTTAGTGGGAAATCAAGGTGAGCAAGCATTGGTTTGACCTGCCTTTTACCTGGAGAGGTGAGAGGTGGTTATGGATTTCAGCAGTGCCGTAGCGGAGCGCTGGGATTATGCTGATATTCACTTGCTCAGTCAGGCTCTGCCTCCCTATGCTTGTCTCTTAGTTAAAAAGGAGATTTCTAATCCCTACATATTTGACAGCAGGCACATGTTCCCATGTCAGAAGCTCAAAATTAAAAATTGCCTGAAGTTGCTCAAATAATAATTTCATTTACTAAGGATTTATTCTGTAATAAAAGTGAGTTACGTTTCCACTTCCAAGGGCGAATTAAATTTTTGTATAGCCAGTGCTAGGGAAATATCTATGGTCAGACCAGGTTATAAACTTGATGTCAGAGTTTGTAACCCATGGTGCTAAGCCTGGTGAAACTAGGAAATGATCTATTTGAGAATAAGAGCTGCGTGGATGACAGAAGAAGGTAAAATCTATTGTGTAGGGTTTTGTGCCTTCCAAATATCCAGAATAATGTGGGAAGTGAGGAATTGAGAAAATAAGATATTGTTCCTAAATGGCCGTGCATATGAACGCTCAGATGCCCTCTTGTCCTGTCCACAGTTGGGGATTGGACTGCATTAGTCACCCCCAATAATTACGCGTGCAGTGGAGTGGGTAAAGTGGTGGACCGAGAATGTCTGCCAAAATGCCAAGTCTAGTAGTATGGGTGATTATATCCCTGGCAAATAGCGAGACTGACTGTTCCAAGTTTCCCTATCAGCAATAGGAAGCAGTCTTGCGGATCAGCAGATGTAAGCACATCAGTATGCGTGCAAGACAAAAGCAACTCCTTTAGTTTTGGTGTCTGGGGTATTTGCTGGAAAACATTGTTTATAGTGCCTATTTAATAAGAATGTTTTGCCATTGTGAAGTGAGTTTCCTTTACTAGTACTATGTTAACGTCCTATGTCTGAGGACCTGATGGTCAGAAACATGTAACGAAGATTTTTCTTTGGCTTTTGTTTTCCCCTGTTTACAGGCCTGGACTGGCCATCGGGCATACCGGGCAAATGCCCAGTGGGCTTCAATGGCCGTGGGGCCGAGGCTGGCAGGGGATCTCCCCGGCCGGCCGCTGCAGGGCCAGCGCTATCAAAGATCTCCCTCACCAGCACACAGATAGGGAGAAACGGCCTCCGGCTGGGGAGGGAGGGAGGCAGGAGAGAGGACCGGCGGAGCACTAACAAGCAGCTCCGCCGGGTCCTCTCGCGGGATTCTGAGCGTTGCCGTGGCAACGCTCAGATCTCGCGAGAGTTAACTCTAACGTGCAGGTTAGAGTTCACTCTCACCACTAGGACCACCAGGGAAGGCAGCACCCTCCATGTCAGCATGCCCCCCCCCCATGGCAACAAGGCTCCCCCCCCCCCAGGCTAAAGGTAAGAAGGGGGGGAGGGGCATAACTTTTTTTTTAATTATTAATACAAAAAAATATATATTTAAAATAATTTCCCTAACAGCCCCCCCAGACACACACAGCACCCAGACACACACAGCACAGCACCCAGACACACACAGCACCCAAACACACACAGCCCCCAGACACACACAGACACACACAGCACCCACACACAGCACCCAAACACACACAGCACCCAAACACACACAGCCCCCAGACACACACAGCCCCCAGACACACACAGCACCCAAACACACACAGCACCCTCAGACACACACACAGCACCCCCAGACACACACAGCACCCTCAGACACACACACACAGCCCCCAGACACACACAGCCCCCAGACACACACAGCCCCCAGACACACACAGCCCCCAGACACACACACAGCACCCCTCAGACACACACAGCACCCCTCAGACACACACAGCACCCCAGACACACACAGCCCCCCAGACACACACAGCACCCCAGACACACACAGCACCCCCAGACACACACCCCAGACACACACAGCCCCCAGACACACACAGCCCCCCAGACACACACAGCCCCAGACACACACAGCACACCCAGACACACACACAGCACACCCAGACACACACACAGCACCCAGACACACACACAGCCCCCTCAGACACACACAGCCCCCAGACACACACAGCCCCCAGACACACACACAGCCCCCTGACACACACAGCCCCAGACACACACAGCACACCCAGACACACACAGCACCCCCAGACACACAGCCCCCAGACACACACAGCCCCCAGACACACACAGCCCCCAGACACACACAGCCCCCAGACACACACAGCCCCCAGACACACACAGCCCCCAAACACACAGCACCCAGACACACACAGACACACACAGCACACCCAGACACACACACACAGCACACCCAGACACACACAGCACCCAGACACACACAGCACCCAGACACACACAGCACCCAAACACACAGCACCCAGACACACACAGACACACACAGCACCCAGACACACACACAGCACCCCACAGACACACACAGCACACCCAGACAGACAGCACCCTCACTCCCACACATATACAGCACATATATATTATATAAAATAACCCTTAACAGACAAATAAAATTAGAAACCCAGAATGTGACTGCAGATAAAAACACCCTTACACACAGCACTCCTCTTACACAAACACACTGCGCACCTCACACATACAGCACTCCTCTTACACACACACACTACAGCGCCCCTCACACTGCACCACTACACACATTACACTCCAGATATACGCTAGATCCCTTACCCTATATGCACTCTTAATCCTCTACACACACACACACACACTCTTCTATACACACTCTGGGTCCTTTACACACTAGATCTCTTACACACACACTGCACCACCTACACACACACTACATTCCTTGTAAGCAAATACATACAACATTCTCTAAACACACCCTCTCTACAACCCCTACACACACTATGTCACCTATACACACACACTACTGCCCGTATGCACACACTTGCTACATCCCCTATAACACTATGCCCCTATACACGCACTCTCTACAGCCCCTAGCCACACATATTACACCACAAAATTGACCTATTTACACAATACCACACCACACTCTACACAGAGGCAATCCCACAAGCATGCGCCAAACACATGCACTATACACTTTCCTGGCCCTTTTGTCCTCTGGTATCCCACTTGTGGAGGCACCAGAGACAATTTAAAAGCAAACACAGCGCAAGCATGTTATTACATTTGCTTGCGCTGCACAGAACAAATACAGGGCCTTTTTCTAATGCTAGAGCTCTTCAGCTGGGCTCTGTGCATTGAACCAACATGCTCACTTTCAGAGGGGGTGTACTTGTCATTAGTGATGACAAAACACATCCTCTCTGGCCCCGCCCCTTTCTTGGGGGGCCGCTCTAATTGAAAAATGCCCGGGCCTAATTTTTTTCCCAGTCCGGCCCTGCCTGTTTATGTACCTTGTGGAATAAACCTTTCTTTTTAGATTTGGAGTGCTTGCTTTTTCTGGCATTATTTTTTATTTTTCTTTGCATAGCTCAACAAAGAAGGCTATGTCTGTTTAAAGTAGTATTAAGTCATTTGGCATTGATGGAGAAGCACTTCAGCCTGTGTGCATCACACAAAGATTTAGATGGGCTCCCACACTGTGACATCTAGCAGTATAAGAGATAAAGAAAGTGTAGAAGGAAATGAGGGAAAACAGGAAAAGGAAAGGCTCTGGCTCGTCCAATAAATAGCATGGAGGAGTTAACTGGGCTAAGGGATGTCTGTTTCTATCTGGAAAGGGGAGGTAGGGGAAGTTCTATGGGTGCGCTCTTCACTTTGAATATGCTATTGTGCATGAGTATGCAACTAGCAACAAGACTGGGCCAACACGTGCTCATTACATATTTGTATATATTAATGAAATTTCTGTGTGTATTATGCATATATAAATGTATATTAATGTATGTGTAAATATTATAGGCATAATTATATATGTTACTAATAAACACATCAGTATACATGCATATATCTATATATATATATATATATATATATATATATATATATATATATATATATATATATATATATATATATATATATATATATATATATGTGTGTGTGTATTACTGTCAGGATCACATCAATTTAGTCTATTATGTTTATCTTGTTTAGTCTATCTTGTCTCCAGTTGTCTCCTTTTTGTCTCTTACAGCGACCCTTGTGTAACTTTTACTTCATTTCAACCCCTGTGTGTTTCTTTTTACCCTTCTCCAGCCTCTGTATGTCTCTTTCCCCCAGCCCCTTTTGTGTATGTCTTAGCCACAGCACCTGTAGCGGAACGCCAATATTAAATCCACAAATTCCGCTAGTTCAGGAAGTAATCCACAGTCAAGCGCTGGAAAAAGCAAGGCAATATCCCAAACCTCCCAGTAACCGGACGAAACACAGTTCTGAGAGTCAACTGAGGTCTTTATTTTCAGCTCCACAATTTATACAAGTCCCCATGCAAGGGGTTTCCTGAGTCCCCTCCCAGGGGCATTCCCAGAGGGGACTACATGGGGGACTTACTGTACAAGACATTTCTCCCATCAGGCACTGCTGCACGAGAGGGATCCTCCCCCAGGAATGTACCGTTAAGTGGATTATCCCTCCGTGCAGCAGAACCGACAATTTACATTAAAATCCATAACTTTTCGAATATGCAGTTTATTTAAACGAATGGACGTTCGGTAGATAGCTGGGGTCTGAGCGCATCATTCGTGAGATTACCGCTCAGATCCCAGCTAAACCAACCGAACGCCGCACGAAAAACACATTCATTAAAATACAGGTTCAAAATACCGATTGCCTTCCAGGGAACCAAATACCGAATGGTCCGGACCTCCCGAACGGCCTGGAAGCTCAGCGGTGTTCGCGACGTCGAGTAGCCGTTTTTAGTACCATGCGCTCAACGACCAGACACCGCTGAGGGAACAAAGGATCCAATATGGCCGACCGCCGCATGGTCGGTAGTCGAACGGCGGCCACCTAGGAGAGCCTCTAATTACCGATTGCAACATTGTTTCCTGGGCGATAATGAATTGTAAAGTCAAAAGGCTGCAGCGCCAAACTCCAGCGCAGCAGCCTGGCATTGTCTCCAGCCACACGGTTCAGCCACACCAACGGGTTGTGATCTGTGAGCAAAGAAAAGGGTTGCCCATAGAGATACGGCTGTAACTTTTTGAGGGCCCACACCACGGTCAGGCATTCTTTTTCAATGGCGGCGTAGCTCACTTCTCGGGGTAACAGTATCCGGCTCAAATATGCTACGGGATGTTCTCCGCCATCTGCTCCAACCTGGCTCAGTACTGCTCCCAATCCAAACATTGAAGTGTCTGTGTGGACAAGAAAACGTTTAGTTGGATCAGGAGCAGCAAGTACAGGAGCATTTGTCAGAGCCGTCTTCAGTTGGTTAAATGCCTGTTCACACTCTGATGACCTGTCTGGGTAGGTTTTTACGCGTCGTCAGTCAGGGGCTTGGCCAGGGCACTGAAGTTGGGCACAAACTTCCTATAATACCCGGCGGTACCTAAGAAGGCAAGGACTTGAGTTTTAGTCCTAGGGGTGGACCACTTGGCTACGGCTTCAATCTTTGCGGGCTCAGGCTTCTGTTGCCCGCTCCCCACTCGGTGTCCTAAGTATTGCACCTCCGCCATCCCTATGTGGCACTTACTTGGTTTTAAGGTGAGCCCTGCCTCTCTAATCCGATCTATTACGGCCCCTATGTGGCGTAGATGATCAGCCCAGGTCTGGCTATAGATGGCAATATCATCCAGGTATGCACATGCATAATCCTGGAACCCGTCCAGTAGCTGATCCACCATCTGCTGGAATGTCGCGGGGGCGTTCTTCATCCCGAATGACATGACTCGGAATTGGTACAAGCCAAACGGGGTGACAAACGCCGACTTGGGAATGGCGTCCTCGGCTAGTGGAATTTGCCAGTATCCCTTACAAAGATCTATTGTATTGAGATACTGACCTCTGGCCATCTTATCTAGCAGTTCGTCTATCCGGGGCATCGAGTAGGCGTCCGACACAGTTTTGTCGTTTAGCCTCTGGTAGTCCACACAAAACTGGCTTGTACCGTCTTTCTTGGGA
>OW240913.1:235766512-235794556 GCA_933207985.1 Pelobates cultripes
TAAATTTAATACAAAACAGGTAATAAATATATTCAACCATGACAGGTGCATTCTGTGCTGAGGTATATTGCCAAAGATCTCTTAAAAGATTAGATTGAATGAAGATTTGACTTTGTCCCTGAGGTTATTCCATAATTGCGGTGCTCTGTAGGAAAAGGAGGATCGAACCACTTTATTTTTGTATTGTGGAATGCTAAATATAACAGCCGGGAGAACATTCATCAAAGGTAGGATGGGAGCTTCCCAGAAATGCTCTTATGTACAAGGCTGGAAAGATAAAGAGTGCGTCCGAATTCCAGCGACAGCCAGTTTAGCTCTTTTAACATGTCACAGTGGTGGGTAAAGTAATTACATTCTAGAACAAAGCGGCAGAACAAATTATATAATGTATTAAGTTTATTAAGGTGGGTTGCGGTGTGGGTGTATACACTACATCCCCATAATCAATGACCGGCATTAGTCTTTGTTGCACTATCTGTTTCCTTACTGTAGGGCTTAGGCAGGATTTGTTTCTGTACAGGGCACCTAGTTTTGGGTAAAGTTTTGAAGAGGTGTTTTCAGTGTTAAGGCCAAAGGATAGATTGGGGTCTAGCAACATATTTAAAAGAGCAGACTGCTGTCAGTGTGCTATTTGAATTTGTTCTGATACACAGTTGTTGATTTTGTCGTTTATGTAATTTAGGTACAGTACCAAAGATCATTTTAACAGTTTTGTCAGTGTTTAGGAAGAGTTTGTTATCCGCTATCCACATTTCTACCCCTGTAATTTGGTTTTGGAGCACAGCCTCAAGCTGCGGTAGCTTGGGTTTACTAGCGTAGATGACAGTGTCGTCTGCATATATGTGTACAGTTGAGGCAGACATTAGGCAGATCATTTATAGATAATGTGAATAGCAGGGGGACAAGTATGGAGTCTTGGGGAACACCACACGTGACTGGAAGAGGGAGGAAAGCACTATCAGAAATAGTGATGCACCGAACGGTTCACTGGCGAATAGTTCCCGGCGAACATAGCATGTTCGCGTTCGCCACGGCAGGCGAACATATGCGCGGTTCGATCCGCCCCCTATTCGTCATCATTGAGTAAACTTTGACCCGGTACCTCACAGTCAGCAGACACATTCCAGCCAATTAGCAGCACACCCTCCCTAGCAGACCCTCCCACCTACTGGACAGCATCCATTTTACATTAATTCTCAAGCTGCATGCTTAGTGAGAGGAGGGAAAGTGTAGCTGCTGTTGATTAGATAGGGAAATGCATAGCTAGGTTAGGGTATACAGTGTCCACTACAGTCCTGAACATCAGTCTGCTTTTTTTTTTTTTTCTGTGTAATGTAATTGCAGTTAGTTGTCTGCCAGCGTCTGTGTCAGGCTCACAGTGGATACTGTGCCCAGTGCCACCACTCACTCACTGGTGTCACAATAGCTTGCATTAAAAAAAAAAGGTTTTCACTGTAATAGATTGAATAGCAGTTAGTTGTCTGCCAGCTTCTGTGTCAGGCTCACAGTGGATACTGTGCACAGTGCCACCACTCACTCACTGGTGTCACAATAGCTTGCATTTAAAACCCAAAAACTTTTTTCACTGTTATAGATTGAATAGCAGTTAGTTGTCTCAAAGCGGGTGTGTCAGCCCTACAGCGTGTACTCCGCCAACCTCTGCCAGTTCACAGTGCCACTCATATCTGGTGTCACAGTAGCTTGCACGCATAGTACCACTAATCAGAAAAAAAAATGACAGGCAGAAGCAGGCCACCCCGCAGGGGCCGTCGTGGTCGTGGTGCTGTGATTCCCTTTTGCCCTAGAATAATGCCCAGTTTTCAGAGGCCAGGTACCCTGAACTTGAAAAGTTCTGAGGACATAGTTGACTGGCTAACACAGGACACCCAATCTTCTACAGCTTCCGCTCGGAACCTTGACGCAACATTCTCCTCCAGCTTAGCTTCGGGCACCTCTCAAGATACCACTCACCCGCCTGCCGCCACCACCAACACTAGCACCACAGCCGCTTCACTTGGTATGTCAGAGGAGTTATTTACACATCCGTTTGAAGAAATGAGTGATGCGCAACCATTATTGACAGAGGATGTAGATAACAGGGATATGTCTCAATCAGGCAGCATTACACATGTACGGTGTGATGATGATGATGTTGTACCCGCTGCTGCTTCCTTTGCTGAATTGTCAGATACAAGTGAAGCGGTTGATGATGACGATGCGTCCATGGATGTCACGTGGGTGCCCGCTTGGCAAGAAGAAGAACAGGGTGAAAGCTCAGATGGGGAGACAGAGAGGAAGAGGAGACGAGTTGGAAGCAGGGGGAGGTCGTCGCAAGGAGGTAGTGGCACAGTCAGACAGCATGCATCGGCACCCGGGGTTAGCCAGACAGCACACCAATCAACGCATGCTGTGTCCACCACCAGAATGCCGTCATTGCAGAGCTCAGCAGTGTGGCATTTTTTTTGTGTGTTTGCCTCTGACAACAGCGATGCCATTTGCAACCTGTGCCAAAAGAAACGGAGTCGTGGGAAGTCCAACACCCACCTAGGTACAACTGCTTTGCGTAGGCACATGATCGCACATCACAAATGCCTATGGGAGTACAAGCAGCACACAAACTCAAAGCCGCCATCCTCCTCCTGTTCCAGCATCTTCAGCCACGTCAACCACTGCTGTCCTCCTTGCCCCCTCTCAACCATCCGCCACTCCGTCTCTCACCTTGAGCAGTTCCTGCTCATCTGCCCACAGTCAGGTGTCTGTCAAGGACATGTTCGAGAGTAAGAAGCCAATGTCAGAAAGTCACCCCCTTGCCCGGCGTCTGACAGCTGGCTTGTCTGTACTATTAGCCCGCCAGCTTTTACCATACAAGCTGGTGGAGTCCGAGGCGTTCAAAACATTTGTAGCTATTGGAACACCGCAGTGGAAGGTACTCGGACGAAATTTATTTTCACAAAAGGCAATCCCCAACCTGTACTCGATTGTGCAAAAGGAAGTAATGGCATGTCTGGCACACAGTGTTGGGGCAAGGGTCCATCTGACCACTGATACCTGGTCTGCAAAGCATGGTCAGGGCAGGTATATCACCTACACAGTGCATTGGGTAAACCTGGTGACGTTATGGAATGCGTGGCTCTGCAGAGGAGTTGGTGACACCGCCACGACTTGCAGGCAGGCCTGCTGCCACCTTCTCTACTCCTCCTACTCCATCCTCTTCCATAACCTCCTCGGCTGAGTCCTCTTCTGCTGCTGCGTCTTGCTCCACATCAACGGCACCCCCCCAGCTCCCCAGGTACTATTTCACATCCCGGATAAGGCAGTGTCACGCCGTCTTGGGTTTGACTTGCTTGAAAGCAGAGAGTCACACCGCACAAGCACTCCTGTCCGCCCTGAACGCACAGGTGGAAAAGTGGCTGACTGCGCAACAACTGGAGATCGGCAAAGTGGTTTGTGACAACGGAACAAATTTGTTGGCGGCATTGAAGTTGGGCAAGTTGACATATGTGCTGTGCATGGCACATGTGTGTAATCTGATCGTACAACGCTTTGTGCATAAGTACACAGGCTTACAGGACATCCTGAAGCAGGCCAGGAAGGCGTGTGGCCATTTCAGGCGTTCCTACACGGCCATGGCGCACTTTGCCGATATCCAGCGGCGAAACAACATGCCAGTGAGGCGCTTGATTTGCGACAGCCCGACACGTTGGAATTCAACACTCCTAATGTTCGACCGCCTGCTCCAACAAGAAAAAGCCATTAATGAATATTTGTATGACCAGGGTGCTAGGACAGCCTCTGGGGAGCTGGGAATTTTTTTGCCATGTAACTGGACGCTCATGCGCAATGCCTGTAGGCTCATGCGTCCTTTTGAGGAGGTGACAAACCTAGTCAGTCGCACCAAAGGCACCATCAGCGACATCATACCATTTGTTTTCTTCCTGGAGCATGCCCTGCGAAGAGTGCTGGATCAGGCTGTAGATGAGAGTGAAGAGGAAGAGGAAGAGTTGTGGTCACCATCACCACCAGAACCAGCCTTATCAGCATCGCTTGCTGGACCTGAGGCAACGCTGGAAGAGGATTGTGAGGAAGAGGAGTCAGAGGAGGAATGTGGCTTTGAGGAGGAGGAGGAAGACCAACCACAACAGACATCCCTGGGTGCTCGTTGTCACCTATCTGGTACCCATGGTGTTGTACGTGGCTGGGGGGAAGACCATACCTTCATTGAGATCACTGAGGAGGAGGAACGGGAAATGAGTAGCTCGGCATCCAACCTTGTGCAAATGGGGTCTTTCATTCTGTCATGCCTGTTGAGGGACCCTCGTATAAAAAGGCTGAAGGAGAATGACCTGTACTGGGTGTCCACGCTACTAGACCCCCGGTATAAGCAGAAAGTGGCTGAAATGTTACCAAATTACAACAAGTCGGAAAGGATGCAGCATTTGCAAAATAAATTAAAAAGTATGCTTTACACAGCGTATAAGGGTGATGTCACAGCACAACGGGAATCTAACAGGGGAAGAGGTGAAAGTAATCCTCCTCCTCCCACGACCACGCCGGCAAGGACAGGACACTTTACAGACATGTTGTTGATGGAGGACATGCAGAGCTTTTTAAGTCCTACGAATCGCCACAGCCCTTCGGGATCCACCCTCAGAGAATGACTCGACCGACAGGTAGCAGACTACCTCGCCTTAACTGCAGATATCGACACTCTGAGGAGGAGGATTACTTTCACCTCTTCCCCTGTTAGATTTCCGTTGTGCTGTGACATCACCCTTATACGCTGTGTAAAGCATACTTTTTAATTTATTTTGCAAATGCTGCATCCTTTCTGACTTGTTGTAATTTGGTAACATTTCAGCCACTTTCTGCTTATACCGGGGTTCTAGTAGCGTGGACACCCAGTACAGGTAGTTCTCCTTCAGCCTTTTTATACGAGGGTCCCTCAACAGGCACAACAGCATGAAAGACCCCATTTGCACAAGGTTGGATGCCGAGCTACTCATTTCCCGTTCCTCCTCCTCAATGATCTCAATGAAGGTATGTTCTTCCCCCCAGCCACGTACAACACCACGGGTACCAGATAGGTGACAACGAGCACCCTGGGATGCCTGTTGTGGTTGGTCTTCCTCCTCCTCCTCAAAGCCACATTCCTCCTCTGACTCCTCTTCCTCACAATCCTCTTCCAGAGTTGCCGCAGGTCCAGCAAGCGATGCTGATAAGGCTGGTTCTGGTGGTGATGGTGACCACAACTCTTCCTCTTCCTCTTCACTCTCATCTACGGCCTGATCCAGCACTCTTTGCAGGGCACGCTCCAGGAAGAAAACAAATGGTATGATGTCACTGATGGTGCCTTCGGTGCAACTGACTAGGTTTGTCACCTCCTCAAAAGGACGCATGAGCCTACAGGCATTGCGCATGAGCGTCCAGTAACATGGCAAAAAATTCCCTGCTCCCCAGAGGCTGTCCTAGCACCCCGGTCATACAAATATTCATTAACGGCT
Organism: Pelobates cultripes; assembly: GCA_933207985.1. Classification (NCBI taxonomy): domain Eukaryota; kingdom Metazoa; phylum Chordata; class Amphibia; order Anura; family Pelobatidae; genus Pelobates; species Pelobates cultripes. The sequence continues at coordinate 235,772,014 of OW240913.1, forward strand.
TTTTCTTGTTGGAGCAGGCGGTCGAACATTAGGAGTGTTGAATTCCAGCGTGTCGGGCTGTCGCAAATCAAGCGCCTCACTGGCATGTTGTTTCGCCGCTGGATATCGGCAAAGTGAGCCATGGCCGTGTAGGAACGCCTGAAATGGCCACACACCTTCCTGGCCTGCTTCAGGATGTCCTGTAAGCCTGTGTACTTATGCACAAAGCGTTGTACGATCAGATTACACACATGTGCCATGCACGGCACATGTGTCAACTTGCCCAACTTCAATACCGCCAACAAATTTGTTCCGTTGTCACAAACCACTTTGCCGATCTCCAGTTGCTGCGCAGTCAGCCACTTTTCCACCTGTGCGTTCAGGGCGGACAGGAGTGCTTGTGCGGTGCGACTCTCTGCTTTCAAGCAAGTCAAACCCAAGACGGCGTGACACTGCCGTATCCGGGATGTGGAATAGTACCTGGGGAGCTGGAGGGGTGCCGTTGATGTGGAGCAAGATGCAGCAGCAGAAGAGGACTCAGCCGAGGAAGTTATGGAAGAGGATGGAGTAGGAGGAGTAGAGGAGGTGGCAGCAGGCCTGCCTGCAAGTTGTGGCTGTGTCACCAACACCTCTGCCGAGCCACGCATTCCATGCTTGGCAGCCGTCAGCAGGTTTACCCAATGCGCAGTATAGGTGATATACCTGCTCTGACCATGCTTTGCAGACCAGGTATCAGTGGTCAGATGGACCCTTGCCCCAACACTGTGTGCCAGACATGCCCTTACTTCCTTTTACACAATCGAGTACAGGTTGGGGATTGCCTTTTGTGAAAATAAATTTCGTCTGGGTACCTTCCACTGCGGTGTTCCAATAGCTACAAATGTTTTGAACGCCTCAGACTCCACCAGCTTGTATGGTAAAAGCTGGCGGGCTAATAGTACAGACAAGCCAGCTGTCAGACGCCGGGCAAGGGGGTGACTTTCTGACATTGGCTTCTTACTCTCAAACATGTCCTTGACAGACACCTGACTGTGGGCAGATGAGCAGGAACTGCTCAAGGCGAGAGACGGAGTGGCGGATGGTTGAGAGGGGGCAAGGAGGACAGCAGTGGTTGACGTGGCTGAAGATGCTGGACCAGGAGGAGGATGGCGGCTTTGAGTTTGTGTGCTGCTTGTACTCATGTGTTGATCCCATAGGCGTTTGTGATGTGCGATCATGTGCCTACGCAAAGCAGTTGTACCTAGATGGGTGTTGGACTTCCCACGACTCAGTTTCTTTTGGCACAGGTTGCAAATGGCATCGCTGTTGTCAGATGCAGACACACAAAAAAAATGCCACACTGCTGAGCTCTGCAATGACGGCATTCTGGTGGTGGACACAGCATGGGTTGATTGGCGTGCTGTCGGGCTGACCCCGGGTGCCGATGCATGCTGTCTGACTGTGCCACTAGCTCCTTGCGACGACCTTCCCCTGCTTCCAACTCGTCTCCTCTTCCTCTCTGTCTTCCCATCTGAACTTTCGCCCAGTTCTTCTTCTTGCTGAGCGGGCACCCACGTGACATCCATGGACGCATCGTCATCATCAACCGCTTCACTTGTATCTGACAATTCAGCAAAGGAAGCAGCAGCGGGTACAACATCATCATCATCACACCGTACATGTGTAATGCTGCCTGATTGAGACATATCCCTGTTATCTACATCCTCTGTCAATAATGGTTGCGCATCACTCATTTCTTCAAACGGATGTGTAAATAACTCCTCTGACATACCAAGTGAAGCGGCTGTGGTGCTAGTGTTGGTGGTGGTGGCAGGCGGGTGAGTGGTATCTTGAGAGGTGACCGAAGCTAAGCTGGAGGAGAATGTTGCGTCAAGGTTCCGAGCGGAAGCTGTAGAAGATTGGGTGTCCTGTGTTAGCCAGTCAACTATGTCCTCAGAACTTTTAAAGTTTCAGAGTGGCCTCTGAAAACTGGGCATTATTCTAGGGCAAAAGGGAATCACAGCACCACGACCACGACGGCCCCTGCGGGGTGGCCTGCTTCTGCCTGTCATTTTTATTTCGATTAGTGGTACTATGCGTGCAAGCTACTGTGACAACAGATATGAGTGGCACTGTGAACTGGCAAAGGTTGGCAGAGTACACACTGTAGGGCTGACACACCCGCTTTGAGACAACTAACTGCTATTCAATCTATAACAGTGACAAAAGTTTTTTGGTTTTTAAATGCACGCTATTGTGACACCAGTGAGTGATTGGTGGCACTGGGCAAGTGGGCACAGTATACGCTGCGAGCCTGACACACAGACGCTTGCAGACAACTAACTGCTATTCAATCTATAACAGTGAAAAAAGTTTTTTTGTTTTTAAATGCACGCTGTTGTGACACCAGTGAGTGAGTGGTGGCACTGGGCACAGTATCCACTGTGAGCCTGACACACCCGCTTTGAGACAACTAACTGCTATTCAATCTATAACAGTGAAAAAAATTTTTTGTTTTTAAATGCAAGCTACTGTGACACCAGATATGAGTGGCATTGTGAACTGGCAAAGGTTGGCAGAGTACACGCTGTAGGGCTGACACACCCGCTTTGAGACAACTAACTGCTATTCAATCTATAACAGTGATAAAAGTTTTTTGTTTTTAAATGAAAGCTATTGTGACACCAGTGAGTGAGTGGTGGCACTGGGCACAGTATCCACTGTGAGCCTGACACACCCACTTTGAGACAACTAACTGCTATTCAATCTGTAACGGACCGTTTTGCACATAAGGGGTAAAAACCGCTTAGACGATAATCCCCTTTCAGAGACAGGCACAGCTACTGTAGAATCACCAAAACTCATGAATTGAATACAAGTGAATGCACCAAACACCCAAACTGCATACAAGAGAATGCTCCAAACACTCGAACTGCATACAAGGGAATGCTCCAAACACTCGAACTGGAACCTCACGAATAGCTGCTAGCAGACGAACAGGAAAAGCACCCAAGCGGCTTACACTCCTGGCAATCAGTCTCTATCAGCATACAGTAAATACCCCCAAAGACCAGACAAGGCTCCGTGTTGAGGGTCAAGCAGTGGTCTGTTTAATGAGGGCTACCTGCCCAGTATTTATGCAGGTCTCCCACCTGGTGGACACTCCCCTAGGGGACCAGATGGAAGACTGTAACAAAAGACAGACATGTACCAATTACAGACATACAGAAGTAAAACATCCCCACAATGCATCCTGGCTTCCTCCCCTCTGCCCTGGAGAAGTAATTCAATTATCTCCCAGGACAAAGGCAAAACTCCATTACACACGTGGGGACACAAAGACAGACTATCACTTTAAAATACATAATGGGACAAATGGTACAGTAAATATATACATGTAACATATCCCCAGATAGCTCAGGTCTGAGCACACATTATTAGGTGAATGGCACTCAGACCACACGAATACAGTTTAATTGCCATGGAGCCAAAGTCTTTAATTCCACGAACAGGCTCCATGGCATAGCTATCTGAGTTAAAACATTCCCCCAACACAAAATACTGAATTTACATGCATTCGTTAAATCTGTACGAATTAGAACCAGGGGATGGAGTTTCAGCGGTGCCTGCACGTAAAAGTATCCGGGTTTGATGCAGGAAAGCCGGGCAGAAAAGCGCTGGCTGCCCGGGGAGCTCCAGAACACCGCCATCGTGTGGCGGCTAAGTGTAACCGCGACCACCCAGTAACAATCAATTAAACTGCGGTTAACCGCAGCTACTGGGTGGTCAATTGCCGGCACACGCTCGTTAAGCCGTGGTTAACCGCGGATTCAGGGAGGTAAATGGAGGGCGCACTGCAGCTTCTGGGTGGCCAATTAAGGTCGCAGGCCGGCTTCCCACGGCTCTGGGGAGGCTGAAAATAAACTGTTTGTTCGGTAGATAGAATCTACCGAACGGCTGTGCAGAAAGGGAGAAATAAATCCTTCTGCACAGTAAAATTAACCCTTTAGCTGCCGGTCCATAATCCAAAGGCAGCAGGTGGGCAACCAGGCTCCTCCAATGCAATGTGGCGAGATTGGTCTCATCACATCTCTCCCCTTTTCCAAACAGACTAACAGGGTATCTGACCTCCTGCCGGTCAGTGCCCTTGTTAGTCCAGCAGCCCACCCACAAAACAGAAAAAAACGTACAGTCCACCCACAACAAATGGTTACTACACCATGTCCAGGTGCCTCACCACGGCTGTGTGGGGAACTGGTAGGCTGCCTTGGTGGGTTGCTGAGTGGGCAGAGACCAGCGGTACTCTGTCCTGGTGCCAGTACTACCAACGGAGTAGTCTGGTTGGAGCCTGGTTGCTGGAAACTGACTGTCTCCCCTTTAGGTGCACGGCTCTGCTGCCGAAGGAGGAGACCGACTGTCTCCCCTTTGGCTAAACAGACCTGTCGTGGGGGGATAGGACCGACCGTCCCTACCCCTTGTGTGGTAAGTGCAGGGACCACGGTCCCATCTGCACAGGTGTGGGGCTTACTGTCTCCCCTCCCACTGGAGTAGGAGGAGTTTGCCATTACTGCTGGAGAGGGAGCTGCTCTGTGCTTCATCTGTGTGTTACCAGGACCACACCCGTTTGTGGCTGCTTTGGAGCTTGATTTCTGGGCTTTTGAATTACTACAGCAAGGGGCTCTGCCTGGGCCTAGGCAAGCATGGCCCTTGGGCCTTCCTCCCCAGCCTGGGGATGGAAGGTCAGGCTGGACGAGCTGCAGGCAGTGCTGGCTTTTGGGGAAGGTAAGGCGGATACCAGGGGCCTGTCTTGGACTGAGCATCAGGCCCTCTCCCGGCAAATACGAAACCAGGTCTCCCTGTTGGAGGAACTGGCGGGGGGGATGTCTAGGAAGCTTACAGCATGAAAAGGGAAGTGGGGGTCCCCCAGGGAGCTACGGCCCACACCAGGGCCGATATCCAGCTGCTCTCTGGGCTGCTGGCTGAGTGCCGTGAACTTGCCAGCAGTGGCCTCCACTTCCTAGAACAGCCCCCCCCGTCCCTGGAGGTGGGAGAGGGTACCGAGGAGGAGGTAGTCCCTGAGACCCCCCCTGAGGTGGCTAGTGCCAGCAAGACCCCTCAGGCCTCCCTCACCTATGCTGAGGCTGCAAAGGGTGAGGGGGTTGAGGCTAGGGTCTTTATGGGGCTACCTTCTGACAGGCTCCGGGGTCTGCTTGTGTCCCTGAAGGCCCAGCATGCCGAGGCAGACTCTGGCCTAGCTGGGGTCCAGGCAGAGCTAAGGGAGCAGAGGGAAAAATCAAACAGGACCTCTAATTACAAAAGAGGTCCTTTGAGGGCCGCTATAGCTGAGAAAAAATTAGTGGAGCAGCATCTATCCTACACCCTGCTCCAGACTGAAAAGAAAATAGCAGACATCCAGGCCATCCTGCAATAGAGAGCCAAGGACGCTGCGAGGTCCAGGAGGCAGAGGGCTATGGAGGGCAGGAGGGACATGTCCCCAGGTGAGGAGTCCAGCAAGGACTTGGATTCCAACTCCCATCACTCACCTGGGGAGCCGTCTACCTCTGCCCTTGCTACTCCAGGGGGCGCTGCTGAGACGGAGGGGAAGGCCAGAGAGAAGGACAGTGAAGAGGAGTGGGACGGAGAGAAAGGTGAAGAGTGGCAGCTGAAAGTGCAGGACAGAGGTCGAGGGCTGATTAAGGAGTCTCTCCTCAAGTTTGGAAACGAACTTGGGGAGGACTCCGTAAAGGACAAAAAGAAGAAAAAGAAGAAAAAGAAAAACATCGCCCGGCGTCAGCCTGAGACCTCTGTCAGGGGGTCTGGAGATTCCACAGAGGAGGGTGAGTGCTCAAATGCTGAGTATATGTACAATGATGATGTTCAGGCCTTGCAGAAGCCTGGGGCCAGGGATACTAACCCTGCAGGTGGCAACACCTGTATGCCCCAGAAACCTGCACAACCTGCTTCTGTGGAAGTATCTGGGCCCCCCGCCGCCCTCCATGGTGACAGGGAGACCATCCCCGCCGGTACTATGGCGTGTACCGGTGATCCCATGGAGGGGTCCTTCCCTTGCTCCCTTCCCACTCCCTCCCTTACCTGCCTTCCCTCTGACCTTCCTCTCCGTGTGGTTGCGTCCCCTGGAGTGGCTGGTACCTCTGCCTCCTGTCCTCAGGCGGCTGCTGGGCAGGATGGCACTGGATGGAGCAGTCTGGAGCAGGGTGATGGCCCTCCTTTTCCCTCTGCTCCCTTGGAGCAAGCTCGACTGCTCTCCCCTACCAGCAAGTCTCCTCCCCTGTTTGTCCCCCAGTCTGTTTCCCTGGATGTGTCCAAGTTTGTCTTCCAGTCTGTTCCCCCTGCTTCCCTATGTGTTCCCCTTATGTCTGAATGTGTAACCAGTCCCCCTGTTGTTCCTGTTGTTCCTGTTGTTCCTGGTGCCGCGGGTGCCGCTGGCGCTATGGAAGACAGGACTGCAGGGGACTCCCATCATCCTCAGCCAGCAGTCCATACTGAGGAAACCGCCAGTGGAGGTAAGAAAAGTATGACTAACATTGTGTTTGACTCCACTGGTGGTTTAGGGATGGCTGAGGAGGATGGGAGTATGGATGTAAATGTAATGATGGGACCTATTGGCCTTAGTAAAAAGGTCCACAGCCAGCCTGTTTGTATTAATGATGTTGCCCCTGCCCCTGGTGTTGTTGTTACCCCTGCCCCTGGTGTTGTTGCCCCTGCCCCCGGTACTATTGCCCCTGGTGTTGTTGCCCCTGCCCCTGGTGTTGTTGCCCCTGCCTCTGGTTATGTTGCCCCCGCCCCCGGTACTATTGCCCCTGCCCCCGGTACTATTGCCCCTGCCCCTGGTACTGTTTCCCCTGCCCCTGGTTATGTTGCCCCCGCCTCAGGTTATGTTGCCCCTGCCCCTGGTTCACTGGAGTTAGTTGGTACACAGGTGGCGGGCACGAGCACGGGCACAGGCACCCTGACAAAGGGTGCCGCGGTTATAAATAGTTTAGACGCACAAGCAGGTACACGGGTTCCCCTTAGGCACTCCCAGGTTGTCACCCAGGGTTCTGGTGTGACCGAGGCCTCTGGTTCAGCGAGGGGAGTCCGTCCGAATCATTCCCAGACGGCGGGTCCCGGTGCGCCCAATGCTTGGGCATCTGGGCCACCTCGCCTCTCTGCGGACGGGCCTGCTACGCGTCCTCAGGTTTCCTTTGGGAACAGGAGGAACGTGGTACGGCTCATCTGTGGGGGTGAGACCCAGGTGCCTGACAGACGGTGGCTGGTGACCCGGCTAAAGGATATGGGATTTGCGCCCGTGGACCTGTACGCGCTCATCCATGCCTCGGGCACCCGGGAGTTCGACGTCTCCTTTATGACGTCGCAGCTCCTGGATCGCTTCTGGGCTGGGTGGGAAGCGGCCAGGTCTGCACAGGGTACAAAGTGGGCAGGATTCACCGCTGTGGCCATTTCTCGCCAGGGTCTTAAGAAGGTCACTTTCCTGGTGAGAAATGAATCCATCCCCATAGCAGACATCCTTGTTTGGACTAAGAGGTTTGGGGATGTTAAATCCCCCCTGTTAAGATCTTAGATGAGGATGGGATTTGGACAGGCGGATGGACTGTTTCAGTGTTGCTGCGGGAGATTCGAGGTGTCACACAGCATATGCCTAATAGTTTTTTCATCGGGGCTGACCGGGTATCCTGTTTTTACCCTGGTCAGCCCAGGGTATGTCACAAGTGCGGATCGTACAGGCATTACAGCAATGCCTGTACGGTCCTCAAATGCACTATGTGCGGCGCTGTGGGGCACCTCCGGGACAGCTGCAGGGAGATCCGGTGTCATCTGTGTTCAGAGATGGGTCACACGTACCGCACCTGCCCCGAAGCCCAGCACAATGTAGAGTCCATCTGGAGTCAGGAGCCGGTGGAGATGGACTCTGCTGGGTTAGGGGTTCAGGTAGCATCGTCATCTACAAGGCCCATCTCTGGCACAAGGGTTTCCCTGCCCCAGCAACAACCCATCCTCCCCTCGGTCTCTGTAACATCTCAGGACCCTGGGAAGGCCACAAGTTCACGTCCCCTCACGAAAAGTGTACGTAGAGAACGCACTACCTCCACAGCCATTATGGCTCCCCCTAGACCCCCTCCCCCTAGGCCCCCCCCTCCTAAATTCTCCACGGTGAAGGTTACCCCCACTGAAAAGTCCCCAGATGCACGTCCCTTAGATGCACAGTCCCTAGAGTGGAGCACGGTGAAAGGTAAGAAACCCCCCCCCTCCAAGACCTCGACGCTGCCCTCACCCCGGAAGATCGCCATACCCCCTGCGGCGAAACCCCCGAAAGGGGGAGACGCCACTTATAAGGGTGGTGTGGCACGGGCGTCATCCTCCTCTTCGGGCTTGCAGGAGGCCCCGGTGCCCGTATCTAACAGGTACGAGGCACTGTCCTCCAGCTGGGCCGACTGTGAGTACGAGGAGGAGATGGCGAACCTCCCCGAGGTGGTGGCAGGGGTTGAGGTGGGACAGGAGGTGCTTCTGAGAGACGACGGGCCACTGTATCCCGGAGTCTCAGTGAAGAGGTTCCTCGGTTCCGACACGGAGGAGGAGGGGTACCGCAGAAGGAAGGGAAAGTCTCCTTATACTTAATGCCCTTATGGCGACTTTTCCTGTACTCTCTGTGGCTACGGTGAATGTAAACAGCATTAAGTCCAGCAGGGCCCGCTTTTTGGTTTACGACCACCTCAGCCGGGCTCCGTACAATGTCATCTTGGTACAGGAGACCCGGCTGGAAACCCTCGCGGCCCTGCACGCTGCAAAGCGGGACTGGAGATGGGGGCCCTCCTACTTCTCTCTAGCCACAGAGAGATATGGGGGAATCGCCATCCTATTTAAGGACGTTGATGTTAGCATCAACAGGGTTATTGAGTTGCAAAAAGGACGGTGTGTGGTTTTAGATGTCTCAATGGGCAGGCAACCTTTCAGGATAATTAATATCTATGGCCCCCAATCTAAGTGGGAGAGGAAGCGCCTGTTTATTGAGATAGAGCCTTACCTTTATACATCCCAGCAAATCCTGTTTGGCGGTGACTTTAACACCATAACTAGGCCTCAAGACAGGAGAGACGCCACTCAGAGGCTGGGGTATGACTCCTATTTTTTAAATAAGATGGTTAGTCAGGCTGGATTGGTCGATGTGTACCTTCATCACACTCCCAATCCCACGGGTGGGTACACTTATCACAGAGGTAGCTGTCAGAGTAGGATAGATAGGTTTTTCTTTAAGGAGAATTTCCCGGTGGCGGCACCCGTGCTTACACCGGTGGAGTTCTCCGACCATCACATTTTGTCTTGCGAGTTGAACGTCTATAGTACCCCACCTAAGGGTAGAGGGATCTGGCGGCTAAATTCAGACCTCCTGGTGGAACAGAGGGTTCAGCAAGCCTTCATGGAATTCTTTCACGATCAGATGACATTGGCCGACTTAGGCCAAACGAAGTCTGAGTGGTGGGAGATGGTGAAGGCCAGAACTCAACGGCTGTTTCACAATCTCGCCCGGAACATGCAGTCCTCCAGGTACAAGATGTATCTGGGCTTGCTTGGGAGGTTAGACATCCTGATCTCGCAGGGAGGTGACCCCGAGGACATTGCGGCAGTTAAAAACCTGATGAGGAGTTATCAGTATGACAGGTACGCCTCCCTTGTAAAAGAGAGAGATCATGGGTCATACCGCTCGCCCGATCCTTATCTTAGCTGCAAGCGGAAGGAAGGTACCAAGTCCATCCCTAGTCTGCGGGGCACCGACGGGACCCTAGAGGAGTCTCCTCGCGGGATTCTGAAGGTGGTCCGCGACTACTATATTGAGCTCCTCGGAAAGGGCAGCCCCCAATGTAGCGAGGAGGGAACCTCCCACGGGAGAAGGGTGGATGACTTCTTGAGCGAGCTCACGCTCCCTGAGCATAGCGACCTCTCTTTTGACGAGTTGGTCAGCGAGATCACCATAGAAGAGGTCACAGAGAGTATCCAACAGCAGAACAAGTGTAAGTCGCCAGGTCCTGATGGTCTGACGGCCGAGTTTTACCAACAGTTCTGCGACCTCTTGGCCCCTCATCTGACCGAGGTGTTTAATGAGAGCTTGGCTCAAGGATTATTGCCACCCTCGATGAGGACTTCTGCCCTGATCTTGCTGTCCAAGCCGAACGTGCTCGACACAGCGGATGTGGGGAACTGGCGCCCCATATCCCTGTTAAATGTCGACAGGAAGGTCCTGGCAAAGATTTTGATGAAACGAGTACAGGGCCTAGCGAGGCGTGTCCTATCCACCTCCCAGTACTGTTCAATCGAGGGCAGAACTGTCTTTGATGCCGTTTTCGAAGTCAGGGAAGCCCTCGAGAAGTGCAGGGACGGAGAAAGGGGGATATACCTTCTGGCACTTGATCAGTCCAAAGCTTTTGATCGAGTAGATCACCGTTATCTGTGGTCAGTCTTGCGGAAGTATGGCTTGCCGGGAAAATTCGTCAATTGGATAATCACCTTGTACAGAGGGGCCAAAAGCTTCGCTCTTGTGAACGGATGGAGGGGCAGGACGTTTAGGATCCGATCCGGGGTCAGGCAAGGCTGTCCTCTCAGCCCACTCTTGTACGTGTTTGCAGTCGATCCCTTCATCCGAAGGGTCGAGGCAGGCACGTTACAGGGAGTGGCCAGGGCTCCGGAGAGGCCTTTACGGGTTGTTGCCTACGCTGATGACATCTCCATAGTGGTCTCCAATACTCGGGAGGCCACGGAGGTGGATGATTTAATCCTAGCGTATTCTGCCGCTTCAGCCTCTCGTGTCAACAGGGACAAGAGCGTAGTTTTCTGGTGCGGGAAGGAGGGGGACCAGTTCCCTCTTCCAGACGGTTTCCCGAGGGCCCAGCCTGAAATTAAGATCTTGGGGGTGGTGTTCGGACCAGGGGATCTGGCTCTCAGGAACTGGACCGAACGGCTTGCCATAGCTTCTAGCAAGGTGGAGGAGAGCCACAGGTGGAAACTGACGTTCAGAGAACGGGTGAACCTAATCAAAACCTATGTTCTGACCGTATTCGGCTACGTCAGTAACATCTTCCTTTTGCCCAGGTCCCTCCACGCTCGGATGTTTGCGCTGTTCTTCCGCATGTTGTGGGGGAACAGGCTGAACCTCATCAAAAGAGAGGTCACTTACCTGGCCAAAAAGGACGGGGGTCTGGCCATGGTCAACCCCATCGTCGATGTGTACCTTCCTGAAAAGGAATTTCGGGGCTCTCCTGAAGGACGAGCAGCCTGGCTGGGTATGTATATTCAGGGAGTGGGTCACACCTTTCCTGGTGGACTGGTTTCAGGGTGGGAGGGTGAAGAGCATGAGAGTTCGGCATTCTAGCTATCTTCCGTCTTCGGTCATCGAGGGAGTGGGAATTCTGCGCAGGTGGAACGTCACGGTGGAGGAGGTTCGGGACACTCCCAAGAAGCTTCTCGACGGGAGGGTCCTGGCCACCCACTTTGGCATTCAGCTTGCTTTGAAGGACTGCCCGCCAAGTACTCTCGCCTCGGGGTTGAAAAACATCAACTCCAGGCGCCTTCCGGAGAAATACCGAGACGTGGCGTTTCTCTCCTTCCACGGTAGACTTTACGTTCGAGGGAACTTGAAGTACAGGAACATAACGGATCGTGGTTGTCCTCGGGTGGAATGTTCCGGGGAAGTGGAGTCCATGGACCACTTCCTCCTCGAGTGCCCCTTTAACGTACAGGTCTACAAAGAGGTCTCAGCCGCCTTAGGCATCCCCTGCTTATCCCGCTGGACTTATGCGGAGTGGGCGTACGGGACGTCCAACTCAAGGGGGAGGGCTTTTGATTTGGGCACTCTTTATGTAGTCAGTTCAGTGGTTAAGTATTTCACTTGGATGGCAAGGTGTCAGGTTTCCCTTCAACGTAAAGACCTTTCCTGTCAGGTGGTGGTAGCAGACATTCTGAGGGCGGTTCGTGGGATCTATACCACCGAAAGGGCCTCTATGGATCCCACCATTTGGCAGCGTTTGTGGCGAAATCTCAAGGTCCACCCGCCTTGAACCGCTCCATAGGCGCCCTTGTCTTGGTGAAGGGAATTCCAAATCTGTCTTCACCTTTCCCCCGTAGATTTTGAACTGGTTTTTCTTTTCATGGAAGGCTGCCACCTTTAGCAGACGAGTACCTTCCTCTGCGTCTAGGTAGTGCAGTGTAGTTAGGTTATGGTTATGGTTATGCACAGGTTATTTTTGGTATTGTTTGGGTTAGGGTGGGTTTCTGGTGTATGGACAAATTGAAAAATTTACTTTGGGTGGAAAAAAAAAAAAAAAAACACTGGGTTTCTTTATGGACGGAGGGATGGACTCCTTGAGGGTGGTGTACAAACTGGATTTCATGTGGGTGGTGGGTCTATGGACAAAATTTTGATTTCATGTGGGTGGTGGGTTTGGATGTGATGAACTGAGAAAAGGACTCCATTTGGGTGGTGGGTTTGGGGGATGGACGGAGGGATAGACTCCATGAGGGTGGTGGGTTTTATGAATTGAAAATGGACTCCATTTGGGTGGTGGGTTTGGGTTTAAAGTTTGGGTTTAAAGTGTAGGTGGTGGGTTGGTGTTGATGGACGGAGGGATGGACTCCATGTGGTTGGTGGGTTTTATGAACTGAGAAAAGGACTCCATGTGGGTAATGGGTTTGTTTATGTTTATGTGTGTATTTTATTTCACGCTTGGTTTGTGTTTAGCTGGCTGTGGACTCGAGGTCAATTGGGTCCCCCCTTTTCCCCCTTCTTATGTAAGAGCTCCTTCAGGAGCATTTCAGCCTTTTTTCTCCCTCCCCAAGGCTCCATGAAGTAATGGAGCCCCCCGCCTTTTAATTTATCCCCTTATGATTTAGTTCCCCCCCCTTTTCTGTTAATCCCTCTCCCTGTTATTCCCAGTTATTTAATTTGGTATAAGTTTACTCCCCTATTAGTGCCCCTTCCTGAGTTTTTATTTCGGTATTTATGTTTAATTTTGGGGTATTTATGTTTCATTTGGTATTATGTTTGAATTGGGTATTATTTCAGTTGATTGTTTATTATTGTTATTTTGTTATTTATTTTGTTATTCTGTTTAATTTTGGAAGCATTTTACAAAACTAAATAAAATATTACAGTCTCCCCCTTGTACACTAAGCTGTGGCTGGGGAGAGGGGGTAACAGGCTCCTCTCCCGATAGAACACTCTGGCACTGGGGAAAGGAGACTGAGCTCTCTATTCCCTGCACATTGATAATCTGCCGCTGGGGAGAGGGGGTAGCAAGTTCCTCTCCCATACATACTTCCAGCCTCCGTGGAGGGAGACAGAATGTCTCTCCTCCCAATACAGAGTCCTGCTGCTGGAGAAAGGAGACTGGGCTCTCTATTCCCTGCTGGATACTCTGCCGCTGGGGACTGGAGACTGTGCTCCCAATTCCCAACAAATAACACTGCCGCTGGGGAATGGAGACTGGGCTCCCAATTCCCGGCACATCACACTGCCGCTGGGGAATGGAGACTGGGCTCCCAATTCCCAATAAATCACACGGCCGCTGGGGAATGGAGACTGGGCTCCCAATTCCCTGCAGGACCGGTGGAGAGACCTCGGTCCCATCTCCACCGGCCACCTGGGGTTCTCCCAGTAACACGCCACAATATCTTCCCAGCTGAATGGGTCTGGATCTGGGTTTCTGCTTCCCTGCTGAGCCTTCTCACTGGAGTGGAACAGATTTTGGTAACCCTGTTCCAGCTCCATCTCTCGGGTCACCAGGTGGACCAGGTCTTGCTCAATTTCGTGAGTGTCGTCCCAGTCATACCTGCTCTTCCTCCACACAAAGAGATCACTGAACCGGGCTTGTGTAGGGCTCCCAAACTCAGGCTCTGCAAAAGTCTCCCATAACAAGCCAGGACCATCAAACTCCTCTCCCTCTGGCTTGTCATGCTAGGCTGTCCAGGGCAGGTATTGTGCCCCATACCACCAGAGCGCCTGGTAGGCATCTTCTAGCCACATCTCCTGCCATACTAGGTGTTCCAATTTAGTCACCCCTTCCTCCAGGGGCTGCTCTCCCAGGAAGGGCATCCGCAGGGCTACTTGCTTCTGCAACCGTTGGTCTTCCTTGGGGAATCTCTCGCCCGCTGGTACTCCGCAATACCCAGTGCCTGGTACCAGATGCCTTTACGGACTGCATCTCGGTCATCCATGGCACCCTCATCATACTCCACTGCTGGTTCCATCCTGGTGCTGTCAGGGTTGCTGTACTAAGACATGCGTTGTCCACAAATTGTAAAATCCAAAGAAATGGTGTCTCCTGTAGCTGTCCTTCTGGCTGTAGGAACGATCCCGCCACTTGCCACCAATTGTAACGGACCGTTTTGCACAAAAGGGTTAAAAACCGCTTAGACGATAATCCCCTTTCAGAGACAGGCACGGCTACTGTAGAATCACCAAAACTCGTGAATTGAATACAAGTGAATGCACCAAACACCCGAACTGCATACAAGGGAATGCTCCAAACACCCGAACTGCATACAAGGGAATGCTCCAAACACCCGAACTGCATACAAGGGAATGCTCCAAACACTCGAACTGGAACCTCACGAATAGCTGCTAGCAGACGAACAGGAAAAGCGCCCAAGCGGCTTACACTCCTGGCAATCAGTCTCTATCAGCATACAGTAAATACCCCCAAAGACCAGACAAGGCTCCGTGTTGAGGGTCAAGCAGTGGTCTGTTTAATGAGGGCTACCTGCCCAGTATTTATGCAGGTCTCCCACCTGGTGGACACCCCCCTAGGGGACCAGATGGAAGACTGTAACAAAAGACAGACATGTACCAATTACAGACATACAGAAGTAAAACATCCCCACAATGCATCCTGGCTTCCTCCCCTCTGCCCTGGAGAAGTAATTCAATTATCTCCCAGGACAAAGGCAAAACTCCATTACACACGTGGGTACACAAAGACAGACTATCACTTTAAAATACATAATGGGACAAATGGTACAGTAAATATATACATGTAACATATCCCCAGATAGCTCAGGTCTGAGCGCACATTATTAGGTGAATGGCACTCCGACCACACGAATACAGTTTAATTGCCATGGAGCCAAAGTCTTTAATTCCACGAACAGGCTCCATGGCATAGCTATCTGGGTTAAAACATTCCCCCAACACAAAATACAGAATTTACATGCATTCGTTAAATCTATACGAATTAGAACCAGGGGATGGAGGTTCAGCGGTGAGTGCACTTAAAAGTGTCCAGGTTTGATGCAGGAAAGCCGGGCAGAAAAGCGCTGGCTGCCCGGGGAGCTCCAGAACACCGCCATCGTGTGGCGGCTAAGTGTAACCGCGACCACCCAGTAACAATCAATTAAGCTGCGGTTAACCGCAGCTACTGGGTGGTCAATTGCCGGCACACGCTCGTTAAGCCGCGGTTAACCGCTGCTTCAGGGAGGTAAATGGAGGGCGCACTCCAGCTTCTGGGTGGCAAATTAACGGCGCCGGCCGGCTTCCCACGGCTCTGGGGAGGCTGATAGAAGTCTGTTTGTTCGGTAGATAGAATCTACCGAACGGCTGTGCAGAAAGGGAGAAATAAATCCTTCTGCACAGTAAAATTAACCCTTTAGCTGCCGGTCCATAATCCAAAGGCAGCAGGTGGGCAACCAGGCTCCTCCAATGCAATGTGGCGAGATTGGTCTTGTCACACAATCTATAACAGTGAAAAAAGTTTTTGGGTTTTAAATGCAAGCTATTGTGACACCAGTGAGTGAGTGGTGGCACTGGGCACAGTATCCACTGTGAGCCTGACACACCCACTTTGAGACAACTAACTGCTATTCAATCTATAACAGTGAAAAAAGTTTTTTGTTTTTAAATGCAAGCTATTATGACACCAGATATGAGTGGCATTGTGAACTGGCACAGTATCCACTGTGAGCCTGACACACCCGCTTTGAGACAACTAACTGATATTCAATCTATAACAGTGAAAAAAGTTTTTTGTTTTTAAATGCAAGCTATTGTGACACCAGTATGAGTGGCACTGTAAACTGGCAGAGTACACGCTGTAGGGCTGACACACCGCTTTGAGACAACTAACTGCTATTCAATCTATAACAGTGAAAAGTTTTTTGTTTTTAAATGCAAGCTATTGTGACACCAGTGAGTGAGTGGTGGCAGAGGGGCACAGTACACGCTGTAGGAGCCTGACACACCCGCTTTGAGACAACTAACTGCTATTCAATCTATAACAGTGAAAAAAGTTTTTTTGTTTTTAAATGCAAGCTATTGTGACACCAGTGAGTGAGTGGTGACACTGGGCACAGTATCCACTGTGAGCCTGACACAGAAGCTGGCAGGCAGGCAACTGCAATTACATTACACAGAAAAAAAAAAAAAAAGCAGACTGATGTTCTAGCCCTAAAAAGTGCTTTTTGGGGTGCTGTCCTTACAGCAGAGATCAGATGAGTCCTTCAGGACTGTAGTGGACACTGTATACCCTAACCTAGCTATGCATTTCCCTATCTAATCAACAGCAGCTACACTTTCCCTACTCTCACTAAGCATGCAGCTTGAGAATGAATGTAAAATGGATGCCTTCCAGTAGGTGGGAGGGTGTGCTTCTAATTGGCTGGAATGTGTCTGCTGACTGTGAGGTACAGGGTCAAAGTTTTCTCAATGATGACGAATAGGGGGCGGATCGAACCGCGCATATGTTCGCCCGCCGTGGTGAACGCGAACATGCTATGTTCGCCGGGAACTATTTGCCAGCGAACCGTTCGGTGCATCACTAATTGTCACTGAGAAGAGAAGTCACCTAGGTCAAAAAAGTCTAGATTACCTCACCTTTATTAAGATGAATGAGTGATGGATCCCGACGGGACTGACAGTGGGCGATACATCCGACTAAAAAAGGCCTGATGAGATGAGCTGCCTTGGGCTAAAAATGGTCCACACGCTGCTGTATTTTAGCTCTGAATGCCTTTGACTTGCGTGACTTAACCGCCACCAACTAGGGTTCAAGCCGCAATGTTTTAGGGCAGTGCTCCCCAACCTTTTTATGGACCGGTAAACGTTTGATCCACGTACCGGTCCGCGGCCCGGGGGTTGGGGAACACTGTTTTAGGGAACCTTCTGCCTGAGAAACAAACATCAATTCTTCTAGCCGCTGCTACAGCAGCGGCTGCAACAATACCAAATTTTTCAGGCATGTGTACATGCCTAATTTTTCGGGCCTCTGGTGCTCCACTGTGGTTTCAAAAACCAAACCAAAAAAAAGGCACATAACAGGGATTAAACTGATAAGAATAATACTACTTAACACACCTTATAATAGCGCAGAGAGAGGAGTCTGAAGAAGAGGAGTCAGAGGAGGAAGGTGGCTTTGAGGAGGTGGAAGACCAAACACAGCAGGCGTCCCAGGGGGCTTGTTGTCACCTTTCGGGGACCCTTTGTGTTGTACGTGGATGGGTGGAGGAAGAGACCTTCAATGACATCAGTGAGGACAAGGAACGGGACATGGCTAGCTTGGTATCCAACCTTGTGCAAATTGGGAGTTTGCGGTTGTGCAAATGGAATGTTTGCGGTTGTTTGCGGTGTGTTAAATGGGGAGTTTGGTCTGTCACTGTGAAGCGGGCATAACCCTTACACTACCTGATCGATACAACATCATACAGTAGGTCCCCCCCCTCATTATTTTTATGGCCCCCACCCACCGCTCACAGGTGGGGGTGGGCGGGAGGACAGTAGGTCCCCCCCATTGAGATTTATGGCCCCCACCCACCGTGCAGGGGTGGGGGCCGGGGGGGAGGACAGTAGGTCCCCCCCTTATCCTTATTTACTGAACATTCCCCTGTATAACAATGTTTGCATTTAGTGAATATCCCCTATTCTGCTCTGTGTCAGTGTGTATCAGGGGCTCTGAGGACAGGTGTCAATTCATATCTGCCAAGTGACCCTATGTAGGGGGAACAGTCTCTATTCTGCTCTGTGTCAGTGTGTATCATGGTCTCTGAGGACAGGTGTCAATCCATATCTGCCAAGTGACCCTATGTAGGAGGAACAGTCTCTATTCTGCTCTGTGTCAGTGTGTATCATGGTCTCTGAGGACAGGTGTCAATCCATATCTGCCAAGTGACCCTATGTAGGAGGAACAGTCTCTATTCTGCTCTGTGTCAGGTGTGTATCATGGTCTCTGAGGACAGGTGTCAATCCATATCTGCCAAGTGACCCTATGTAGGAGAACAGTCTCTATTCTGCTCTGTGTCAGTGTGTATCAGGGGCTCTGAGGACAGGTGTCAATCCATATCTGCCAAGTGACCCTATGTAGGAGGAACAGTCTCTATTCTGCTCTGTGTCAGTGTGTATCATGGTCTCTGAGGACAGGTGTCAATCCATACCTGCCAAGTGACCCTATGTAGGGGGAACAGTCCCTATTCTGCTCTGTGTCAATATGTCATATGTCAGGTATCAATCCATATCCATTGTGATTTAGGAATGTTAGGTGATTTCTGCCCTTTATGGATTAAGACCAGACTCTGCATCAACTCTGTAATTTTCCATGGGAGTTTTGCCATGGATCCCCCTCCGGCATGCCACAGTCCAGGTGTTAGTCCCCTTGAAACAACTTTTCCATCACTATTGTGGCCAGAAAGAGTCCCTGTGTGTTTTAAAATTCTCCTGCCCATTGAAGTCTATGGCGGTTCGCCGGTTCGCCGGTTCGCCAACATTTGCGGAAGTTCGCGTTCGCCGTTCGCAAACCGAAAATTTCGTGTTCGCGACATCACTAATCAGAAATGGCCACATATTGCAATCGGTCTGAAATATACGATCGAAACCAGGTTAGCAGACTATCACCAATGCCTGAGTTTTTAAGTTTTTGCAAAAGAATGGCATGGTCTACTGTGTCAAAGGCCTTGACAAAATCAATGAAAATAGCTCCAGTTAAGTCTCCTTGTTCCATGCCAATTTGATCATTTATAATATTCACATCGTTGTGTGTGGATGCATTTTTTCAAGATTTTTGACAATACAGGGAGCTATGATATCAGGCGATAGTTAGATACCAAAGCATTGTCACCACTTTTATGGATAGGTACAACTTTTGCAGTCTTTCATTGTTTGAGTATGTATCCTGACACCAGGGATTCATTGATAACGGTAGTGACAGGTTTAGCAATTGCTGGCACACTGAGCTTCAGCAGCATTGCTGGGATTTGATCTGGTCCATACTGGTTTTTCATTTTTAAATTATTAAGATGTTTATTAATGGCACTAACAGGCACATGTCTAAAATTGAATTTCTCTATATGAGGATTTAGCAGGGCCTGGTCTTTATTTGCAGTCTGAAAAGGAGTGTCATTTGTTATCTTAGCAAAGAATTTGGTACATCTAGGGGGTGTTGCAGTGTTTGATTGTCCATTTTGACAGTGGAGGGTTGGGAGTGGATTGTGGGGGTTTGTATGCTATTTATGATTTTCCAGAAGTTTCTTGGGTTTGATAGGTTGTTCAAATTTTCACAGACATATTGGGCCTTTGCCATTTTTGTTTGTTTTGTGCATGCATTTCGCCATTGTCTGTAAGTACGGTGATCGTTCATGGAGCCAGTATGCTTGAACTTTGATCACAGTAATCTCTAAACTGGTACATTTGAATGAGGTCAGCTGTAACCGAGGGCAGGTGTGTCCCTTTTAGTCACACTTTACGCAGAGGGGCATGCAAATTCCAAACACGCAAGAGCTCGGACTGAAAAAATGCAATTGCAGAGTCTAGATCTGGTATGAGACCTAATCTGTGCCATGGTATGTTCTTGAGATCACTTAAAAAGGATTCAAGATTACATTTTTTGAAAGACCTGGTGATTATAATCTTGGGAGGGAATTTAGTGGTCTTTATTTTGCGTATGCAGTACACTAGACAGTGGTAACTGAAACTGTTAGGGAGAATGCCAGCCTCCTGGATTCTGTCAGGACAACTGGAGAGAATCCAATCTAGCAAGGTATGGTTCTGGCTTTTAATACTAATGCGAATTGGGGAGGAAATTAATTGTGTTAGCTGCAAAGTCTTAAACAGTGTCTATGATTTTTAAAATTTTTTTAGGATTCAGCCAATCAATATTAAAATCTCCAAAAACCAAGAGTTCACTTTTTTGGTTTTGTGCTACAGTTTCACTCAGTAGCTGGGTTATGACAGAAATGGAGTGCACCGAAGAGCTAGGTGGTAGATTCAAGCAACAATGATAGTTTTTACTGAAAGGGATCTCAATTATGCCAGAAAGGAAATCAAAGGCAGAAGGGGAGTTATAGTTTTTTAAAAGTGTAAATTTTATGGACTTTTCAACCTAAATAACAATGCCTCCTCCTCTCTTTGCTCTGTCATTTCAAAAAAATGAATAACCCTGTATTGCAATGGCGGAGTCTGGTATTTTAGTCGTTTACCATGATTCTGAGTGCATAATGATTTTTGGTTTGTAATGGGAACACCAGGCTTGTAGTGCATCCAGTTTAGGGAGCAAGCTACGGATGCTGCAGTGCACAAATGAGAGGCCTTTTTTAGAGGGGAGATGAGGATTATAATTAGCTGGGGGACCAGGGTTAGACTCCACATCATTTGCAAGGGCAAGTAACATAAGGAATAGGAATTTGGATATAATTTTTGTTTGGCCATATGGGATACTTTATACTTTTGTGAGGTTTTTAGAGAAGTAATATTTGTCAAGTAATCTTTTGACCACTGACTATAGGCAACACAAAGGGTTTTATATTTTTAGCATATAATTTTGCTGGTGGAGGCTTCCTTGATTCCTCAATGGATGAGCCAGCATGAGTGACTGATACTAATTAACTAATAAACACAGCCAATTAAAACTCTCATCCTGCACTTAGCATTAAAGGGACACTGTAGGCACTGTATCTGCTTCATCTCATTAAACTGGTTATAGTGTCTGGAGTCCCCTGGTACCACCATTTCTTTTAACATTAAACAGTTTTTAATGTTTTAAGGTTTTAACGCTAAACAGTAACAGTAATTAGTTTTCATATAGCCTGTATATGTTCTACGGAATCTGCATTAAACTGCATCTTCCAAACTACTGAACGGATCTGGGTGAATTTTGGATATGTGGTTCACCCAGATCCCCCTTTTTATGGGGTTATTGCATGTTTTGGGGTCCCTGTGATGTTTTTTATGATACTGTATTTCTCTGCCTGTGATAATTAGATTAATCATATCACAGGCAGAGGGGAGGATTTTGTGTGGGAGTGTCTGTTTGTATTGTACGGATTGATTGGTTGTATTTCAAAACCCTGTGGGCAGTACTATGTTTGTGGATTGTGAATAAAAGAGGCTGTATGTGCCAGTACAGTCAGTTCTGCTTGACCTCAAAACGAAGTGTCGTCTCGTTATTGGGGGAATTGGATTGTATGCTGATTGCCAGGAGTGTAAGCTGATTGTATGCTTTACCTGTTCAGCTGCTTACAGCATTCATATGCTTGAGAGCATTCATATGCTTCTCCGGTTCGATGGTTGTGGTGTCTGCTGCAGTGCTTGGAGTCCTCAGGAAGCGCTAGGAGCATCCTTCAATGGAGGTACCCAGTGCCAGGTGATCCGTTACAATATGATAAAGCTAGGCACTAATGAAAGTATTTAGAAAATTGGGCAGACTAGATGGGCCAAATGGTTATCTTCAGTCACATTCTTTGTTTCTATACCACTATCTATTAGTTTACCACTGATATTGAAAGTTGAGTGAGTTGGCTTAGTCATGTCCTGATTGAATTACGGTTTGTAGCAAAAGCCACACAGCTTTGGGATTTGCAGCAAATGCAAGGATGTTTTCAGTGCATTGCTTTTGCACATCTTTTTACTTCATTACATATATAATACATTAACATGAAGGGATCAATTCCATTCTGTGGTGCCCTTAAGTTGAAGGATAGAAGCAGTTAATGTATTTTATATAGAAGACTGAAAGTATAATTTCATACAGTACATATTACATTTATAAATGAGTATTAAAAGTGTGTTGTTGTTTTTTTCTTTTTAATTTTTTCTTTTGTAGAGAAAACAAAACAGAGGAGTCGTTCAATGCAAACAGATTCACAATCAAACCAAATAACTCCAGTTCCAAGCTGCTCAGGTCCAAATCTTCAAAAACTGCAGCTTAATGATGAAGTTTTCACAAATGACTTTAGTACTGCAAAAAGGCTTTCTGTGAGTCAACATTCTTTAAATAACTCTGCTTGGCCACCTTTTGTCCATACTGCTGTGCTTTCTGTTGCTGCACACCGAAGTCTTAATGAGAAAACATGCAAAATTCAACAGACAAGTCAAGCTTCCTCATCAAGCTCCACTTTAAGTTTTTTGTTTGGGAAGAGAAGCTTTTCAAGTGCATTAGTTATATCTGGATTGTCAGCTGAAGATGGAGAAAATACAATTGACACGCTGTCATCTAGTAGTGTGAACATTGCAATGTGTCCAGCAGCCATATTTGGAAATCAGACATCACAGGTACTTTTTTTTTTTTTTAACTCTTATTTTTACACCCACCTCTGAATATAA
>OW240913.1:235796155-235851544 GCA_933207985.1 Pelobates cultripes
CCTGCCTTCCTTTTTCCTATCGCTCGGGTCGTGGAGGGGCCTGACTTAAGACCTCCTCCCACCTCCCAGGCCCTCGTGGATTACGGAGAACGTCTCCAGCTTTCCTCAGACTGCCAACGGTCATCCTGGATCCCGCGCGCGCGCGCACGGGATCCGGTTGGTCCGTTGGTAGACTCCGTCATTGTTTCCAGGGGTTGCTTTCTCTCATTGCCCATTTTTATTATTTAAGATGGACACGGCCCGAGGTGGTATACTACTCCGTCTACCATCAGTCTGGTTTATTACCAGTGGATCCCACCTCTCAGGTGAGGGATTCAGAGAAAGGTCTCGTGGCCAGAGAGGGACCCTCCTCAAGATCCAAGTCCTATGCTATTGTTATTAGATGGTGAACCCCGCAGGGTCACCATGGGTCTGATATGGACTCTAGTTTGGATTACTAGAGGGTGCGGGCCTCCATTTCCTCGACCCAAGACCGATATTTTTATTTACACAAGTAGAGAGCGAACCCCTCTCATATACTGAACCGGACACTGCTTCATTATTAGAGGGCACAGCCCTCCTTCAAACTCAGACCGATACTGAGAAGGATACGGAGGACACACTCTCATAGAAGGAAACGGACACGGAGGTAGACTCTAACTTTTGCTATTAATGGGTGCGGCCCACTCATGATATCAGCCGGATGCTAACACGGAGTTCAGCTACATTTTTAGAGAGTGCAGCTCTCTCTCATACACTCAACACACTACGGTGTCATCCATTTGTTCATCACACAGGCTTGTACCTGTACAGGACAACAATGTCTGCATAGAGAGGCGTCCCTTCTGCTCTCAATCCAATATAGAGAGGTTCGTACCACATACCATGTTCACCGCTGATGATTCGGCTCTGGTACAGGGGTATAGTACCTCACCGGTATGTAAGGGAGACAATGCTCCATAACAACTGGGCAAGGGGAGAGAACCCCTCCTCTAGATCTACGACTGTGCTACCAGTTTTGCTTTAGAGGTCTACCTGATCATGCAGGGTATACAGGTTTAGACCGGATTCCTCTATTTTCACCTCCTATATGATCCTACTGGATCCGGCCATTGTATCCCACGCGAGAAAGACTCACAGATGTATTACTGGGAGTGATTTCCCACTTGTTTGCTTACGTCCCGGAGTCCTTATGGGACAGTATAGGGACGGTTTGAGCTGACCAGCGTGGGTTCAGCCCCCAGGATTGCTCCATTTTGTTGGTGCCCTATAACATTCCTTTGGATGTACTCCTGGAGATGGTACGGCTAAGGGTTGAGCCTCAGCTATTGCAAGATTGCAGGTGTCGGTATAATCAGACTAGCAATCGCACTCTGTTCAGGTTATGCAGACCATTGCGAACTAACTGCACAGACAGTTCTTTCCCATGTCAAGGTGACTCGAGAGCCTGAGGCCTTCGTAGAGCAAATGTGCTCGGGTAAAAAGACTAAGGAAGGCCCACAGCCCGGTCTGCAGCTACGCCGTACACATAGAAAGACCGGAGTCCTTGATCGACTTGTTTTCACTGGTCGTTAACAATCTTGGAATAAGATGATTGGACTACCTCCACTCCTCTGGGAACATTCCTTCTATACCCTAAATCCCTCACGGGAACCATATTGGGGTTTCTCACTAACCCACCTATTCAACTGTCAGCAAGGATACCTACTTGGACTCTATGGAGGAACGATGTGTGTCCCCTACTCCTACATGGACGTCACAAGTCGGGACGCAACCTACCACTGGAGTACTACTCAGACTGGGTAGCAGGCTCGGATATGGCTGCCGACTTTCTCAAACCGGGCAACACCTGCTTCGAACGATTGAAGCTAGAGCCATGTTTCGTTATATCTGCTATCTGGAAGTCCTGTTGTGAGTGAAGGGACTTTACATCTTGCTTACGCATCGGAGAACACTAGGAGTCCGCGGGACTCCAGGCTAAAGGGAGGTATTCCTATATAGGGATGCTTTGACTTCATTTATCAAATTCACTTTCCTGGGTTCCTTGGCCTAGGGCCTACTCTTGGAGATCGTACCCGGACAGTCAGGAGTGCAGGGACCTAGGGACTCACTCTTGTAGGTGGCGTACAGGCCAGGAGTTCCATACACGTATTTTGACAGGTCAGACATGAATCAGGATCGTATCTGATTATTTCACTCTCTCACTACAGTACGTAGGAATCTTTTTCGTTATACAGGACCCAATTACCATTGGATCCGGACATCTTATCACTCTTCAATGATGATATAGCTGGATGGAAACCTCAACCTCCTTTTGAATATTCCGGGATTCAGAATCCCCAGGGTAGTCGACCACGTTTTACTTCACAAGTTCAGTCCTCTGGGAGTTTCCTTCCCTACCACAGTCGCAGGTCACACAGTACATTTGGAATACTGGAATCACTCAGGATACGGCTAGTTTTGACCGCACTCTTGCCTGCATATAAATTCATTCTCGGAGGAGACGACTCACCGAGTAGGTCATGAGTAAACGAAAGACCCTACTCGGTTCTATTACGGAATTGGTGGTAGACTTCACGTGTTACTTGAGATTGGAGATTTGTCAGCAAGACCACATCACCGGGTGCCCCTGGCACGATTGAAGGAGCCATCTTCCACATCAAGAGTCGAGGCCTGATGGCAGTTTTCCTTTTGCGGCCCCAAAAGTCAGCATTTTGCACCTACAGGAAAATTACTAACAGATCATGTGACGAGACCAATCTCGCCACTGTGCATTGGAGGAGCTTGGTTGCCCGTCTGCTGCCTTTAGACTATGGCCCCATGTTGAAACGCTTGATTTTCCCCTGCGAAGACACGAAAGCCAGGTCATTCGGTGCTGGCCCTGTTTGAGCGGTGATACCCCAGATAGCTATGCCATGGAGCCCATTCGTATAATGAAAGACTGTGGGAAAGACTTTGGCTCCATGGCAATTGAACTGTATGTGTGTTCTCTGAACGCCATTCAGCAATAATGTGCGCTCAGATCTGAGCTATCTGGGGATATGTTGAATGTACCTGTTTTGTGCAATGGCTGCACAGTTATATGTTTTTATGTGTTTTATTGTCTTTTGCTGCCATGTGTTCAATGGAGTTTTGCCTCTGTCTTTGGAGATAATTGGATTACTTCACAATTATCTCCAGGATAGAAGACTCTGTGGAACTGGTTTTGGGCAGAAAAGCCATGCTTTATTTGGTCACAAAGGACTTCGATCTATCTTTTGAACCAATGGACCAATTTGGATGACATATGTTTGTATTTGGAGTATGCTGATTCTGAAAATGTAAGTTTTATGTGAATGTGATGCATACTTTTCAAGTTATGAATAATGTGGAAAAACTGTATTTCTCTGCCGGTGATAATTACATTACCCATTGTGTAAGGTAATTGTATCACAGGCAGAGGGGAGGATTTTGTGTCTGAATGTATTGTGTGTTTATTGGTTGTTTTCCAAAACCCTGTGGGTGGTACTAATGTGTATATAAGAACAATAAACCCACAGCTCTGGCTGTTCCTGCTTGACCCTCAAAACGGAGCCTTGTGGGGGGGATTTACTGTATGCTGTTAGAGACTGATTGCCAGGAGTGTAAGCCGCTTGGGTGCTTTTCTAACCCACCTATAGCTAGCAGCTATTTGTGAGGTTCCAGTTCGAGAGTTTGGAGTGCTACTTTGTATCCTGTTCAGGAGTTTGGGGTTCCGCGGTAGCTGTTCCTGTGTCTCTGGAAGGGGAAGATCTTCTAAACAGCGCTTTTAACCCCTTTTATGCCTGGGGCTGCCGTTACAGGTCAGCTTGGCAGCTCATGGACCGGCTGCTGGGAAACAGGTCACAACCCCACGTACACTGGATCAACCAGTGGAGGGTATTTTTTCCGTATTTTGAGGTGCCTTGTCAGTTGGCATTCTCATTGATCCACCTACTGTCACTTCTCGCAGTTGGACGGTCTATTTAAGATTGCTCTAATATATCCTGGAATATGTACCAGCGCAAACAAATAGCGTTGGATTTGTTGGTTGAGCGTTAAAACAGCAAATACAAAGCCTCCTGTCATGTTATAAAATTGTAGATTATGCTAGCTTTAGTGTACCTATAATCTTAATTTTATTAATGACAGGAGGCGAGTATTTCCCGCCCATTCTTATCCCTCCCTTGTTTAATTTTATAGTTTGGTTTCATAGGTACGTATGCAACTCTGCTTGTTGTCTCTGCTACCTGTCACTTGTTTTATGTCTAACTTTTCATAAGTAAGGTTGGGATAGCCACATATTAGGGTATTTGGTTGCTACACTGGGTACCTACATGTTTGTTCAGAGTACATTTCATTGGCTAACCAACCTGTTCGGTTCTGTTTTTCTCTCGTTTCAGCTTACAGTCCATCATCGCTATATGATTTGGCAGTTCCTCTTGGATGGTGGACATTGTCGTATTCATCGTATATAGGACTTAGTTTCTTTCCCATTATGTTTTCTGCCTTTTGTTCTGTTTTGTCGCAGCTTGAAAGAGGCAATGATGCATGGGGAGGGGAGTTTTATAGTACCTAACTTTTTTCTGATTGGTTGTTTTTTCTGTGCTGCTGCGGAGTTCTAGTAAAGACAGACTTAAGAAAATACTTTCCTCCTGACATTAATAAAATGAAGATTATAGGTACACTAAAGCTAGCATAATCTACAATTATCAAACCCCAATACTGCTGTAAGAAAGTCTGTGCTCCATCAGCTGATCGTCTGCAATAAGCAAAGACTGATTTCCAAACCCCAATACTGCTGTAAGAAAGTCAGTGCTCCATCAGCTGATTGTCTGCAATAAGCAAGGTAGCCTTCTGGAAGACCCTATCCTGCACAGCATTATTTATATTTAATTTAACCACCATGTACATTTATTTTATTTTATATATCCTGTGTGCATTTTATATTTTCTTGCCTTTATATCGTGTCTGCTATGCTAAAGTATAGTTTTGCCAGTCCTGTATGTAATTGTTTTATTCACCTATATCCATTCCTCTATTTCCCCTCTGATTTGTGACTGACCTCTGACCCCTCCCTTCTTTTATTGATATGTTTGTTTTTATTTGAATAACCATCCCTTCATCTCTGTGCCTAGATACATATCCCCGTCCCTCAGCTTTATTGCAGCCTATCTGACCCTCACATATCTTTATACAACAGCCTGATTTCAGAACTATCAAGGCCCAATACTGCAGTAAGAAAGTCTGATACCCCATGCTAATTATTACATTTATAGATTGTCTGTCACACCCAAATTTTAGATAAGTTAAAATAACAGGTGTACACACTGCCTTTTTTTAGTACACTCCTGCACTTTCTTAACCCATAAAATGTAATATCTACCTACTATTATCATTATTATTTATATAGTGCCATCAGATTATGTAGCGCTGTATAGTTGTTACTGGAGGAATAACAGGAACAAACCACAGAAGCCACACATAGATATATGGACACAGGCATCCAGGAAGTAAGAGGCCTTTATTCACGTACCGATCGGGTCTCAGATGGACTAACGTTCCACAACAGATCTGAGCCCAGAACACATGGAGTACATTCCTTATATAGCAATATAGCTCCTCCCATAAATAGCTACACCCACACATACCCTTAACCAATCAATGAACACAGTCTGGACTTGCTCATCCGGTCTGACCACATTGCTCATCCAAAACAAAGAAGAAAGGAGTGTGATTTCAATTCCTACATTCCTGCACATGCTCAGTACATTGATGACAGTATCTTAGCTATGTGTAACTAACTAACTGATACTACAAACACATGTACCTGCATATGCCACATGGCAATCTTGGCCTACTAAACTTCTATTTTACTGGAATCCCATCACATTCCCCCCTTTGATGCTTTTGATATAAAATAATTCCAGATGCATCATCAATCATAGTTTGCCAACACCTCTCAAGTAACCATCTACTCTTTAGGTGTGTTGTCTGGCATGTGTAGTAGAAGGTTCGCTAGGGGTGTGAAGGGGAGCTTGGTGTGTGTAGTGTCTCAGATCAGGCGGCCAATGTCTCGCCAGAAGCTGGTAACTTGTACGCATTGCCACCAGATGTGAAGTACTGTTCCCTCCCCCTTTCCACATCTCCAGCACTCCGGAGACGAACCTGGGTATAGCTTGTGCAAGCGAGTGGGTACCATGTACCACCTATATAGAATCTTCCTATATTGTTCCAGTAGGGTTTCTGATTTGATTAATTTTTTGGTTGCTACTATAGGACGTTCCCAGTGGTCTTTACTTATGTGGCACTGTAGGTCTTTTGCCCAGTGTTTGGCTGGGTTAGAGTCTGCAAAGTGTTGTGTGGCTCGGAGAAGCTGATAACACCAGGATAGTGGCTTAAACATTGGTGCCCATGAACCCTTGGTGGTCGTCTGTTCCCATTTCTTCATAACGAGGGAGCTTTCGTCTGGAGTGGAAGTCTTTTCTGTGTGTTTATGTATAAACGAGCTTAGTTGCATGTGGGAGAATTGGGAGGCCACCGGTATATGGTATTCTTCTTGTAGGGCTTAAAAAGTTTTTAGTTTATTATGCATGAGCATTTGGTGCAGGTGTGTGACCCCGTTAGTTATCCATGGCTTGGCATTAAAGGTTGAGATACAGTATGTGATAGTGTTGAGTGGGGTGGCCGGTGATAGGGGGGTATGGTTAGTTTATGTCAAAGCTTATCACAAGCTTTTACTGCTATTTTCAACTGCGTTGGCATCTGTGGAACCTTCTGGCCTAAACCTTTTAGGAAGCCACAGTATGGTGGGTATGTCAAAGGGCTTTATAGCTAGTTTTTCCATCTGCACCCATTGCGGTAAAGTCGTGTTTGTGAAGTGGGGAAGGATTGCTGCTAATATCGCTGCTTGGTAGTATGTCTTAATGTCCGGTAAGGCGAGGCCACCCTGTCTCACCGGTACTCGTAGCAATGTTCCCTGTACCCGGGCCCTTTGTCCCCCCCACACAAATCTATTAATATCTTTTTCTGTTTCTCGGAGGTAGGACATGGGTACCTGAATCGGTAAGTTGCAAAACAAGTATTGAAGCCTAGGGAGTATGGACATTTTGATGGTTGCTACTCTCTCGGTCCAGGTCAGAAACAGGGTGCCCCATTTCTTCATTAGTTGACAATAATCCCCCCACACCCTAACATAGTTCGTTGAAAAAGTCCCTGTAGGGTTTTTTGTGAAGGTCAGTCCTAAGTATTTTATTGTATCTGTTCTCCACTCAAAAAGATGTTCCTTCTTGAGGGCAGTCAATGTTTGTTGGCTGAGCCGCACTCCCAGCGTCTATGTCTTGCTGGCATTAAGGGAGTACTATGTGTAACGGACCGTTTTGCCCACAAGAGGTTAAAAACCGTTTAGGCGATATTCCCCTTTCTCAGCTGCACAGACAGCTACTGCAAGCACCAATCTCCCGAACTGCAAACCCACGAATTCACCAACTCCCGAACTGCAACCAAGGGAATACTCGAAACTCCCAAACTGGAGACACACGAATAACTGCTAGCAGACGAACAGGAAAAGCCCCCAAGCGGCTTACACTCCTGGCAATCAGTCTCTAACAGCATACAGTAAATCCCCCCAAAGACGAGATGACACTTCGTTTTGAGGGTCAAGCAGGATCTGGTTTACTGGGGCTAACTGCCCGGCTTTTATGCAGGTCTCCCACCTGGTGGACACTCCCCTAGGGGACCAGATGGGAGACTGGGACAAAAAGGGTACAAGAACTTACACATTTCAACAATCCCACAGTGCATCACAATCCCTCCTCTCTGTCCTGGAGATAATTGGGAAGTAATTCAATTATCTCCAAAGACAGAGGCAAAACTCCATTAACCACATGGCAGAAAACAAACAGTAAAAGACATAAAATTACCTACAGTTACATTCAGTACATAAAACATATATGTTCTACATATCCCCAGATAGCTCAGGTCTGAGCGCACATTATTAAGCGAATGGCGCTCAGACCACACGAATACAGTTTAATCGCCATGGAGCCAAAGTCTTTGCACAGTCAGTTTCATGCGAATGGGCTCCATGGGATTCCTATCTGGGGCACAACACACTCAAACAAATTGTGGCAAACCTAGCCACTTGGACTATAACCAGAGACTGTATCTTTAAGGGTTGCCTACATGCCGGTGGAGATATGTGTTTAACTATGTACACTGTATGCTGACTGTAATATCTTGGATTGCCTGTATTTGCTATCCGCCGAATGCGGATAGCTATTTGTATGGGGTTTGCCTTTCGTTTCATGAACGGCACTTTGGAGGGCCGTTCGTGAACCGAAAACATGACCCCTAATAGCCCACACACTTAGAGACCAGTACAACACCAACCGACCATCTCCAGCTCTGCTCCATTCCGGCCAGCACCAGGGATCCCCCCACCACCATCCCGCTACAATGGCCGAGCCAACATCCAATGCCATACCTGCCGGCAGTGGGGGCATATGTCCCGGGAGTGCACCCAGAATCGGAGTAGACATCACCGTCAAGTTGTGGTTGTGGGGGGGAAGGAAGTACAAGGGCTGAGGGACTCGGGAGCCACTTTGACCCTGGTTGCTCCACATTTGGTTCCAGATACGGCCCACACTGGCGGATCAGTGGCGGTCAGGGTAGCAGGGGGAGCCATGTACCGGCTACCCACTGCCAAGGTGAATTTGAACTGGGGTGCTGGGGAGGGGGTTGTAGAAGTGGCAATAATGAAGAAGTTACCAGCAGATGTTGTGTTGGGGAATGACTTGGGCCAGATGACTTCAGCTTTCCTACCCCAGGCTCCTTCGCAAGAAGCTCATCCGGTAACTACCCGGCAACAGGCTCGCACCACGGTACCACCAAACACACTCTGAGGCTCAGGTAAGAAACCATGACCCCCCCTTGACGCATATGACCTGGGACACCCCGACCACTTTTGAAGCAGAGGTCCAGACAGACCCCAAACTGCAGGTGTACCGAGATAGGGTAGGGCGGGAGGGGGAACGGTACATTTGGGAAAACAAGTTGTTGTACCGGGTAGCTGAAAGGGCAATAGGAAGCTCTGTGACCCTCCAAACTAAGCAGCTGGTAGTACCCCAGAAGTATAGACCTGAGTTACTAAGAATAGCCCATGACATCCCTCTGTCCGGCCATTTAGGGATGACCCGGACCCAGTATCGCCTAACTCACGCTTTCTTTTGGCCCGGGATTTCGAAAGATGTAAGACATTATTGCACCTCCTGTGATGTGTGTCAGCGGGTAGGTAAGAGAGGGGATCGCCACAAAGCGAAACTGTGTCCACTACCTATAATTGAGGAACCATTCAACCGTGTGGCTGTAGATATAGTGGGGCCACTACCAAAACCCAGCCCCTCTGGGAAGCGGTATATACTGACCGTGGTGGACTACGCCACTCGGTACCCCGAGGCGATTGCCCTAACCAATATTCACGCTGAGACCGTGGCCGAAGCCCTGATGAAAATCTTTTCCAGAGTAGGGTTCCCGCAGAAAATTGTCTACGATAGGGGGACACAATTTACGGCCGAGGTTACTCAGCAGTTATGGAAAATATGTGGCATTAAGCCAATCATTAACTCGGCCTACCACCCTCAATCCAACGGATTGTGTGAGAGGTTCAACTACGGTCTGGTATGACAGAGGTGCCAAAGACCGTAGTTTTCAAGTGGGGCAGAAGGTGCTAATCCTCAAACCTGTCCGCACTGACAAACTACAGGCCGTCTGGCAGGGCCCATACCAGGTGGTAGAGCAGAGATGCGATACCACCTATGTGATCGGCCCATGCTCCGGAGTAGGGAAGCGACGCATGCTCCATGTGAACATGCTCAAACCCTACCACGAGCGAACGGAGGACGTGGCAGTTATTTGCACGCCCGCCTCAGAAGATCAGGAGAACTTACCTCTTCCAGATCTGTTAGAGCAGGAAGAGCAGAAGGAGCCCTCCCAGGGGGTTCAGCTGGGGGAGCGGCTAAGTCCTCAAGAGCGTACCCAGGTACAAGAACTAATAGCGGCAAAGGGCGCCACCTTTTCTAACTTACCTGGGTACACTCCACTAGCCACTCACCGAGAAACCCCGGGACAGCTTCCAATGCGACAAACCCCATATCGGATTCCTGAATCCGTGCGGGAACATATGAGGAAGGAGATTGAAGAGATGTTGCAGTTGGGGGTTATCGAACACTCTGATAGCCCCTGAGCATCGCCGGTAGTCCTGGTCCCCAAGAAAGATGGTACCACCCGGTTCTGTGTGGACTACCGGAGGTTGAACGACAAAACCGTGTCGGACGCTTACCCTATGCCCCGGATAGACGAACTGATAGATAGGATGGCCAGAGGCCAGTATCTCACGACGATAGATCTTTGTTAGGGATATTGGCAAATTCCACTAGCCGAGGACGCCATCCCCAAGTCGGCGTTCGTCACCCCGTTTGTCTTGTACCAATTTCGAGTCATGCCATTCGGGATGAAGAACGCCCCCGCGACATTCCAGCGGATGGTGGATCGGCTACTGGACGGGTTCCAGGATTATGCGTGTGCATACCTGGATGATATTGCCATCTACAGCAAGACCTGGTCGGATCACCTACAACATATAGGGGCGGTAATAGATCGGATTAGGGAGGCAGGGCTTACCTTGAAACCCAGCAAGTGCCACATAGGGATGGCGGAGGTCCAATACTTAGGGCACCGGGTAGGTAGCGGGCAACAGAAGCCTGAGCCCGCACAGATTGTAGCCGTAGCCCAGTGGCCTACCCCTAGGACCAAAACCCAAGTCCTTGCCTTCTTAGGTACCGCCGCGTATTATAGAAAATTTGTGCCCAATTACAGTGCCCTGGCCAAACCCCTGACTGACTTGACGAAGAAAAACCTGCCCAGGCAGGTCATCTGGGCCCCAGAGTGTGAACAGGCATTCAACCAACTAAAGACGGTGTTACAAACTGACATTTGTAACTGTTATTTTATTTGACAAATTGCCCTGCTTCCCTGTGTTATGGAGAAGCCTAATTGCCAGCCTTCTGCCCCATGACTATGGACCTAGTGTGTATGGCGATTTGACTGTATTTGTGGGATCTGAGCGCTGTTTGGATATATTGAGCGCTCAGATCCAAGCCATCTGGGGATAGGTTGAATGTGGGGGTTCTGTTCAGTGCAATAGGAGTTATGTATTTTTGTGTCTTTTGCTAACATGTGGTTAATGGAGTCTGCCTCTATCCCTGGATAATTGGATTACTTTCCCCATTGTCCAGGATAGAGGCCTCTGTAAAACCGGTTTGGGCCAGAAAACCATGCTGCCAGCCAGGCCCCAAAAGACACTTTTGCTAACTTTTGAACCCCTTGTCTGATTTGTGCCATTTTTTAATATGTTGCTCCCCTTAATGGATTGATTCCAAATATGTAATTTTTATGAAGATTGGATGTGTAGTTTGGAAGTTATAGTACATGTATAAAAACTGTATTTTTACTGTTCTGTTTTAATTATGTTATGTGATTATCTGAGGGATGGGAATTTCCCTGAATGTATATTGTTCCGATTGGTTATACTGCTAATTATGTGGGTGTCTCCCTTGCATGGGCAGAATCTCATAAAAGCAGAGTGTGTGCCATTAAACATCAGATCTTCTTAACCCTCAATACGTAGCCTTGTCTCGTTATTGGAGGGAACTGCTATATCACACTGGGGATTGCTATGCTCTGCATATTCCCCTGAGCTTTTAATCACTTAGCTCTTTTAAGAGCTGTTCCTGTTACGCTCTCCTGGAGGAGAGGTCTTCCCACACGGTCCTGGAGGACAGAAGTTGATCCAGGGTGGAAGGAAGACGGCGAGACTCCAGTTAAGCTACGGCGGTTGTGGAGTCTGCGGTGGTTGTGGTGTCTGCTGCAGTGTTTGGAGTCCTCAGGAAGCGCTAGGAGCATCCATCAACGGAGGGTACTCGGTCGGAGTACAGGGAGCTCCGTTACATTGGTGGCAGCGGTGGGATGGCGTCCTAGTGCGAGGAGAAGCAGCTCGGAGACACTGGTATCGTATGAGAGGTTATTGAGGGCAACGCTAGCCACTGTACAGCGTCCCTAACTACAGCAGCATGGAGCAGGCATGGATAGAGCCCTGCGAAGAGTACCTCAACGAGGATGACGCTTACATTGAGGAGGTAAAGAGGCGGTTGGTCTGCTATGGCCCAGACCTTTCGAACGAGGTGGTCCACCAAGTAATGCGCCAGTTGAGTGCTGAGAACAGTGCGGCAATGGCCTTTGAGCGAAAACTGTGGAGGTTGAGGATATGGACACCTTAGTCTCCAGCGACAGTGTAAGTTCCAGGGAGCCGAAGGTGTCGTCCTTCCTCCCCAGCGGCAGTGCAAGTTCCAGGGAGCTGAAGGTGTCGTCCTTCCTCCCCAGCGGCAGTGCAAGTTACAGGGAGCCGAAGGTGTCGTCCTTCCTCCCCAGCGGCAGTGCGAATTCCAGGGGGCCGAAGGTGTCGTCCTTCCCCCGCAACAGCAGCAGTGTGTCCTACAGGGAGCAGAGACAGTTGGTCTCTCTCTCCAGCAACAGGACATTGTTATGGGAGTGGAGACAGGCGGTCTCCCTCTCCAGCGGCAGCCTGTGTTTCAGGGAGAGGAGCACAGCACCCTATCTCCCCAGCAGCAGCTTACCCCACCAAGGGGAGACACCAATCTCCCAGATGGCGCAGATGGGACCGTGGTCTCTGTGCCTGACCTACAGGGATGCTGGACAGCCTGTCCAGATCCCCAACTACCCTCACAGGGACAACAGGAAGAGGGGGTAAGTACGAATTCCCCTCCCCAGCTAACTCCTAACTTGGCCCCAGGGTTAACAGAGGAGATGTTAACCCCCACTGACCCCCACGTTCCCCTGGCTACTGAGCCGGACTATGTTCCCAGCACCCCAGCGGAAGAGCTGGCAGCTGGGCAGAGTGCAGTCGCCTCTGCCCTCCCTTTGTCCCTTGTCCAGAGCCTGATGTCCTGCAGGCTATACCAGCGGAAGAGCTGGCAGCTGGGCAGAGTGCAGTCAGCCTCTGCCCTCCCTTTGTCCCTTGTCCAGAGCCTGATGTCCTGCAGGCTATACCAGCGGAAGAGCTGGCAGCTGGGCAGAGTGCAGTCGGCCTCTGCCCTCCCTGTGTCCCTTGTACAGAGCGTGACATTCTGCCGGCTACCCCAGCGGAAGAGCTGACATCAGGGCAGAGCGCCGCTGGCCTCTGCCCTACTGACCCCCTTGTTACAGGACTGGTCTGCAACCCCCTCTCCCCAGCAGAAGTGCGGGCATCAGGGCAGAGCGCCGCTGGCCTCTGCCCCCAAGTACCACCAGCTATTTGCCCAGCTGCACCAGGAAGGCAGAGGATGCTGCATTTTCATCCTACAACCTGGAACCTACAGGCCAGTACTGTTTATTGTGGGGGGGCTACTTTGCTACTTGTTATTTGTGGGTGGGCTGCGAGACTAACTTAGGCACTGACCGACAGGAGGTCAGGTGCCTGGTTAGTCTCCCTCCAAAAGGGGAGATATGTTACAAACTGCCATTTGTAACTGTTATTTTATTTGACAAATTGCCCTGCTTCCCTGTGTTATGGAGAAGCTTAATTGCCAGCCTTCTGCCCCATGACTATGGACCTAGTGTGTATGGCGATTTGACTGTATTTGTGGGATCTGAGCACTGTTTGGATATATTGAGCGCTCAGATCCAAGCCATCTGGGTATAGGTTGAATGTGGGGGTTCTGTTCAGTTCAATAGGAGTTATGTATTTTTGTGTCTTTTTGTGTCTTTTGCTAACATGTGGTTAATGGAGTCTGCCTCTATCCCTGGATAATTGGATTACTTTCCCCATTGTCCAGGATAGAGGCCTCTGTAAAACCGGTTTGGGCCAGAAAACCATGCTGCCAGCCAGGCCCCAAAAGACACTTTTGCTAACTTTTGAACCCCTTGTCTGATTTGTGCCATTTTTTAATATGTTGCTCCCCTTAATGGATTGATTCCAAATATGTAATTTTTATGAAGATTGGATGTGTAGTTTGGAAGTTATAGTACATGTATAAAAACTGTATTTTTACTGTTCTGTTTTAATTATGTTATGTGATTATCTGAGGGATGGGAATTTCCCCGAATGTATATTGTTCCGATTGGTTATACTGCTAATTATGTGGGTGTCTCCCTTGCATGGGCAGAATCTCATAAAAGCAGAGTGTGTGCCATTAAACATCAGATCTTCTTGACCCTCAATACGTAGCCTTGTCTCGTTATTGGAGGGAACTGCTATATCACACTGGGGATTGCTATGCTCTGCATACTCCCCTGAGCTTTTAATCACTTAGCTCTTTTAAGAGCTGTTCCTGTTACGCTCTCCTGGAGGAGAGGTCTTCCCCACACGGTCCTGGAGGACAGAAGCTGATCCAGGGTGGAAGGAAGACGGCGAGACTCCAGTTAAGCTACGGCGGTTGTGGAGTCTGCGGTGGTTGTGGTGTCTGCTGCAGTGTTTGGAGTCCTCAGGAAGCGCTAGGAGCATCCATCAACGGAGGGTACTCAGTCAGAGTACAAGGAGCTCCGTTACATGCCCCCTTAGGTGGCATAGCGCCTGGAAACAGGTTAATGGCACAGTCATATGCTCTGTGGGGAGGCAATTGATTCGGATTGAGCATTGTTAAACACCTCCTGAAGTTCTCGGTATTGTATGGGAACTCCAAAAGTTTGGGGAGTGGTAGTGGGAAGGTCAATAGTATCCAATCTCTTTAGTACTAGTTTTATACATCTCCCCATACACTCTTTACCCCATTCTAATATCTCCCCATTAGCCCAGTCAATATAGGGATTGTGCTTACTCAGCCACGGAAATCCTAATATGACAGGACATGATGGAGAAGTAATAACCTGAAACGTCATCTCCTCCCTATGGGAGGCCCCAATAGAGATCATAATAGGGACAGTTTTGTGGGTTATAAGTGGTTGTGTGAGTGGTCTACCATCAATATCCTCTACAGCTATCGGCGTAGGTCTCTCCCTGACCGGTATCTCATTACCCCTAATAAACTGGACATCAATAAAATTTCCAGCAGCACCTGAGTCCATTAGGGCACTGTAAGAAAACTTCTTGTTATCAAGGGAAATAGATACCTCAAGGAGGAACCTACTTTAGTTTTTGTTAGAGGACAACTCCATCACACCTAATATCTGTCCCCTTAAGGTTCTTGGGTGCGGAAGTTTTCCGGACGCACTGGGCAATTAGTTATCATATGTCCTTTTCTACCGCAATATAGGCATAACCCCTCCCTTCCCCTATACTGTTTTTCGGCCTCAGACAGTCTAGTGACCCCCAACTGCATAGGTTCGGGGTCGGACTCTACAGGGCGGTTAGACAAAACAGGTTTAGAGAATCAAGGTGCTAGGGACATAGCCGTACATCTGGTCTTGCTGCTGGTGACTTTTCTGAGTCTTAACCTATTATCAATATGCATGACCAACGTAATAAATTCGTTAAGACTCTTAGGTAATTCTTTAGCGGCTATCTCATCTAGTATAGTCTCTGAGAGACCCTTTTTGAATGCTGAGATTAACCCATTGTTAGTCCAGTCTACCTCGGAAGCTAAGGTACGGAATTCAATAGCATAATCCGAGATAGACCAGTTACCTTGTCTGATGTGCATTAGGGCAGTGGAGACGTCATCCTCTCTACCCAATGGCTCAAACGTGAGCTTGAATTCGGCATGGAATTCCTGGTAATTATGAGCTATGCTCAGATTACTCTCCCACAACGGATTAGCCCAGGCAAGGGCCTTGCCCTTTAATTGATTCATTAGATAACCAATTTTTGCTCTGTCCGTGGGGAACGACCCTGGTGA
This sequence comes from Pelobates cultripes, assembly GCA_933207985.1. NCBI lineage: Eukaryota > Metazoa > Chordata > Amphibia > Anura > Pelobatidae > Pelobates > Pelobates cultripes. The sequence continues at coordinate 235,812,019 of OW240913.1, forward strand.
GGCCTCAAAATGGTACTCCACCTGATTAAGAAAACCCCTGCATTCCTGTATAATGCCATCAAACTGTAGGGATGGCGATAAAGAGATGCTATTAAAAGTGGGTGGAGGTACACAGGGTCAAGATACCAGAATATAGAGAAGTCAATAAACAAAGCCAAAGTCAAAAACCAGGTAGAAAACTATAAACAGGAACGCGCTCTCAGACAACCTCAATGGAAACCACAGCAGGGCACTGAGCAGGATGAGAACTGGGCCTAAATACCTCTACTCTAGATCTGATAGGCTGTAACCGGCCTTTGACCCCAAAGTCAGTTACCAGGTTTCATTTGCATAATTGCTGCTCAGCATTAACCCTTCTGTGGATTAGGTTGCTGCTCGGCACACCTTTTCCTGTGTGGACAGTAAATGTCACTAACCACATTTTTATAAGCGGATGAATACGTGACAGATATGAAGTGCAGGCCACAAATGCACTATTTAGCACCTAAAGAATTTAAATGTTTAAAAATGCGCTGTAACCACAGTATTTGATGGTTCTATTTGACTCTCAGATGTGAAGTGCAGCACAGGCCGAAAATGTATTAATTAGCTGCCAAAAATTTACTAGTTTGCAGAATTCTTTCCTAAGCTGTCAGTATCAGCAGCAGCATCCTCTCCCTACAATAATAAGAACTCATTTGCGTGCGGCGCTATGCGACTACAGTTTATATATAGAGGCTGGGTCACATGCTGCACTGGCCAATCACAGACATGCCATTAGTAGGCATGGCTGTGATGGCTTCTAAGTGCACACGAGTCAAACGCTTGTTGATTGGCTGCCCTGCAGCCTTTCAAAATACGTCATTAAATCGACGAACACTGAACTCCAACCTGAACATACACTGATATGTCTGTGTTCGGGTCCGGGGTCCAAAAAACTTAATGTTCGGTGCGAACACAAACTTTACAGTCCGGGGTCGCTCAACTCTAGTAATAACGTTTGAGACCAGGCATGAAGGTAACTGATTACAGATGTAGTCTCAAACTTACACATCCAACTATCAGTAGTGTAATTTATTCTGTTATACCGTTTAAAAAGATCCTCTTAAACAAAAATCTTGCATGTTATTTTTTAGTGCACTTCTTTTATTATTATTATTATTATTATTATTATTACTGGTATTTATATAGCGCTAGCATATTCCATAGCACTTTACAATATTATCAAAGGGAGATTTAACAATAAATGAGACAATTACAAAAACTTACAGGAACAATAGGTTGAAGATGGTCCTGCTCAAATGAGCTTACAGTCTAAAGGAGGTGGGGCATAAAACACAACAGGATAGGAGGTAGCAATCAACCAAGGTGGAGTGAAGCAGAACTGGAGGAGAGAATAGAGTGCTGCCCTTTAGGAGAGAGCAAGGGACAGGTATGTGAGGTAGAGGTTACTCTGGAAGGCCATAAGCTTTCCTAAAGAGATGGGTTTCTACCAATGCTACCATTACCTAAGAGATAACGGCACTCAGCAAAAGGAACAATTAATCAGCCAGAAATTATTCAGACATCAAATATCAATGAATTATATCGAGTAACCATGAATTCTGCATCTTAACAAAAAGCTAAGAAAATAGAAAGTCTGATACTCTGTTGCTGAACTCTGTAGCTTAGATTCAGTTTTTAAAAAAAAAATTAGTTAACGTTAAACACATTTGACTTGTAAGAACTAATAAACATACACAGTAATATATTAAAAATACAATGGAAAGCTGCAAAATATGATTTTCTATTTGGTAAAAAAAACAATGCAGGTTCACTCAACACTTTTAAAACTGACAAGTCAATGCATGCTATCACCAACTAATCACAAAAAGAAAGCATCCTAGCGTAGCTTACTGTCAGGTGGGGGCTGTGGCTCAACACGCAGAAACAAGTCAACTAGAAAAACGTATTACCAGGCCTTAGAATGGTTGGATTTAACGTAGAAAAAATAGTCAGTGTGACGGAACCGCTGGCACCTCGACCGGGTACCTTCTGCCGACGGATGCTCCTAGTGCTTTCCGAGGACTCCAAGCACTCTGCCCGGCACCATAACCACTGCAGACCCCACGAACCGCCACAGCTTGGTTGGGGTCTCGCCGTCTCCACCCACTCTGGACCCAAGACCAGGGTCCAGCTTCCAGAAGGTCGACCTCTCTCCGAATTCCAGAGAACAGGAACAGGAACAAGCTCTTAGCAGAGCTTAGTGATTATACCCTGGGGAGTATAGTGATTATAGCAATCCCCAGAGTGTAGTTCTCCAATCCCCCAAACATGAGCCGAAACTTCATGAAGGTACAAGATGATCTGATCTTTTAATGGCACATACTCTGCTGTTATGCAATTCTCCCCTGCAAGGGAGACGCCCACAGACAATTATACAATACCCAATCACACAATGGTTACATCCCACACATCTCCTCCCCTTAGCCTGAGAGGTAACTCAATTATCCATACATTTTAAAACACACTTTTTACCCAACTTTCATAACTCCAAAACTATACATCCAATATTCATAAAACTTACATATTATTAATCAGCACACTTTAAATAGAAACATAAGCCAAATCCATCCAGGTGTTAAAAAGTTAGCTGGAGGTTCCTTTATGACCGACCGCAAGCACATTTTCCTGCCCAAAACAGTTCCATAGATTTGGGCTGTGCGGTCGGTCTATTTCAGGCTGAAAAAACGACTAAGTCCCATCGCCGAATCTTAGTCTCTGCGGCTGCAAAATAGTTGTGGGAGAAGGTAGGGCTCAGCGGTGTTCGAAGGAAATGAAGAAGGAAATGAGAGGGAGGGGGAGAAGAAGGAAATTGGAGAGGGGGTAGAAGAAGGAAGTTGGAGAGGGAGAGGGAGAAGAAGGAAATTGGAGGGGGGGAGAAGGCAATGAGAGGGAGGGGGAGAAGAAGGAAATTGGAGAGGGGGGAGAAGAAGGAAATTGGAGAGGGAAGAGGAGAAGAAGGATGAAGAAGGAAATGAGAGAGGGGGGAGAAGAAGGAAATTGAGAGGGAAGAAGGAAGCTTGAGAGGAGGGGAGAAGAAGGAAATAGAGGGGGGGATAAGGCAATGAGAGGGAGGGGAAGAAGGAAATTGGAGAGGGAGGGGAGAAGAAGGATATTGAGGAGGGTGGAGAAGAAGGAAATTGGAGAGGGGGAGAAGAAGGAAATTGAGAGGGAGGGGAGAAGAAGGAAATTGGGGAGAAGAAGGAAATTGAGAGGGGAGAAGAAGGAAATTGAGGGTGGGAGAAGAAGGAAATTGAGGGTCGGGATAAGAAGGAAATTGAGGGGAGAAGGAAAATGAGGGGAGAAGAAGGAAATTGGAGAGGGGGGAGAAGAAGGAAATTGGAGAGGGGGGAGAAGAAGGAAATTGGAGGGGGGGAGAAGAAGGAAATTGGAGGGGGGGAGAAGAAGGAAATTGGAGAGGGGGGTAGAAGAAGGAAGTTGGAGAGGGAGGGGGAGAAAAAGGAAATTGGAGGGGGGGAGAAGGCAATGAGAGGGAGGGGGAGAAGGAAATTGGAGAGGGAGGGGGAGAATATTGCCTGGATAGGGCATCTGCCTTAATGTTTCTGGCACAAGGTCTATTTGTTATAATGAAGTTAAAATGAAACAGAAACAGAGACCATCTAGCCTGTCTGGAAGATATCCTTTTAGCCTCCCCAATGTATTCTAGGTTTTTGTGGTCTGTTATGATGATCAGGGGTATTTTGGATCCTTCCACCAGATGTCTCCATTTCTTTAACGCTAAAATTATAGCAAGCAATTATCTATTCCCTATGTCATAGTTCCTCTTTGCCGGTGATAAAAAAAGCTGCAGGGGTGTAGTGGTTTATCATGACTTTATCTCTGTGAAAGGATGGCACCAACCCCCGTTTCAGAGGCATCAACTTCCAGCAGAAACGGTTTGCTAGGATCAGGATGAGAAAGGATAGGAGCTGATGCGATCAAGGCTTTGAGATGCTCGAAGCCATCAACAACCTCCTTCGGCCATGACAGCATCTTGACATTTTTACGTGTCAGATTAGTTATCAGGCTATTACCATGGAAAAACCCTTAATAAATCGACGGTAATAGTTGGCAAAAACGATAAACCATTGGATAGCCTTTAAACCGTGAGGTAAAGGCCATTGTAACACTGCCTCTAGTTTCTTAGGATCCATCTCGAAACCAGAAGCAGATATAGTATAACCAAGAAACTGCACTTCCTTTTGGTCAAAAAGACACTTTTCCAGTTTGCAGTAAAGACTGTTCTTTAGCAAGGTTTGTAAGACTAGTTTAACCTGAGCATGATGAGTTTTTTCATCAGGTGAGTACACTAATATATCATCCAGATATACCAATACAAATGAATAAATAAAGTCCCTCAGGACATCATTTATGAGATCCTGAAAAACAGCGGGGGCATAACATACAAAATACATAACCAGGTATTCGTAATACCCATTTCTCATATTAAATGCTGTTTTCCATTCGTGACCGTCTTTAATCCTAACAAGATTATATGCACTCCTTAAATCTAGCTTAGTAAACAATTTAGTCCATTTTAATCTGTCAAACAGTTCAGATATAAGTGGTATAGGGTAAGCATTTCTGATGTCTTTTTTTTTTTTTTGAGAGCCCTGTAACCAATACATGGGCTAGATCACCCTCCTTATTTGAAACAAAGAAAAACCCCGCTCCGCTGGAGATGAGGATTTACAGTGCCTTGCAAAAGTATTCACCCCCCTTGGCATTTTTCGTGTTTTGTTACCTCACAACCTGGAATTGACATGGATTGTTTGAGGATTTGCATCATTTAATTTACAGAACATGCCCACAACTTTGAAGATTTTTATTTTATTTTATTGTGAAACAAACAACAAATAGGACAAAATAACAGAAAAAGTCAATGTGCATAACTATTCAATACTTTGGAGAGTCACCTTTTGCAGCAATCACAGCTCCAAGTCGCTTTGGATAAGTGTCTATGAGCTTGCCACATCTTACCCCTGGGATTTTTGCCCATTCCTCCTTGCAAAACTGCTCCAGCTCCTTCAAGTTGGATGGTTTGCGCTTGTGAACAGCAATCTTTAAGTCTGACCACAGATTTTCTATTGGATTGAGGTCTGGGCTTTGACTAGGTCATTCCAACACAGTACATGTTTCCCTTTAAATCACTCAAGTGTTGCTTTAGCAGTGTGTTTGGGGTCATTGTCCTGCTGGAAAATGAACCTCCGTCCTAGCCTCAAATCACGCACAGAGTAGTACAGGTTTTGCTCAAGAATATCCCTCTATTTAGCACCATCCATCTTTCCCTCAACCCTGACCAGTTTCCCAGTCCCAGCTACTGAAAAACATCCCCACAGCATGATGCTGCCACCACCATGTTTCACTGTGGGGATGGTGTTCTTTGGGTGATGTGATGTGTTGGGTTTGCGCCAGATATAGCGTTTTCTTTGATTGCTAAAAAGTTAAATTTTAGTCTCATCAGACCAGAGCACCTTCCTCCATACATTTTAGGAGTCTCCCACATGCCTTTTTGCAAAACGTGCCATTTAGTTTTTTGGCTGAAAGTAATGGCATTTTTCTGGCCACTCTGCCATAAAGCCCAACTCTATGGAGCGTACGGCTTATTGTCGTCCTATGTACAGATACTCCAGTCTCTGCTGTGGAACTCTGCAGCTCCTCCAGGGTTACCTTGCTGCCTCTCTGATTTGGTTATGATAGATTTGATGGTGCTCCTGGGGATCATCAAAGATTTTTATAACCTAACCCTAACTTGTACTTCTCAACAGCATTGTCCCTTACTTGTTTGGAGAGTTCCTTGGTCTTCATGGCAGTGTTTGGTTAGTGGTGCCTCTTGTTTAGGTGTTGCAGCCTCTGGGGCCTTTAAAAAAAAAAAAAGTGTGTATATGTAATGACAGATCATGTGACAGATTGCACACAGGTGGACATCATTTCACTAATTATGTGACTTCTGAAGGTAATTGGTTGCACCAGAGCTTTTTATGGGCATTCATAACAAAGGGGGTGAATACATACGCACATGCCAATTTTCGGTTTTCTATTTCTAAAAAATAGTTTTATGTATATATTGTTCTCATTTCACTTCACCAACTTAGAGTATTGTGTTCTGATCCATCACATAAAATTCAGATTAATAAAACTTTGATAACAAAAAAACAGAGAGTGGAGTCAGCGCTAATATATCAGAAAGAGATGCAAAGGGCAGCAATCCCAGACAAGGACTCCCTCAAGTGTCCTTGAGATAAATACAGAAAGCAAACAAACAGAAGGATGGGACTGTGCCAATAAACAAAATTTAAAAAGTCCTAATTGGGGTATTGAAATAAAGTACAATGTAATGAAACTTGGTCTTATGTTGGTCTCTGAAGTTGTGGAATTCTGCTCCTTACTGATATATGGAGGAGGGCGATGGATGATGAGATGGTAGAGAATGATCCAAAAGGTATCCAAATAAAAAAGAAGAGATAATACTCACTTTTAGTAGAGCTTAATCCACCTCTGGTATGAATAGCTTGCAGCGGTATTATCCCCGCTTGTAGGATATACAGTGAGCTTCCTCTTCAGTGTAGTGACAGGCAACCATGGGGAAGATGAAACGAAAAGCAGTAATAGTGCAGTATGTCCCAAAAGTGGATAAAAAGTATTAAAATATAATAGATACACTCACATTTAATAGAGCTTATACTAGCTCTAGTATAGTAGGCATGCAACGGTATGATCCCCGCCTCTGGGATATGTGGTGAGCGTTCTTTGAAATAGTTCTTTAAGATGGTAACAGGAGCTCAGGGAGAAGATAATAAAACAGCAATAGTGCTCTCAGTAAAATAATGCTGGTATATAAAATATAATAAAATATACTCACAATGTATAGGGCAGGCTAACTGCTCTATGGTATAGGCACGGGTGGTATGATCCCCACCTCGGGATTCTTTGGAGTATAGGAGACAATAGATAAAAAGCCAGGTAGTTAAAAAATAAAAATAAATAAAAGATAATGGTGCAAAAGAATAAAATGACCAAAATCTATTTATTAACAGTAATTAAAAAAACAGTACAATATCCAAACGTGTTTCACCAATATAGGCTTTATCAATGGACAATATCCAAACGCGTTTCACCAATATAGGCTTTATCAATGGACAATATCCAAACGCGTTTCACCAATATAGGCTTTATCAATGGATAAAGCCTATATTGGTGAAACGCGTTTGGATATTGTACTGTTTTTTTAATTACTGTTAATAAATAGATTTTGGTCATTTTATTCTTTTGCAGCATTATCTTTTATTTATTTTTATTTTTTAACTACCTGGCTTTTTATCTATTGTCTCCTATACTCCAAAGAATCCCGAGGTGGGGATCATACCACCTGTGCCTATACCACAGAGCAGTTAGCCTGCCCTATACATTGTGAGTATATTTTATTATATTTTATATACCAGCATTATTTTACTGAGAGCACTATTGCTGTTTTATTATCTTCTCCCTGAGCTCCTGTTACCATCTTAAAGAACTATTTCAAAGAACGCTCACCACATATCCCAGAGACGGGGATCATACCGTTGCATGCCTACTATACTAGAGCTAGTATAAGCTCTATTAAATGTGAGTGTATCTATTATATTTTAATATTTTTTATCCACTTTTGGGACATACTGCACTATCACTGCTTTTCGTTTTATCTTCCACCTGGTTATCTATTTATTAACAGTAATTAAAAAACAGTACAATATCCAAACGCGTTTCACCAATATAGGCTTTATCCATTGATAAAGCCTATATTGGTGAAACGCGTTTGGATATTGTACTGTTTTTTTTACTGTTAATAAATAGATTTTGGTCATTTTATTCTTTTGCACCATTATCTTTTATTTATTTTTATTTTTTAACTACCTGGCTTTTTATCTATTGTCTCCTATACTCCAAAGATTCCCGAGGTGGGGATCATACCACCCGTGCCTATACCATAGAGCAGTTAGCCTGCCCTATACATTGTGAGTATATTTTATTATATTTTATATACCAGCATTATTTTACTGAGAGCACTATTGCTGTTTTATTATCTTCTCCCTGAGCTCCTGTTACCATCTTAAAGAACTATTTCAAAGAACGCTCACCACATATCCCAGAGACGGGGATCATATCGTTGCATGCCTACTATATTAGAGCTAGTATAAGCTCTATTAAATGTGAGTGTATCTATTATATTTTAATATTTTTTATCCACTTTTGGGATATACTGCACTATCACTGCTTTTTGTTTTATCTTCCCCCTGGTTGCTTTTCACTACACTGAAGAGAAAGCTCACTGTATATCCTACAAGCGGGGATAATACCGCTGCAAGCTATTCATACCAGAGCTGGATTAAGCTCTACTAAAAGTGAGTATTATCTCTTCTTTTTTATTTGGATACCTTTTGGATCATTCTCTACCATCTCATCATCCATCGCCCTCCTCCATATATCAGTAAGGAGCAAAATTCCACAACTTCAGAGACCAACATAAGACAAGTTTCATTACATTGGACTTTGTTTCAATACCCCAATTAAGACTTTTTAAATTGTGTTTATTGGCACAGTCCCATCCTTCTGTTTGTTTGCTTCCTAATAAAACTTTGAGCTTAAGGCTGTAATGTAACTGTAACGGACCGTTTCAGCACACAAGGGGTTAAAACCGTTTAGGCGATCGTCCCCTTCCAGAGATGCAGGAACAGCTATTGCAGAACACCAATCCACCAAACAGGAAACCATACGAATGCTGTAAACAGCCGAATAGGAAAAACCATACGAATAGGTTTACACTCCTAGCAGTCGAACTGGAACAGCATACAATAAATCCCCCCAAGAACGAGACAAAGCTCCGTGTTGAGGGTCAAGCAGTGAACAGTCAGAGCTGTGGGTTTATTGTGCTTATGTACACATTCTTACACATTAGTACCACCCACAGGGTTTTGGAACACAACCAATAAACACATACAATACACTCAGACACTCCCACACAAATTCCTCCCCTCTGCATGTGATTCAATTACCTTACACAATGGGTAATGTAATTTAGCACAAGCAGAGAAATACAATTTTTCCACATTATTCATAACTTGAAAAGTATGCATCACATTCACATCAGAATCAGCATACTCCAAATACAAACATACGTCAAAATCATACAAATTGGTCCAGTGGTTCAAAAGATAGATCGTAGTCCTTTGTGACCACAGGAAGCATGGCTTTTCTGCCCAAAACCAGTTCCACAGAGTCTTCTATCCTGGAGATAATTAGAAGTAATCCAATTATCTCCAAAGACAGAGGCAAAACTCCATTGAACACATGGCAGCAAAAAGACAGTAAAATACAATAAAATACACAAGGTTACATTTATGACATAAAATACAGACATGCAACATATCCCCAGATAGCTCAGATCTAAGCGCACATTATTACTGAATGGCGCTCAGAGCACACACATACAGTTCAATTGCCATGGAGCCAAAGTCTTTCCCATAGTCTTTCATTATACGAATGGGCTCCATGGCATAGCTATCTGGGGTATCACCGCTCAAACAGGGCAAGCACCAAATGACCCGGCTTTCTTGTCTTTGCAGGGGAAAATCAAGCCTTTTAACATGGGGCCATAATCCAAAGGCAACAGGCGAGCAACCAGGCTTCTCCAATGCAATGTGGCGAGATTGTTCTCGTCACATCTCTCCCCTTTTCCAAACAGACTAACAGGGTATCTGACCTCCTGCCGGTCAGTGCCCTTGTTAGTCCAGCAGCCCACCCACAAAACACAATCAACAGCACAGCCCACCCACAATAAATGGTTATTACACCTGGGTAGAGGAGAAGCTTGTCCATGTCCAGGTGCCTCACCACGGCTGTGCTGGGTACGGGTATGCTGACTTGGTGGGTTGCTGCGTGGGCAGAGACCAGCGGTACTCTGCCCTGTTGCCAGCGCTACTGGGAGGGTAGCCTGGTTGAAGCCTGGTTGTTGGAGGGGGAGACCGACTGTCTCCCCTTTAGATACACAGCTCTGCTGCTGGAGACCGACTGTCTCCCCTTTGGACACACAGCCTGCTGCTGGAGACCGACTGTCTCCCCTTTAGATACACAGCCCTGCTGCTGGAGACCGACTGTCTCCCCTTTAGATACACAGCCCTGCTGCTGGAGACCGACTGTCTCCCCTTTGGCTAAACAGCCCTGTTGCTGCGGGGCAGAACCGACCGTCCCTACCCCCTGTTCTGGACGTGCAGAGACCACGGTCCCATCTGCACAGTTGTGGGGCTTACTGTCTCCCCCTGGTACATTAAGCTGCCGCTGGGGAAAGGGGGTAACAAGCTCCTCTCCCATATATACTTCCAGCCGCGGGGGAGGGAGACCGACTGTCTCTGCTCCCAATACAGAGTCCTGCCGCTGAGGAATGGAGACTGGGCTCCCAATTCCCTGCTGTATCTCCTGCTGGGGAATGGAGACTGGGCTCCCAATTCCCAATGACTCATACTGCCGCTGGGGAATGGAGACTGGGCTCCCAATTCCCAATAAATCATTCTGCCGCTGGGGAATGGAGACTGGGCTCCCAATTCCCAATAAATCATTCTGCCGCTGGGGAATGGAGACTGGGCTCCCAATTCCCTGCAATTCATTCTGCTGTTGGGGGACAGGAGCAACTATCTCTGTCCCCTGTTACTCAGCCTGCCGCTGGGGAATGGAGACTGGGCTCCCAATTCCCTGCTGTATCTCCCGCTGGGGAATGGAGCTCGGGCTCCCACTTCCCTGCAATATCTCCCGCTGGGGAATGGAGACTGGGCTCCCAATTCCCTGCAATTCACACTGCTGCTGGGGATCTGAGCCGACTGCCCAGCATCCCTGTAGCTCACCCTGCCACTGGGGAGGGAGGACGCTGCTCTCCTCTCCCTGCAAGGAACACTGCCGCTGGGGGACAGGACCACCTGTCTCTGCCCCCTGTAACTCAGCCTGCCGCTGGGGAATGGAGCTTGGGCTCCCAATTCCCTGCAATATCTCCCGCTGGGGAATGGAGCTCGGGCTCCCAATTCCCTGCAATACCGGTGGAGAGACCTCGGTCCCCTCTCCACCTGCCGCCTGGGGTTCCTCCCAGTAAATTTCAACAATATCTTCCCAGCTGAATGGGTCTGGAACTGGATCTGTCACCTTGCTGTCCTGCTGAGCCTTCTCAATGGAGTGGAAGAGATCTCGGTAGTCCTGCTCCAGTTCCCACTCCAGGGTTGCTAGGTGAGCCAGGTCTTGCTCAATTTGGTGAGTGTCGTCCCAGTCATACCTGCTCTCCCTCCACTCCAAGAGATCACTGAACCGGGCTTGTGTAGGGCTCCCAAACTCAGGCTCTGAAAAAGCCTCCCATAACAAGCTTGGACCATCAAACTCCTCTCCCTCTGGCTTGTCATGCTCGGCTGTCCAGGGCAGGTACTGTGCCCCATACCACCAGAGCGCCTGGTAGGCATCTTCCAGCCAAATCTCCTGCCATACCCGGAGCTCCAATTCCTTTACCCATTCCTCCAAGGGCTGCTCTCCCAGGAAGGGCATCCGCAGGGCCACTTGCTTCTGCAACCGCTGCTCTTCACTGGGGAGACTCTCACCCCGCTGGTATTGTACATTATCCAGGGCCTGGTACCAGATGCCTTTCCTTAATGCATCCCGGCCATCCAGGTCCTCCTCCTCATATAACACTGCTGGTTCCATCTCGGTGCTGTCAGGGTCGCTGTACTGGGACATGCGTTGCCCTCAAATTGTAAATCCACAGAATGGTGTCACCTGTAGCTGTCCTGTTGTCTGTGGGAACGATCCCGCCGCTTGTCACCAATTGTAAAGGACCGTTTCAGCACACAAGGGGTTAAAACCGTTTAGGCGATCGTCCCCTTCCAGAGATGCAGGCACAGCTACTGCAGAACACCAATCCACCGAACAGGAAACCATACGAATTCTGTAAACAGCCGAATAGGAAAAACCATACGAATAGGTTACACTCCTAGCAGTCGAACTGGAACAGCATACAATAAATCCCCCCAAGAACGAGACAAAGCTCCGTGTTGAGGGTCAAGCAGTGAACAGTCAGAGCTGTGGGTTTATTGTGCTTATGTACACATTCTTACACATTAGTACCACCCACAGGGCTTTGGAACACAACCAATAAACACATACAATACACTCAGACACTCCCACACAAATTCCTCCCCTCTGCATGTGATTCAATTACCTTACACAATGGGTAATGTAATTTAGCACAAGCAGAAAAATAAGATTTTTCCACATTATTCATAACTTGAAACGTATGCATCACATTCACATAAAACTTACATTTTCAGAATCAGCATACTCCAAATACAAACATACGTCAAAATCATACAAATTGGTCCAGTGGTTCAAAAGATAGATCGTAGCCCTTTGTGACCATGTGAAGCATGGCTTTTCTGCCCAAAACCAGTTCCACAGAGTCTTCTATCCTGGAGATAATTAGAAGTAATCCAATTATCTCCAAAGACAGAGGCAAAACCCTTTTAACATGGGGCCATAATCCAAAGGCAACAGGCGAGCAACCAGGCTTCTCCAATGCAATGTGGCGAGATTGTTCTCGTCACAGTAACAAAATAGGTAAAAAGTCAAAGGGGTGAATACTTTTGCAAGGCACTGTACGTATATGTCCATTAGTCAAGGATTCCTGTATGTACTCTTCCTTTAGGAGGCATCGTACCTGGCTGTAAATCTATGAAACAATAATCTATACGGAGGTAGTGTATCCGCATGTACGTATTAAAGACTTCCTTTACCTCCTTATATTGAGCAAGAACTGTATTAGAAAGTGGAGGAACATTGATTATACCCATTTGTTTGGTTATAGGCTTTAAACATTTTTTACAACACTCCTCACCCCACTTACAATGTACAATGGGACAAGCGGGTGAGGAGATAACCTGAAGAGGGATCTGTTCCTTATGCAAGGCCACTACTTGCATTGAAACAGGTAAGGTCTCATGGGTAATGAGCGGTTTCCTAAGAGGTCTACCATTTATGGCCTCAACGGCCAAAGGTGTTGACCTCTCCTTTAGTGGTATTTTGTGTGTAGACACAAAGTGAGCATCAATAAAGCTTTCTGCTGCTCTGGAATCTAATAGGGCTTTTCATTTGACCTCGAGGTCATGTAATAGAATGGTAACAGAAAGAGAAGTCTAGAAAGAGGCATAAGTCCGCTTATGGAACTTAAGTGCTAGAGTTTTCTGGACGAATCTGGCAATTTACTCTCATGTGTTCTTTCTTGCCACAATACATAAACAGACCCTCACTCCTCCTGAATTGTCTCTCTGCTTCAGATAAACTCATAACCCCCAACTGCATAGGTTCAGGTTTGGGCAGCTACAATAGGGGCTTTGTTAACAACATAGTTGGAGAAGCAGGGAGCGAGAAAAGGGCTATTTTTTTTCTAGGTCTGTTTCTAAACCTTTCCCTTTCACTTAGCCTGTTATCTATCTGTATCATATGTTATATACTTGTTAAATTTTTCTGGCATGTCCCTGGCAGCATCTTCATCAAGAATGGTATCGGTAAGGACTTCAGTGAAAGTGGTGACGAGGCCACTGTTTGTCCAATCCACCTCTGAGGCAAGGGTATGACACTTAATTGCATAATTGGCAACAGAGCGTTTTCCCTGCGCATGAGGGATTTTTCCGCATCCCTTTCCTTACCTAATGGCTCAAAAGTTAGCTTGAACTCAGCTAGGAATTCCGCATAATCATATGCGACAGACTTGTTGTTCTCCCATAAAGGATTTGCCCAGGTTAATGCCTTGCCAGTTAACTGATTCTTTAGATAGCCAATCTTGGATCTATCGGAAGGAAAGGATCCAGGGGAGTCCTCAAAGTGGTACTCAATTTGGTTAAGAAAACCACGGCATTCCTGAGCATTACCACTGAAATGAGGGGGTGGTGAGAGAGAGATAGATGGAGCCTTGTATACTATGGGTACAACAGCGACCAGAGGTGCTTGAGGAGGCCGTTGATCCTCCAGTTGGGATTGTGAGCGGTAGGGGCCAACAAAGTCTGAAAGGCCTGGGTGAATTGATCCATCCGGTGATCATTGTCTTCCAGCCTTCTTTCGCAATCCAACATGTGTTGACTTAATTCTGCAGGGTCCATGGCCATTTCATAATGTCAAGTGGGGGCTGTGGCCCAAGACACAGAATCAAGTCAACTAGAAAAACTTATTAGAATGGTTGGATTTAACGTAGAAAGAATAATCAGAAACAAGCCGAAGTCAAGGACACAGACAGGAGCATAAATGAGAAGACAAAGCCAAAGGGTCAGGGATACCATAAATATGGATAGTCAGAATAAGCCAAGATCAAAAACCAGGAATAATAATATCAAACGCACTTTTGGATAACCAAAGAAGTGGAAACCACGACAGGGCAAAGAAGAAATAAAGAAATGGGCTTATGTAGCCCTTTCCTATCATTCATTGGTGGAAAGGGATCACTTGACTACAGAATATGCGTGTGCGCACTTTGTGAGGCCGCACACGCACGTCTGCATAACCTCTAACCCTGCTGGAGGCAGGGCTATATCTTATGCTGCTTTTACAGCGGCCGGTGTCCATAGGAACACAGCGCTCGCTGGGGATGGATGCGCTGGCGGATCTGGCCGTGATCTGCTGCAACTTAGGTAAGTTTAGTCTTTTGTTTAAGGTACATACATAAGTAAGGTGGAGCTTCTAAATAACTGTTTAGTAGATATTCTGAAAAATAAAATTATGAAACACTAGTGTAATACAGTATTGCAAGGACCTCTTCTAAAGCAGCCAAAAAAATTTGCTTTTATCCTGCCTGTCTGTGCTATGTAATCCTGGTCGTTTGAGCACCTTATTCTTAAAAACTGCTCTCTAGGGGCGTTTAATAGCCATGGTGTGTGGTGGCAGCTTTCCTTCCTGATATATCCGTTCGCCTCGACTTCTTTAAAATTATTTTTTGTCGTAATACGTGCATCTACTATATTGATATCCATGTCTAAAAAGTTAATTCCTTCTTCGCTGATTTGTGCTGATAAAATAATGTTCCATTCATTATTATTTAAAAATGAAATAAAAGCATTCAAATCTGTACTTGTACCTGTCCAAATAAAAAATATGTTGTCTATTAATCGGTGGTAGCTCACCAAGTTCGCCCACCAGGGATGTCCCTGGTATTCAAATCGCTCCTCCCAATACGCCATAAACAAATTGGCGTAGATAGGGGGGAACTTGGTGCCCAGCGCCGCCCCCCGGATCAGAAGGTAAAAAGTATCGTGAAACCAGAAAAAATTATTAGTTACAATTAAATGAATGCCCTCTAAAATGTAGTCTACTTGTACTTCTTTAAAATTGTGTTTCTATAAAAAATATTGTACAGCTTCTAATCCTATTTGGTGCGGTATAATACTATAGAGGGAGGTCACATCACATGTGACTAAAAAGTTCCTCTCTTTCCAAGTAACTTCCTCTATTAATTTCAAAATGTGTATTGTGTCTTTCAAATAGGCAGGATTGCGTATAACTACTGGTTGTAACAAATTGTCTAGGTACTCTGATACCTTCGCCGAAATGGAATCTATTCCCGATATGATGGGCCTGCCGGGTGGGTTTTCTTTATTTTTGTGCACCTTGGGAAGGTGGTAGTACACTGGTGTTTTAGGATATGGAGTTGATAGATACTTTACTTCATCTATTGTCAAGATTCCTATTTCTAGGTCCTTCTCAATATAGTCGTCAAATTTCTTCTTAATGTCTTCAATTGGGTTCTTCTCCATTCTTTTTATATGCAGGACCGTTTTTAACGCGGGGCAAACGGGGCAGCTTCCCCGGGCCCAGTTGCTCCTGGAGGCCCAGAGCAGCTGCTCTGTGGGCCCCGTGATTTGCGCAGCCCCCATGCACAATGAGGAGGCTCCCCGGGTGGCCCATGCACTAAGGGCCACACGGGGAACATGTGTCAGCAGGGGCCTGGTCGGGCGCTGTGGCGCTTAAACAGCGCGACCGGGCCCCTCTTCCGGTTCTGCAGCCGGCTGGGAGGAAGTGACGTCACTTCCTCCCACCGGAGATAATGGCCGCGTGGGAGGAGGAAGGCAGGGAGGAGGGGAGTTCCAGAGGAGAACTCCCATCTGCCTCAGCCTGCCACTGGACCAGGGAAACCACCCTCCAGGAAAAGGTAAGAACCTGGAGGGTGGCTAAATGTATGTCAGTAGGTCTGTCTGTGTGTCAGTATGTCTGTCTGTGTGTGTATGTCTGTGTGTGTATGTGTCAGTATGTCTGTGTGTGTATGTCTGTGTGTGTATGTGTCAGTATGTCGGTGTGTATGTCTGTGTGTGTATGTGTCACTATGTCTGTGTGTGTGTGTGTGTGTCAGTATGTCTGTCTGTGTGTGTGTATGTCTGTGTGTGTATGTGTCAGTATGTCTGTGTGTGTCAGTAAGTCTGTGTGTGTGTATGTAGGTATGTCTCTGTGTGTGTGTGTGTGTGTGTGTGTACGTGTGTGTCAGTATGTCTGCCAGGATATATTTGTGTGTCAGTGTATGTGTGTGTCAGTATGTATCTGTGAATGTTTTAATGTCTGTCTGTGTGTATGTGCTAGTACGTCTGTCTGTGTGTATGTCAGTATGTCTGTGTGTGTGTGTCAGTAAGTCTGTGTGTGTGTATGTAGGTATGTCTCTGTGTGTGTGTGTGTGTGTGTGTGTACGTGTGTGTCAGTATGTCTGCCAGGATATATTTGTATGTCAGTGTATGTGTGTGTCAGTATATATCTGTGAATGTTTTAATGTCTGTCTGTATCAGCCATTACGTCTGTCTGTGTATATGTCAGTATGCCTGTGTGTGTGTGTCAGTGTGTATGTCAGTATGCCTGTGTGTGTGTGTCAATGTGTCTGTCAGTGTATGTGTCTGTGTGTTTTAGTATATCTATCAGTGTATGTGTTTGTGTGTGTGTCAGTATATCTGTTAATGTATGTGTCTGTGTGTGTATGTATGTATGTATGTCTGTGTGTGTCAGTATATCTGCCAGTATATATTTGTGTGTAGTGACTGTGTGTGTCAGTATGTATCTGTGAATGTTTTAATGTCTGTCTGTGTGTGTATGTGCCAGTACGTCTGTCAGTGTGATTGCAGGTTGGACGTAATTGGGGGGTGAGGCAGTGGCAGGGACAGGGCCCATGGGGCCCAAGAAAATGCATTGCCCAGGGTCCTAATCATATTATAGACGGCCCTGTTGATATGTACAAGGGTCTGAAAGAATTAGTTCTGCCTCTTGCAGATAACTAGACTTTGGCATAACTACTACATCCTCCCTCCCCCTTATCAGCTGACTTGATAATTCTCTCTGTTTCAATTCCTTCACTGCTCTTTTTTCTATATTTGACATATTCTGTTGATATTTACTTAATGGTTTGATCTTCTTTATCTCTTTCATTGCCATTAATTCAAAATTTTTAATCTCGTCTGAAATTAGGTGTTTGGGGAAAAAATTAGATTTTAATTTTAAATTTGTATGCGTATATTCTGATATGGCCTCCTCATTAATGGTTTCATCCCTATTTGCAAAAAAAAATTTTAAACAGAGATGTCTAATAAATTTATTGACGTCTATATAGAAATAGAATTTGTTTAGGTCAGTAGTTGGAGTGAATTTCAAGCCTTTTTGTGGGACTCCTATTTCCCCTTTTGATAGTTTCTGTTCTGTCAGATTAAAAATACCTTCCAAATTTACCTCTTCCCTCTCTTTTCCCTGTATCTCTGCTCTTCTTCTTCTATTTCTCTTTCTTTTGTTATAAATCTTTGACGTTTGCCCGGAGATTCCCATATAGTTGTTTGTTGTGTCTGTTTCAACCTCTCCGTGGCTGGGTCCTTCCGAAAAAAAAGAAGACGCCGGTTCTTGATTGGATGTATGTGAGAGTTCCTCCATTCTGTCTACTCTAATTCTCTGTGCAGTTGGAGAATGTTTCTGGTCTTCTCTACTCCCTTCACTTTCAATTTGTGTGGAATTTCTTCTTTCCATTCTTCTAGAGGGGTTTGATTCTACGGCTTGACTATAATTCTTATATTTTAGGGAATCTTGTTGGAGGGGAGTAATTTATTTTTCGGTCTCTCCTTTGCGGGTAATCTGATCTTTGTCTGGGGGAACGTGCCCTATCCTGACTTCTTGCGGGCCTTTGATTATATTCTACCATTTGTTTTGGGTTTGGGGTTTTATTTATACTAATGGACTGGAACTTGCCTAGACATATGAATATGTACATGACAGGCATATATATGCGTTTTATATGTACATTTAAGATCCTATGGATAATGCTAAGGATTGTCCAAGGAATTAATTAAGTTTGCACTCTCTAAAATGAGCCGATATAGAAATGCGGCTCATATAGGGTTAGTCCAATAAGAAGAGACGTCATGAAGTTGGAACGCACGATGCACTCCACCCGACTGAAAGCAGAACCCGGAAGGGGTACTAGGAAGTGACGTCATGGAGTTGGAACGCACGTTGCGTTCCAACTGCCCGAAAATGGAACCCAGAAGTGAAAGAAGAACAGAGAGGGAACCCGGAACTACAGAATAAGTGGGCGATTTAAAAGAGGAGAGAACCAACGAGATACATCAAAGCCAACTGAGGAAGCCTGTTATATCAGGCGAAATGCGTTTTGGACACTTCTTGAACATTGTTTTGGACTATACAGCCGATCCAGAACCCTATCTGGTATATTTTATTGATTTTATATTTAGTGTATTTTTATTCAACTAATAAAGCACCTTTTCTTGGAAGAAACTTCTCTGACTTGGCATCTATATTATTCTGAGCCGGTTAAGGGTGGAACAAGACAGAATATTGCACAGAAGAAGGATCTGGACATCCGTTAATGGTTCACAGACGCACACCATCGAGTCATATGAGGGTATGACTCCAGAATTGTGAGTGACACCACTCTTGCACTTATTATATGTTATACTTAACAATGCTGTATTGCACTAGTGTTTTATAATTTTATTTTTCAGAATATCTACTAAACAGTTATTTAGAAGCTCCACCTTACATATGTATGTATATTGTTCATTTGAAAGTGGTGTGGGGGGTACCACTTTTAGGTGTATAGAGCTTCTCACTCACTCCGTTCCACATTGTACACTTACTTGTTATCTTTTGTTTAAGGGACCGCACTGATCGTGTGCGGCCTCGTGGTGTTGCGGCCTGGGGCCATGACACTTACCTTATGAGAATTGCTTTATAACTTTGTATCTATCCTTTTCTCATTAATCTGAATTAATTAATTTACTCTGGATTTCATGTCATGGATAAAACAAATTGAACAAATGTCCTTATTTTTAAACAAAATAACAAATACTTTTTTAGCTGTGTTAATGTCTTTTGATTACATCTGCATTTTTCTCTACAATTTGACAGCGGGTCAGCTGTCACACAGGGAGTAAAAAGAAGGGGGATGCCTGCTAATTTTACACACAGACTAATTAACCTGTTACCCTCTTATTTGTCTCCTCATCTGATCTAAGAATACTCCAACTCCCACTTCTCTTGAGTGGCATCAGCCCAAACACAGCAAACAAGTATTAAATAAGTTATTAAGCTGGTATCCCTGTCTATATCTATAGATTACAATTAACTGATTAGTTACAGTGCCTTGCAAAAGTATTCACCCCCTTGACTTTTTACCTATTTTGTTACATTACAGCCTTAAGTTCAATGTTTTATTAATCTAAATTTTATGTGATGGATTAGAACACAATAGTCAAAGTTGGTGAAGTGAAATGATAAAAATATAAACTTAAAACTATTTTTTAGAAATAGAAAACAGAAAATTGGCATGTGCGTATGTATTCACCCCCTTTTTTATGAAGCCCATAAAAAGCTCTGGTGCAACCAATTACCTTCAGAAGTCACATAATTAGTGAAATGATGTCCACCTGTGTGCAATCTAAGTGTCTCATGATCTGTCATTACATATACACACCTTTTTTGAAAGGTCCCAGAGGCTGCAACACCTAAGCAAGAGGCACCACTAACTAAACACTGCCATGAAGACCAAGGAACTCTCCAAACAAGTAAGGGACAATGTTGTTGAGAAGTACAAGTGATAGTAGATTAAGTTATAAAACAATATCCAAATCTTTGATGATCCCCAGGAGTGCTAATCTTCTAAATAGTACATTTGCGGACTGCTCTTCATATCTGAGAGTCAAATAGAAGCATCTAATAGTGTGCTTACAGTGCAGTGGTAAACATTTTAATTTTCTGGGTGCTAATCTGCTAAATAGTACATTTGCGGAATGCTCTTCATATCAGAAAGTTAACTAGAAGCGTCTACTTTTGTGCTTACAGGGCAGTGGTAAACATTCTTATTTTCTGGGTGATAATCTGCTAATTAATAAATTTTGGGACGTGCACTTCATATCTGAGAGTCAAATAGAAGTGTCTAATAGTGTGCTTACAGCGCAGTGGTAACCATTCTTATTTTCCGGGTGCTAATCTGTTACCTAGTACATTTTGGGGCGTGGACTTCATATCTGAGAGTCAAATAGAAGCGTCTAATAGTGTGCGTACCGCGCACGTGTAAAAATTCAAATTTTTTGTGTGCTTAATAGTAAATTTCTGGCCTGCGGTGCATTTCTTGCAGTCCAATAAACTAAAAAAAAATTTTTAAATAGTTGACTGTTGGCGGTTACTTTGTCACCTGATATAAAACATCTGTTAGTTTGGTGGGTGAACGCAAAGAATGAGGAGAGCATCAAATAAGGCATGTGGCCCTGGTTGTGGTGCTTCTGGTGTTGGTGGAATCCCTGTTGCAAGGAGAGGATGTAGTCGATCTGTGCCAGCTACACGCAGAAGTGAAACACTTTCCTTATGTGCGAGTACACGACAGAACCTTCAGCGTTATTTGGTAGGCCCGAATACCGCTCTACGAATGGTGAGGCAAGAACAAGTACAGGTGATAGTAGATTGGATGGCTGACAGTGCCTCCAGTTCCTGCACATTGTCTCCCACCCGGTGCCCTACTTAAATCTCAGAGTTGGCACCTGCAGCCCATGGCCATCTGTCTATCACCTCACCCACTTGCAAATCACCCAAGCAGTCTGAGACACAAGTCATGCAGAAGTCTCTTATGCTTTTTGATGACTCTGCTGGTGGGGTTTCCATGAGCCATCCACCTTGCCCTGCCCCAGAAGTGGAAGGGATTGAGTGCACTGATGCACAACCACTTATGTGTGAGCATATGGACATGCAAGGACCACCGCAGTACGTTTCTGATGATGACGAAACACAGGTGCCAACTGGAATGAAGGTCATGAGAGTGGCGTGTGCAGTTTAGAGGAAGAGGCGATGGTCGCACAGAGGCACCAGCACAACATAAGAGGGAGCAGGGTGCAAAAGCGGAGCGGCCGTCCCTTAGACGGTACGCCTGTTACTGCCCACCGCACCCAGGGACCGAGCACACCAAAGCCAGCTCCAAGGAGTTCCCTGGCATGGCAGTTCTTCAGACAATGTGCTGATGAGAAGACACAAGTGGTTTGCACGCTGTGCAATCAGAGCCTGAAGCGAGGCATAAACGTGCTAAACCTGAGCACAACCTGCATGCCCAGGCATCTACATGCAAAGCACGAGCTACAGTGGAGTAAGCACATCAAAAACCAAGAAAGGTCTCTGGCTCCTCCTGCTTCCTCTTCTGCTACTGTCTCAGCCTCTTCCTCCACCTCTGGAATGACAGTGGCACCTGCCACCCTGCAAACAGAGGATGTGACAGCAACGCCACCACGTCCGCCACCGTCTCCACACTGTCCCATGGAAGCGTTCAGCTGTCCATCTCCCAAACACTGGAGAGAAAGAGTACGTGGTTCCCAGCCACCACTACTTTTCCAGGTGAGCCATCCCTTCCCTGCACAACCAAATGGCGGCCAAAATCAGGTGTGCACTGCGCAACTCCATCAGTGGCAAGATCCACATAACCACAGATACGTGGACCAGTAAGCATGGGCAGAGACGCTATATCTCCCTAACTGCACACTGGGCAAATGTAGTGGCGGCTGGGCCTGATGCGAATAGCAGTTTGGTGCATGTCCTTCCGCCACCGAGGATTGCAGGGCATTCCTCTGTGCCTCTTGTGGCCTCCTCCTCCTACTCCGCTTCCTCCTCCTCTACCACCACCTCATCCGAGCAGCTTAACACCTTCACCACCAACTTTAGCACAGCCAGGGGGAAACGACAGCAGGCTGTTTTAAAACTGATTTGCTTGGGGGGAAAAACCCCACACTGTGCAGGAGCTGTGGACGGGCATGGAACAACAGACCGATGAGTGGTTGTTGCCACTGAGTCTCAATCCCGGCCTGGTGGTGTGCAATAATGGGCGAAATCTCGTAGCAGGTCTGGTCATAGCCGGTTTGCTGCACATCCCTTGCCTGGCGCATGTGCTGAATTTGGTGGTGCAGAAATTCCTGAAAAACTACCCAGATATATCAGAGCTGCTGCAGAAAGTGCGTGACGTCTGTGCGCGCTTTGGCATTCTCACCCTGCTGCTGCTCGCCTGTCTGTGCTGCAGCGTAACTTCGGCCTTCCCGCTCACCGCCTCATATGCGACGTGCCCACAAGGTGGAACTCTTCCTTGCACATGCTGGAGAGACTGTGCGAGCAGCAGCAGGTGATAGTGGAGTTTCAGATGCAGCACGCAGGGGTCAGTCACTCTGCGGAACACTTCACCACCAATGAGTTTTACTCCATGCGAGACCTGTGTGCCATTTTGCACTGTTTCGAGTACTCCACCAACATGGCCAGTGCCAATGACGCCGTTCTAAGCCTTACTATCCCACTTCTATGTCTCCTTGAAAAGCTGCGGGCGATGATGGAAGAGGATGTGGCACAGGAGGAAGAGGAGGAGAGGTCATTTCCATGGTTATCAGGCCAGTCATTCACAAGTGGCTTGGAAGGTGGATTCCTGCACCAGCATAGGCCAGGTACACAATTGTCCAACCAGGGCACAGTTCTGGAGGATGAGGAAGAGGAGGAGGAGGAACCGTGTTCACGGCAGGGTGGCACCCAACGCAGCTCGTGGGCATCACTGGAGCATGGCTGGGGATGATACGGAGGACACAGATGATACACCTCCCACAGAGGTGTCCAGAGGTGTCCTTTCCTCTGGGCAGCCTGGCACACATGAGTGACTACATGCTACAGTGCCTGCGCAATGACTGCCGAGTTGGCCACATTCTAACTTGTTCTGATTACTGTGTGGCCACCCTGCTGGATCCCAATTACAAGGACAATGTGCCATCCTTAATTCCCTCACTGGAGCATGATTGGAAAGTGCGCGACTACAAGCGCACGCCGATAGATGTGCTGCTGATGGCATTCCCAACTGACACCGGGGTCTCAGTGGAAGCACAAGGCAAAGGCAGAGGAGGAGGAAGAGATCGCCAACGCAGCTGGGGCACCGCCAGCACCTCAGAAGGCAGGGTTAGCATGGCCGAAATGTGGAAAAGCTTTGTCAGCACGGCACAACAACCAGCACCACCATCTAATATGGAACGTCTTAGCAGGAGGCAGCATTTCAGCAACATGGTGAAACAGTAAGTGTGTACACACCTACACATACTGACTGATGGGTCTGCCCCATCCAACTTTTTGGTCTCCAAATTGGGCACATGGCCTGAGCTTGCCCTTTATGCCTTGGAGGTGCTGGCCTGCCCTGCAGTCAATGTATTGTCTGAACGTGTGCTTAGCACGGCAGGGGGCGTTATCACAGACAAGTGCAGCTGCCTGTCCACAGCCAACGTGGACAAGCTCACATTTATTAGAATGAACCAGGCATGGATCCCACCAGACTTGTCTGTACCTTGAGCAGAATAGACATTGTTATACTTAAGTGCACTTATTCTTTGTTTTCTTTTTTTATATGTCCCAATATTTTGGGGGCTGCCGCAATTAAAAAACAAAACAAAAAAAACAGTGTTGGCTACCTCCTCCTCCATCGCTGCTTCCACCCACACCGCCACGGTCACCGCCTCCTCAACCTATGGGTCACTTAGTATAAACTAGGTACACATTAGCAGAGGCTTGTGAAGGCCTTTTCTCCATGCATCAGGAGTTGAGCATTTCTTCATGCATCAGGACTGCAAGAAATGCACCGCAGGCCGCAAATTGTTTATTTTTTATATGTCTCAATATTTTGGGGGCTACCCCAATAAAAAAAAAACCCAAACAAATAAAAAACAATGTTGGCTACCACCTCCTCCTCCTTCTCCACCGCTGCTTCCAACTACACCGCCACGGTCACCGCCTCCTCAACCTATGGGTCACTTAGTATAAACTAGGTACACATTAGCAGAGGCTTGTGAAGGTCTTTTCTCCATGCATCAGGAGTTGAGCTCAGTTTGAACACTCTCCACTCCTGCACTCCAACCCTCTCTCAAATGGATAATTCTGGTGATCCTCCTGACAGCCATGCTTTAGATTTTGCTTTATGTTCTTCCAAAGCTAAAATCAAAGATTCCATCTAGTAGTATTTTATGGCTCAGCTGTATTTTTATGTTATTTTAAGTGATTTCCCTATCCACATTTGTTTGCAGGGCACTTGTCCTACTCTTACCCCGATTGTACTTCCTTTTGCAACTCCCAAGCCCTTTCCAGGAGTTTTTTAGAGGTTCGGGGTCAAGTTCGAGCCCGAACCCGGACTTTTTAAAGTTCGGCCGAACCCGAACATCCAGGTGTCCGCTCAACTCTATTCACAATGAAAAAAAATAAATCTTCAAAGTTGTGGGCATGTTCTGTAAATTAAATAATGCAAATCCTCAAACAATCAGGTTTTGAGGCAACAAAACACGAAAAATGCCAAGGGAGGTGAATACTTTTGCAAGGCACTGTATTTGCCTTAGAAAAACAACACTCTAACAACAATACTCCACATTTGAATTTGAGAAATTTGCATACAATCTGCTTTAGCAATGAGTATCCAACCCACATAATGACACACAGTCACATTTACACACAGAATACATATTTACCAACTGCAGTATTCATCATATCATGACATATTGCAAACCTGAACATTGCACCAAGCTGACCCGTTACCTCCAAAAATGTTCTAACACTGCTGAACGCTGCTGGAGAAAGTTTCACTTTGCATCTGACTTCCTCCACTATAAATTTATGCTGCGCTCCTACAGCCTGGTTCTTTCCTCTGCAAAAGTAAATTACTTTAACACCCTCATAAGTACACTGTCCCATCAACCCAAACACCTATTTCACACTTTTGATGCTCTTCGTCCCCCTTCTTCTACCACCTTGTCCGCCACAAACTTTGCATCTCACTTCACTGAGAAGATCTCTACAATCAGAGAAGAGATCTCTAATTTATCTCCTTCACCTACCAATACATCACCCAACCACACACCCTCCACCATTCTACACTAATTTGTACCTGCTACAGCAGAAGAGGTTTCTGCTCTGCTCTGCTCCGGTCCTCCCGCCCCACCACCTGTTCCCTCGATCCTATTCCCTCATATCCTAGTCACCCTCTCTTGCTCTTCCTCTTACTAAAATTTTCAATTTCTCCCTTTCCTCTGGCACATTTCCATAACCATTCAAACATGCAACTGTAACCCTGTCTGAGTCTTGACCCCAACTCCCCATCCAACTACTGCCCTATCTTGCTACTGCCATTTGCCTCCAAGATTCTCGAGAGAGTTGTGTACACCAGACTGACTGACTTTCTTGAATCCAACTGTCTGCTTGACCTTCAGTCTGGATTCCGCGCTGGTCATTCTGTCGAAACGGTTGTGACCAAAGTATCCAACAATTTAATTGCTGCTAAATCCCACGGCCTTTACTCTATCCTAATTCTGCTGGATCTTTCTGCTGCCTTTGACACTGTTGATCATCAACAGCTTCTTCGCATTCTCCATAATTTTGGTCTACGGGATACTGCTCTTTCCTCGTGCTCCTCCTATCTCTCCCAGTGCTCTTTCAGTATTTCTTTCTGACTCTGCCCCTTCCCCCCAACCACTATCAGTGTCCCCCAAACTTCTGTCCTTTGTCTCCTACTGTTCTCTATCTATACTGCCTCCCTTGGTAAACTCATCAGCTCCTTTGGCTTCCGTTATCATTTCTATGCAGATCACACGCAAATCTACCTGTCCTCTCCTCATCTCTCTCCGCCTACATTGACTCGTGTCTCTGACTGCCTCTCTGCAATTTCCAACTGGGTGGCTGCTCACTTCCTTAAACTTAACCTGTCCAAAACAGAACTTCTGGTATTTCCTCACTCAAGTGTTATGTGACGGATCACCTGACACCCTGACTGGGCACCTCCGCCAACGGATGCTCCTAGTGCTTACCGAGGGCTCCAAGCACTTCTCCATACACCATAAGTACTGCAATCACCACGAACCGCCGCAGCTTGGTCTCGCAATCTCTTACCCACCCTGGACTTACGACAAGGCTCCAGGTTCCAGTGGGTGACCCTCTCTTCCTTCAGAAAGCCTAACAGGCACAGCTCTTACAAGAGCTAGTGATTATCCAAGGGAGTATGATGATCATAGTAATCCCTTGTAGTGATAAAGCAATAACTCCCAATAAGAGACAAGACTCTAGATTGATGGTTGACACCCAGGTGGACCTTGTTGGGCACAGGACACAAAACATGCAAGCCAATAAAAACAGTGTAACAATGAATGACACTCCCACATACATTACACAATCCCTCCCCTCTGCCTGTGATACAATTAAGGTAGATAATACAGTAATTTAATTATCCCCAGACAGAAAAACCACACATTTCTACAAAGTCTAGAAAACACCCCAAAACACAACATATCCCTACAAAGGGGTTCAGGAAATTTGACCGATCTCATGCATGGTTTCATGCCCAAAACAATTCCAGAGTATCAGGGCTTGCGGCCGGTCTAGTTCGGTAGTTTGCAAACGAACAAACTACCGAACTGAGTCAATAGTCTTACCCTGGAGCTTGTTCCCTTCATATAGACGAATGATCTCACTGAACAGTGCTCCTTCTAAGCAGAATAGAAACAAACGCAGGCGATGATGGAAGTTCAACAGTGTTCGGGAGTTTCTGTATCCGATTTCAGTTCCATGAGATTCATGTCCATACACCACTGCCTGTATTCATGCGAACAAGATGGCCGCCACCTTGTGGTTGTTCATAGGAATCGTGGCCACCCAGACGAACAATTAGAACACTGCGGTGAGAAATGTTCCAAATTGTTAATAGGTGTTAACAAGCTCCCGGGTAGTCTCTGCACATGTGGTTGTTCATTAAACGAACCCTATAGTTCCAATTGCATGAACAGAGCCTGTTTGAAGTATACTAACCAGTTCTATTGCAGGGGTCAAAGCCACAGGGTAAAAGGCTGGCAAACAGGCCCCTCCAAAAACCAGTGGCCAGGTCACTTTTGCCACACGTTACTACTACTGTGTCTGTCTCCCTCCAAGTCAACGTCACTACCATCACCTCTACCTTGCAGGTTCGCTTCCTGGGTGTTCTTTTTGACTCCAACCTCTCCTTCACCTCTCATGTCCAAGCAATCGCCAAATCCTGTTGCTTCTCTCTTAAAACCATATCGTGCATCCACCCCTATTTAACGTTAGATGCTGCTAAAGTGCTAGTCCATGCTGTTGTTCTCTCTCGCCTTGACTACTGCAATACCCTTCTCAGTGGTCTTACGTGTTCCCAGATTGCACCACTGCAATCTATAATGAATGCGGCGGCGAGGCTCATTTTTCTGTCCGCTCGCACCTCCCACGCCTCCCCGCTCTGTCAGTTCCTGCATTGGCTTCCAGTTAGATATAGGGCCTCCCCGCTCTGTCAGTCCCTGCATTGGCTTCCAGTTAGATATAGGGCCTCCCCGCTCTGTCAGTCCCTGCATTGGCTTCCAGTTAGATAAAGAAGCCAATGCAGGGACTTACAAGTCCCTACATAATGCTGCTCCAACCTACCTATCCTCCCTAATACACAATTATGTCCCGTCAAGGCCCCTACGCCGCCCTGCCAAAGACCTACGTATAACCTCTGTCCGTACTCCCACCTCTAATGCTCGCACCCAAGATTTCTCCAGGGCTGCACCTCCTTTGTGGCACTCCCTTCCCTTCTCCTTTAGACTTTCACCCAGTCTCCACTCATTCAAAAATCATTTAAAACTCACTTCTTCAAGAAAGCATATCAATTAAATTGTTAGCAGGGTTCTATTTAAATACAAAATACTTAAAAGGCTAAAATTAGAAAGAAACACAGCACTGGTTAGGAATGGAACAAGTCCATCCGCCAGGTTGTGATGGTTGAGAGATACAATGGGGCCTAACCCCTAGAAGTGCAAAGAGAAAATAGGACTAATGGGTTGCAGATTATAAACAATCTGCCTCCCAAAAAGACCTTGTATCCTTATATGAAAAAAGCTACTCTGCAATTATAAATATAAAAGTGGAGCGCAGAGAGCAAAAAACGAAAAACTCTATTAATCCCTCTTGGGGGAGAAACACACAGATACTAAACAAACAAGTAATAAAATTAGGATCTAATTGGATAGAATCGACTTGTCCAAAAATAATAGTAATATGGTCAGAAGAAATGCTATAAGTATGTGTGTGGCAGAATTGCCATAAATAGTAGCAAATAAATATGACCAAAAGGGGGGAGATACATTAAATGTAGCAAACTGAAGATCTCTAAATGCAAAAGTAAATAGACTCTATAATTAGAACAAAGAGTATATCAAATGCATAAAAAATATATGTGCAAAGATCTACCAAAATACGTTTGCAACCTTGCAGGAAAAGAGCCTGTAGTCTAAATAGCCAGCAATATAAATGTTAAACAAACTGCCTAAACAGCTGTAGGAGATTTGAGGGAAGGAGTCCCTAATATCTTGCTGGTAATAGACTAGTATCTAATCCCACCATGTGTGTGGCAGAATTGCCATAAATAGTAGCAAATAACTATGACCAAAAGGGGGGAGATACATTAAATGTAGCAAACTGAAGATCTCTAAATACAAAAGTAAATAAACTCTATAATTAGAACAAAGAGTATATCAAGTGCACAAAAAATATGTGCACAAAGATCTACCAAAATACGTTTGCAACATTGCTGGAAAAAAGCCTGCAGTCTAAGTAGCCAGCAATATAAATGTTAAGCAAACTGCCTAAACATCTGTAGGAGATTTGGGGGAAGGAGTCCCTAATATCATGCTGGTAATAGACTAGTATCTAATCCCACCATAAATAAATAAATGATAGGACAGTCTGAAAACAAAATAGAATCCTAAATTAAAATCATCATCCGCTTTAGTAAAGTGCCCAACGCGCGTTTCGGCGAAACAAGTCGCCTTTATCAAGAGCAATTTGCAGACTGAAGGGAGCCTCTTTTTAAATGTGTTTAAAGCTCCACCCATAAGCATGATGTAACCATTGTTGTCCAAACAGGAAATAGGGGGCGGAGAAAAGTACCAAGCTCAACAGGAGTGAAGCTAATTGTAGATTTAACCCTCACATAACCAAAATATGAATGGAAGCTAGCACATATCTTCTATCTTCATAGAGTGAAGGCACAAAATGTAAAATGTAAATGTAGCCAAACAGAAGAGCTGGCGAAAGTAGCGTATAGATGAACATAACGCTACAGGGTAAAACAAATGGAGCCCATTTAGGGAACAATTCCCTAGTAATCATGATAAATATCACAACAGTGGCACTACATGTATGAGTATGTCACACATTGTAAAACTCATCACATATAGTAAAGATGTAATAATTGAGCACCATGTGTGACT
This sequence comes from Pelobates cultripes, assembly GCA_933207985.1. NCBI lineage: Eukaryota > Metazoa > Chordata > Amphibia > Anura > Pelobatidae > Pelobates > Pelobates cultripes. The sequence goes on from OW240913.1 coordinate 235,841,856, forward strand.
TTGTATGTCTTAATAAACTCTATCATGAGCCCAGAGAAAACAACATTAGAGGGATATTCAAAATTATATGAATAGAATAATAAATTAGAAACATAAGCCCCACAGTGTGGTTAAAATAGAAAATAAAGTAAACTCAAAAAATAAAGAGGGAGAATAAATATTGATTCAAAGAGAATTCGTTAAAGTAGAAATCCTGTATTGACTTAGATAGCAAATTGAAAAGTACTCCATTAATGGTAAAATGAAAGGAGAGATGGAGATTGAATGAATGAATGAATGAATGAATGAATAAATGAATGGAAAGTGAAGTAGTATAATATTCCATATTCACATATCATGTAGTGTTGGTGAAAATAACTAATAAGTCGCAAAACTGAAAAGTAGTAGGTAATGGTGGAAATAGATGATATTAATGATGATGGACCGTTTATCAAAACATTATAGTTTTTAAATAAAGGGGGCAAAAGAAAAACCTTAATTGAGACCTTTTGGGTAAAGTGTTCTAAGTTGATAAATCCAGAGGCTTTCCCGTTGTCTCAGAAATCTGTCGTAGTTGCCCCTACGTTTATCCTTGCGCACCAATTCCAATCCACAGAACCGGAGTCCCTGCGGATTGTCCGCATGGAAGTCTTTCAGGTGACGACCTATGGGAGTATCAACAGGTAGTTTTGGAGATCTAACATGCTCCTAAATGCGCTCCTTAAACGGTCTGAAAGTTTTTCCTACATATTGTAGCTTACAGGTGCATGTAAGGAGATAGACTATGCCAGCAGTATTGCAATTGAAAAAGGATTTAATCCCAAAAGTCTTTTTACCATCGCTATCCATAATAGACTTAGAGTCACGTTTGATGTATTTACACGCGACACAATGGCCACATTGGTATGATCCCACTGTAGGGGTGTGTAGCCAGGTGCGTGTGGGTGAACGATATAAATGGCTTGGGACTAAAAGGTTCCTAAGGTTTTTGCCTCTACGTGCCATCATATCCACATTTGGCCCTAAGAGCCTTTTAAGGTGAACATCATCCAACAGACATGGCCAGAATTTTTGGATCTCAAACTTAACAGCCTCCCAGCCTGAATCGTAAGTGGCTATCATCCGTGGGGCTTGAGGTTTGATGGAGGTATCCACTATTTTTGGGGATAGTAGAGTGCCTCTGTCTGCCTCGAAGGCCCTTCTATAGGCTTTTTTTAGGCATTAGCCCTTCATTTTGAACTGTTGTCGCAATATGTTAGCTTGAAGCTTAAAATCCTCAACATCGCTGCAGTTCCTACGGGCTCTAAGATATTGCCCCGTCGGAATGCCACGTTTAAGGGATTGGGGATGAAAACTCTCCCAACGAAGGAGACTGTTAGAAGTTGTGGGCTTTTTATACAGCGTAGTGGTGATGGAATTACCACTGACCATGATCGTAAGGTCCAAGAAATTGAGTGTATTGCCCCCGAACTCCGAAGTAAAATGTAGGTTAAACTCATTGATATTGAGTAGGGATACAAATTCATCAAAAAATTCCCTACTACCTGTCCACAAAATCAAAATATCATCAATATAACGGGCCCAATGATGAATAAAGGGCCTGTATGATGAAAAAACATCAGATGCCACAACTACTTCCTCCCACCAACCTAGGTGGAGATTGGCATACGATGGGGCACAAGCCGTCCCCATCGCAGTGCCCTGTACCTGATGGTAGAATTTTTCATTGAAGAGGAAGTAGTTGTGGCAGAGGATAAACTCAAGAAGTTCCAAGACAAAGTTAGAGTGATCATTAAGGTCAGAACCCCTTTTGTCCAGGTAAAATTTAACATGTTGAATGCCCCCCTTGTGTGGTATAGATGAATATAATGCTACATTAATTTAAGTTTGCTACATTTAATGTATCCTCCCCCTTTTTGGTCATATTTATTTGCTACTATTTATGGCAATTCTGCCACACACATACTTATAGCATTTCTTCTGACCATATTACTATTATTTTTGGACTAGTCGATTCTATCCAATTAGATCCTAATTTTATTACTTGTTTGTTTAGTATCTGTGTGTTTCTCCCCCAAGAGGGATTAATAGAGTTTTTCATTTTTTGCTCTCTGCGCTCCACTTTTATATTTATAATTGCAGAGTAGCTTTTTTCACATAAGGATACAAGGTCTTTTTGGGAGGCAGATTGTTTATAATCTGCAACCCATTAGTCCTATTTTCTCTTTGTACTTAAAAGGCTACATTGTGTTTCATGAAATAAACCGAGGGAAGCATCAAACTGCCTTCCCTGTTTCAACCTCATCTTTTACAAAGACACAATTTTCAGTCTCAGACTTACTTCTCGTATTGCATGTACACCAAACAAAATTCTTCTCAAAGGATGTGACAGTAAGCCAAAGCTTAAACCATATACACATTGTTTAGAAGGACACACAGAACTGGCTTTTCCCTGTACCATTCTGCACATTTTTAGACACTCAAAATGTTTAATCTATTGCCAAATGTTTAATCTTACCCTTTTTTGACTGGTCAGTTTTGAGTGTCCAAAGGGCCAGGCAGGTACAGATTGCGCCGCTGTCTGTGGTTTTCTGACCCTAGACTATACGTTGCCGAGACCAAAAAGGGTTAATTAATTAACCCTTGCTATTCTCCTGTCCATGGTCACAAAATGTATACTACTACAAAATTTGAAAAGGAAACTTAACACTGTACAAAAACTGCAAAAAGGAAACTTATTACTTATACCTTATTAATAACTAATGTCCTCCAGTGGGTGCATGGACTCTTATGCAGAGCAAGGATTTTACAATTTACCTTATGCCATTTAAGAAACAATTAACTCTTACTGACGCCTCTGAAAGGCACTGTTCCTTGCCAGTTGGGAACTTAAACCCATACTGACTGTTACAGAGATCCCCTCTGCCTGCTTCGAGACCCTTATTGTTGTCTTTACACTGGATACTTTTATATTATTGCTCCTTTTGCTACTACATGGATACTTTTCTATCACAGTTTATACGAACGAGTTTTGCCATCTATTCATATGCACGAATAGCCAACCACCCGGCCCTTGGCGTGTGTCACCAATTAACCCCGTTCACCTCTCTAACTACCGAAGGAACTGCCGAATGGCCGCCAACCCTAAGTGAGGAGTGTGCTGTTAATCAACCTCCCTAATTGGCTAGCCTCAGGGTGGTCACCGTTAGTATACAAATAGTCGAACGTGGTACCGAACCAAACCGACGAAAGAACTATCGAACGACGACCACCTAGGCACCGGTGTGTGTCTCTAACTTGCGGTTTTTGTGGTTAACCGCAGTATAATCACTTACTCCAAGGTGGTCGCCATTCGTTTGTCGAACACGAGGCGGCGGACATCTTTTTGTCATCGAATGCTCAGCAGGACTTGATTATAAAACTCCTGGAACCCCTAGCGGCTACTGATTTACATGAATCCCGCTGAAGTGCAGGTTGACCCATCTTTTCAGATAAAAAGACACGAACACTATATAGACAGATTTTATTCCCAGAGCTTTCATATTCCATTCGTGAGATCTGAGCGCAATTCGTATATTTTATGCGCTCAGATCCAAGCTGTCTGGAGATGGGTCGGATGGGTCATTTTACTAGTATAATGTGAAAGTTAAGTATTTTTATCCTGTTTTACTGTAAGTACTAAAACATGGGAATTTCATGTACCTGGAGATAATTGAGTTACTGTAACTGTTGAGACCAATTATCTCCAGGGTAGGGGGGAGTGGTTCAGAAAATGCACTGTCATCCCCAGCCCTTCCAATAATCCCTCCACTCTGTCGGCAACATGCTGGACCCGAGCACCCGGGAGACAGCAAACTGTCCGGTTGAGTCGATCAGAGTGGCAGATTACCCTATCTACTCTCTTAATAGTAGAGTCCCCTACCACCACAACCTGTCTAGACTTCCTTACCCTCTCAACCCCACCCGTACTAGAGGGGCTGTTCCCACGGCTGTTAGAAGGAACAGCTTCCTGCAGTACAGCTACTCATAAGCTGATGCTCCCAACATCTTCACTCAAACGGGCAAATCTGTTAGGCTGCACTAAATCAGGACTAGCTAAACTTTTCCTCTTCCCTCCCCCTCTGCTTCCTCGCCCCACTGTTACCCAGCTATGTGCCTGTTCTCCAACTGTCTCATCTCCTCCCACTCCATGTATGTACGTAGTGGGCATTGGATAGCATTCCCCACATAAGAACCATAACTTACCCCTTCAAATAACGACAGACAACTTCTTGGGGAAAAACAGGCCACAGCATTTATTAACATCACCAAATACTGTATAACTCCTTAAACAAATAACATAAATTAACATAAACACTTTTTATACAGTCATACAGTAATCAAGAAACCGTCCTTGCCAATCTAACTTCCCCAAGGCTCTCACCTCCCCCCCTCGGCATAATAAAACCTCTTCCTTTTCAGGGCTCCCCACCAGCCGATTTTCCGCTCGGTGGGGCCCAACCATAATGCTCCCCACCGGTCGACTTACAACCCAGTGGGGACACGTCCAACTCCTCTAGGTTCACCATAAGAGACAGGGGGAGGATGAGACCCGGCCATTATCCCCCTTTTCATCTAATCTACCATCCCTTATTTGGCACGGACATGCCCCACCACAAACCCCGCTGTTTTAAGCCTAAAATCAGCGGGGGCCCCCACCGAAACCCCCCATGGCCTGTTCCAAAGCTTCTTGAAGCGCCAAGTTAAACTGCGGAGCCCGACCTCCGTCAGATGCACCCCATCTGGTCGAAAAAAGTGTGCCGCATCTTTTTCAAAAACCTGGTGCCGTATCGAGATTCCCCCAACCCCCGTTACAAACTTGGCAACCCGCCAATTAAACTTCTTGCAGCTGCGCTCCAGCGCACTCTGGCTGTGAGCCTGTCGCCAAAAATTCCTCGCCACTATCTCCGACCAAATCAAGGATACGTCGGGGAACAAGATCAAGATCTGGGACAAATCCCTCCTGACCATGTCCACCAGGCCCCCCACAGGCACGGTCCCCAGATCGTTACCCCCCAGATGGATAATCAAAACCGATGGAGCCCCAAGCAAGCGGGAAAGTCTGACCAAGTCGGGGAGGAGTCGGACCCACTTCATGCCTCTGACCCCGAACCACCGTACCTCCGCAGTTCCCGCATGAGACAGAGAAGCTCCCCCCCGGCTGGACTGCCGCTCTCCGCCTCGCCCAATGGATATAGGAGTGGCCAATCAACCAGACCTTGTAGGGGACCTGACCTGGGGAGGAAAACAAACAGTCTAGCTCAGGAGACCAGCAGCACATACATAAGAGACAAACCTCCTGGATTCCCACCTCCCTATTTGCTGTACCTCGTGATCCGGCATCCCCAGCCGAGAAGCCTCAGTCGCTGCGCCAATTCGGAAGGAGTGCCCTCCAAACTCCGCACCCTTCACGCCCAATGCAGCCAACCCCAGCCGAAACACCCTGACAAACTGAAAATGGAAGAGGAAGCTCCCATCCTCGTGCACTAACAGGGGGCCAGCCACTGCAGGGTGAACTGCGCAAAAACACCGGAAGGACAGAACCGGGCAGGTGGCCAATCCTGGGGCAGCTTCCAGCTGAACCCACTTACCTTTACCAAACACGTCCATCTTGGAGCGGCGAATCTTAAAGGAGACCCAGTCCGGCGCGTCCCTGAGAAAAGGACTCCCCCAATGGTCACCCTGCTTGGACACACCAACTCCCCAATTCTCATGGCCCCAAAGAAAGCAAACGAAAAGGCCAAGCGAAAAAGCCGCACCTCGAAGTCCGAGAAGCACACCTGCGGGAGCATGTGGCACAACTGCGCCATGAGCACCCCCGACACCGGCCTCCGGGTATCCACCGTAACCCGACACCTACGCAGCCCCTTAACCACCTGCCTCACCACAAACTCCTTGGTCATGTCCCCCCACCCTTGCAGCTTAAAGAAAAAACTCAGCCCAGCCAGGCGCGACGACACTGCCGAAGGCGACATGCCCGCCGACACCCAAGTGTTCAATAGCCACAACAAACCCCGCAATCGAGCGGGCATATCCTGGAAAACTCCCAGACCTGTCTCCCACTCGAGCCATTCCGCCCATACCTTCGAGTATCAGGCCCAAGTGGAACTCGATACAGACCCTCGAACCAGGTCCATCAGCCCGTCGAGCCCAGGGACCATAGTTCCACCGGATACCGGCACCCATCCTCGTCCGCATGGGGCGCAGCTGCCCGAAACTCCGACCACTGTGAAAGAGAGAGAGCATCCGCAATTACATTGTGAACCCCCGGAACATGCAGCGCCCTACAAGACATGTTAAGGCACAAGCACCGTAGCACCAGGCGCTGGAGCAAACGAACCACCGGCGGGGAGGAGGCAGAGAGCTGGTTAATCGCCTGCACGACCCCCAGGTTGTCACAGTGAAAGACAACCCGCCGATCCCGTAAGTCCAGACCCCAGAGCTCCAAAGCCACCACAATGGGGAAAAGTTTGAGGAAAGCCAGATTCTTAGTCAGGCCAGAGGTGTACCAGTCCCCAGGCACCGGCGCGACCCCAGTATCGCCCAAAGCCGACGGAACCCGCCGCATCCGTATAGAGGTGGAGATCCGCACCGGACACCTCTGGCCAATACGACCTCCCATTATAATCCGCCAAGAACGTACCCCAGACGTCCAAATCGTCCCATAACTGCCTCGTGAGTCTAATGTAGTGCCGAGGACTTGTCACCCCAGCGGTTGCGGCCGCTAGGCGCCTGCTAAAAATCCACCCCATTGGCATGATCCTGCATGCGAAATTCAACTTCCCCAACAGCGATTGCAGCTGGCATAGCTGTATCTTCCGCAAGCCCCGTGCTACCGCCACATCCCAGCGCAACCCTTCCACCTTGTCTAGGGGCAGCCGGCACTCCAAGGCCACTGAATCAATCTCGATGCCCAGGAAGCTAAGGCATGTTACTGGTCCCACAGTCTTATCGTACGCAAGGGGAACCCCGAAGCGCCCAAACACCCTTTACACCGTGGTGAGCAGGCTCCTACACCCCGGAGAATGCGCAGGGCCCACACACAGGAAGTCATCAAGGTAATGCAGCAGCAAGTCAATCCCCGACTCCTGCCGCACCACCCATTCCAAGAAAGTGCTAAAGCACTCGAAGTAAAAGTAGGATATGGAGCACCCGATCGGGAGGCACATATCCACATAGTACTGGCCCTGGAAACAACAACCGAGGAGGTGATGGCAATTGGGGTGCACCGGCAACAAGCGAAACGCTGATTCCACGTCTGCCTTTGCCAGCAATGCCCCGGGACCCGCTGCCCTGACCATGCGTACTGCTGTGTCAAAGGAAGCATAAGACACCCGACACAGCTCGGCAGAGATGTCATCATTTACCAAGCCCCCTCGAGGGTACGATAAATGGTGAATCAGGCAAAATTTCCCCGCCTCCTTCTTGGGCACCACCCCCAAGGGAGATACCCGCAAGTTGGACAATGGAGGGGACTCGAACGACCCCGCCACCCACCCTAGTGAAACCTCCTTCCGGAGCTTTTCGAGGACCACATCAGGAAAATCAAACAGCGACTTCAAGTTCCTGACTGCCGCGGAGGAGGGGCGCTCCGAGAAGGGAATCCAAAACCCCTGGATAAACCCCTCCAGCAGCAACCCCGCGGCCCGGCGGTTCCTATAACGGCCGAGCCAGGGGCGCATCACGTCCACTGGCGTCTTCGCCCTTAGTCCCCACGTCGCCTTTGTCCCCAGACTTACCCCGCTTAAAGCAGCGGGACGCCGAGTGGGCACCCCCGCAATGGGAGCATTCGTGCTTAAAAAGACACGTTGCTCCCCACTTGCACTGGCTGTCGTTGAACTTCCAACAACAGCCTGGCCGCCTGTGTGAGGCCGATGGGGCAGGACCGCCCCCCCCACCAGCTCTTCCAAGAAAGGACGACGTCCCTCCTTGGTGCGCCGCCGGGCGAGTCATGATGGACAGCCACAGGCCAATGTCCATCTGATCCCATGAGATAGAGGGGCGGACAGCGAGCCGCTGACAAAATTGTTCGTCATAGCGCCACCAACCCAGGCCGCCATAGGTCCGACAAGCGTTCCAAATGGTGTCCTGATAGCAAAAGAGCGCTGAGCAGTGCTGGGGAGCCTTTTCCCCAATCACGCTCGCCAAAATGGAAAACGCCCGCACCCAGTTCCCGAAAGTTTTCGGAATCTTCCTGTAACGGAACTTCTCCCTATCCTTGTCTGACTCTCTTCCCTCCTTGTCCCCCAGAAGAGGTGCTTCCTCCAAGGGCAACAGGGAAAATATCTCCACGAATTCCCCTTTCCAGATCTTGTCCCTGACCTCAGGTTTTAGATGCAAGCCAAGGGGACCCGGCCAGCACATATATGCTGCCCCCCTAGCCACGTCGGCGATGCCTGCTGTACTATCCAGCACCCCTCCGTCGCCACCCCCGCCCCCGTGGCCGGCACGGGAGGCGGAGTCGCAGGAACGCTAACCACCGCGCCAGAAACCGCACCCGCGCCCCCTCCCACGGCTGAACCCGCCTGTGGCAATGGAGGGGACCACACAGAATGCAGCTGACCGTCCAACCCATGGGATCCCTGTGCTATCGCCCCTCGCTCCCACTGGGAAAAAAGCTCCCGCAGACCCAACATGAACCCACCAAACGTGGACGCCCCAGCTAGCGCTGGAACATGTGACTCACCTGGCGGTGCCCCAGGACCCGCTGGCGGCACCAGAGCTGCAGCAGCAACCTGTGAAGAGGATTCCAAGGCATGAACAGCAGTGTACATATACCACAGCTCCAGGCGCCATCTGGTAGACGGATTCAGCAACAGCACCCAGAGCCACTGCCGGCCTTGAGGAAAGGGGGCCGCGGGTGGCATCCCGCTCGCTTGAAGGATGGCGGCCCACATGAGAGGCCACTGCCCGGCATCCTGCAGCCGCGGGAGGGGCCGGTGCGGCTGGGGCCGGTGCAGGTCGCGTTCTACGTGGTTCCCACGCGCTGGCCTGTTGTCGCCTTGGGCCCGGGCTGCGGCTCCTGTACCGGGCCAGAGGGCTCAGCCGAGCCGGAGTGCGGGTGCGCCAACCCGTGCCGGACCGGCCACCCAGGGAGTGTACCGCAGGGGGCAGGGATGGAGGAGCCACAGCGCTGGGAGGGGGAGCCACATCGCCAGGCGGCTGTGGCTGGAGCAGGCACCCAAACTGCTCACGGAGCTGCCGGCCACCGTCTGCTGCTGCACTAGCCCTGAGGGCAGACAACATAGCCTCAATGTCCATGCCACAGGCTGAATATCCTACAGGCCCAGGCAACAAGAGGAGGAGGATCACAGAAAACTTGTTGCTGGCCCGGCTCCTAAGTGGCACTGAGGTCAGTCTGAGGTCAGTCTGTTTTGTCACCACCCACTTCCTCACAACTCACACTCCCACACGTAGCACATAGCCATCCCACACTCATACATGTAGAATACAGCCAACCATGCCTCATCCATCCCACACTCATACATGTGCCCCTGTCCGCTAAGCTGCGCACTCTCCCTGAGGCCTCTTCCTGCAGACACTAAACTCTGCTCAGTGAGCAGCAGACTCCAAAGTTAAAAAAAAAAACACAAACAAATCAAAAAATTAAAAAAAATGTAAAAAAAATTAAACCTGCTTTTTTTTTCCACTTGGTATTAATAGTGATGTCG
>OW240913.1:235851644-235862835 GCA_933207985.1 Pelobates cultripes
CGAACATGAAATTTTTGGTTTACGAACGCGAACTTCCGCAAATGTTCACGAACGGGCGAACCGCCATAGACTTCAATAGGCAGGCGAATTTTAAAACCCACAGTGACTCTTTCTGGCCACAATAGTGATGGAAAAGTTGTTTCAAGGGGACTAACACCTGGACTGTGGCATGCCGGAGGGGGATCCATGGCAAAACTCCCATGGAAAATTACATAGTTGATGCAGAGTCTGGTTTTAATCCATAAAGGGCATAAATCACCTAACATTCCTAAATTGTTTGGAATAACGTGCTTTAAAACATCAGGTATGATGTTGTATCGATCAGGTAGTGTAAGGGTTATGCCCGCTTCACAGTGACAGACCAAACTCCCCGTTTAACGCACCGCAAACAGTCCATTTGCACAACCGCAAACTCCCCATTTGCACAAGGTTGGATACCAAGCTAGCCATGTCCCGTTCCTTGTCCTCACTGATGTCATTGAAGGTCTCTTCCTCCACCCTGCCACGTACAACACCAAGGGTCCGCAAAAGGTGACAACAAGCCCCCTGGGACGCCTGCTGTGTTTGGTCTTCCACCTCCTCAAAGCCACCTTCCTCTGACTCCTCTTCTTCAGACTCCTCTCTCTGCGTTGCCTCTCTCTGCGTTATTATAAGGTGTGTTAAGTAGTACTATTCCTATCAGTTTAATCCCTGTTACGTCCCCTATCAGGGGACGTGTATATGGCATCGATTTTTAGGAACCGGGAGATGGAAAAAGATGCTTGGTCGGTCCTCCTTCTTCAAATTTGGGGCACTGCGCGTGCAATCTAATGTGCCACCAGATAGGAGTGGTGTGTTAAGTAGTACTATTCTTATCAGTTTAATCCCAATGTCACGACTACTAGTGTGGTCCAGCACGCAGAAACTATGTAAACATATACATAGGCAAGAAAAGGAAAATAAAAGGACAGAGCATAAACCGGACCTTAGAATGGCCGGACTAATACGCTAGAGACAGAGAATGGTCAAAGGAAAGCCGAGGTCAAGGAAGCCAGAAAATACACAATACCGTTTACACAAGCCAAGTCAGGGAAACCAGAATTCAGAATAACCAGGGAAAAGCCAAGATCAGGATACCAGGAAATCAGATTCACAATGATAAAGCACTCTCAGGAAACCAGGAACAGGAAACCATGACAGGGCAAGGTACTGGGGTGAGCTAGGGATTTAAATATCACGCGGCGGGCCGGCAGCCGCGACACCCTGTTACGTCCCCCTCATCAGGCCTTTTTTAGTCGAATGTATCGCCCACTGTCAGTCCCTTCGGGATCCATCCCTCATTCATCTTAATAAAGGTGAGGTAATCTAGACTTTTTTGACCTAGGCGACTTCTCTTCTCAGTGACAATACCTCCTTCTGCACTGAAGGTCCTTTCTGACAGGACACTTGAAGCGGGGCAGGCCAGAAGTTCTATCGCAAATTGGGATAGCTCAGGCCACAGGTCAAGCCTGCACACCAAGTAGTCAAGGGGTTCATCGCTCCTCAGAGTGTCGATATCTGCAGTTAAGGCGAGGTAGTCTGCTACCTGTCAGTCGAGTCATTCTCTGAGGGTGGACCCCGAAGGGCTGTGGCGATGCGTAGGATTTAAAAAGCTCTGCATGTCCTCCATCAACAACACGTCTGTAAAGCGTCCTGTCCTTGCCAGCGTGGTCGTGGGAGGAGGAGGATTACTTTCACCTCTTCCCCTGTTAGATTCCCGTTGTGCTGTGACATCACCCTTATAAGCTGTGTAAAGCATACTTTTTGATTGATTTTGGAACTGCTGCATCCTTTCCGACTTGCCGTAATTCTGTAACATTTCAGGCACTTTCTGCTTATACCGGGGGTCTAGTAGCGTGGACACCCAGTACAGGTCATTCGCCTTCAGCCTTTTTATACAAGGGTCCCTCAACAGGCACGACAGCATGAAAGACCCCATTTGCACAAGGTTGGATGCCGAGCTACTCATGTCTTGTTCCTCGTCCTCAGTGATCTCACTGAAGGTATGTTCTTCCCCCCAGCCACGTACAGCACCACGGGTACCAGATAGGTGACAACGAGCACCCTGGGATGCCTGTTGTGGTTGGGCTTCCTCCTCCTCCTCAAAGTCACATACCTCCTCTGACTCCTCTTCCTCACAATCCTCTTCCAGCGTTGCCGCAGGTCCAGCAAGCGATGCTGATAAGGCTGTTTCTGGTGGTGATGGTGACCACAACTCTTCCTCTTCACGCTCATCTATGGCCTGATCCAGCACTCTTCACAGGGCTCGCAGGAAGAAAACAAATGGTATGATGTCGCTGGTGCCTTCGGTGCGACTGACTAGGTTTGTCACTTCCTCAAAACGACGCATGAGCCTACAGGCATTGCGCATGAGTGTCCAGTAACGTGGCAAAAAAATTCCCAGCTCCGCAGAGGCTGTCCTAGCTCCCCGGTCATACAAATACTCGTTAACGGCTTTTTCTTGTTGGAGCAGGTAGTCGAACATTAGGAGTGTTGAATTCCAACGTGTCGGGCTGTCGCAAATCAAGCGCCTCACTGGCATGTTTTTTCGCCGCTGGATATCTGAAAAGTGCGCCATGGTCATGTAGGAATGCCTGAAATGGCCACACACCTTCCTGGCCTGCTTCAGGACGTCCTGTAAGCCTGGGTACTTATGCACAAAGTGTTGTACGATCAGATTACACACATGTGCCATGCACGGCACATGTGTCAACTTGCCCAACTTCAATGCCGCCAACAAATTTCTTCCGTTGTCACAAACCACTTTGCCGATCTCCAGTTGGTGCGGAGTCAGCCACTGATCCACCTGTGCGTTCAGGGTGGACAGGAGTGCTGGTCCGGTGTGACTCTCTGCTTTCAGGCAAGTCAACCCCAAGACGGCGTGACACTGCCGTATCCGGGATGTGGAATAGTACCTGGGGAGCTGGGGGGGTGCTGTTGATGTGGAGCAAGATGCAGCAGCAGAAGAGGACTCCGCCGAGGAGGTTATGGAAGAGGATGGAGTAGGAGGAGTAGAGGAGGTGGCAGCAGGCCTGCCTGCAAGTCGTGGCGTGTCACCAACTCCTCTGCAGAGCCACGCATTCCATGCTCTGCAGCCGTCAGCAGGTTTACCCAATGCGCAGTGTAGGTGATATACCTGCCCTGACCATGCTTTGCAGACCAGGTATCAGTGGTCAGATGGACCCTTGCCCCAACACTGTGTGCCAGACATTCCATTACTTCCTTTTGCACAATCGAGTACAGGTTGGGGATTGCCTTTGTGCAAAGAAATTTCGGCCGGGTACCGTCCACTGCGGTGTCCCAATAGCTAAAAAAATTTTGAACGCCTCAGACTCCACCAGCTCGTATGGTAAAAGCTGGCGGGCTAAGAGTTCAGTCAAGCCAGCTGTCAGACGCCGGGCAAGGGGGTGACTTTGTGACATTGGCTTCTTACGCTCAAACATGTCCTTGACAGACACCTGACTGTGGGCAGATGAGCAGGAACTGCTCAAGGTGAGAGACGGAGGGGCAGATGGTTGAGAGGGGGCAAGGAGGACAGCAGTGGTTAACGTGGCTGAAGATGCTGGACCAGGAGGAGGATGGTGGCTTTGAGTTTGTGTGCTGCTTGTACTCATGTGTTGATCCCATAGGCGTTTGTGATGTGCGATCATGTGCCTTCGCAAAGCAGTTGTACCTAGGTGGGTGTTGGACTTCCCACGACTCAGTTTCTTTTGGCACAGGTTGCAAATGGCATCGCTGTTGTCAGAGGCAGACACACAAAAAAAATACCACACTGCTGAGCTCTGCAATGACGGCATTCTGGTGGTGGCAACAGCATGCGTTGATTGGCGTGCTGTCTGGCTGACCCCTGGGTGCCGATGCATGCTGTCTGACTGTGCCACTAGCTCCTTGCGACGACCTCCCCCTGCTTCCAACTCGTCTCCTCCTCCTCCTCTCTGTCTCCCCATCTGAACTTTCCCCCTGTTCTTCTTCTCTTCTAGCGGGCACCCACGTGACATCCACGGACACATCGTCATCATCAACCGCTTCACTTGTATCTGACAACTCAGCAAAGGAAGCAGCAGCGGGTACAACATCATCATCATCACACCGTATGTAATGATATTGATGTTACAAAGTTTTGGAGTCCGGTAGCCAGATCAGCAATGTTTTCTGCCAGAGGTAGCCACTCGTTACCCAGGTGGTTGAGCCCCTGAGCCTTGAGTGGCCTTCTGGTCTTAAGCAGAGATGGGAGACTGGAACAGAAAGATGATAATCGTAGTCAGGCAAGCCGAGGTCAGTGGGAAGGAGAAGCAGCAAAGGCAAAACAGTCCAAATTCAGCAACAGGAAGGAGAAACAGGAACACGCTGGATTAGAGAGTACAGGAACCACAATAATCTGGCAAAGGTACAGAGACAGGAAGTGGCTTTTATAGGCCAAGGACCAGACACCTGACCAGACGCAGCTGAAGTGAGTTGTCACTGATAACCTTGACTCTACAAACAATAGTATCAGATCTCAGGTAAATTTGCAAAAGGCAGGCTGGTGTACTGGTAAGGAAAAGGTTTAGCACCATATAAACCAGGGTTCGAAACCCAGCAGAGTCAGTTCCTCACATTACCTCCACCTCTACAGGCGCAGCCTCTGGATGCCCTATTTCCTGGTTTAGCAGGGTACTGTGCATGGAAAGACTGAAGAAGATCAGGAGCATGAATATTGTCCACTGGTTCCCACGATCTATCCTCCTCACCATAGCATTTCCAATATACCAAGTATTGAAGCTTGTTGCGGAAGATCCTGGAGTCAAGAATTTTTTCCACCTCGTATTCATCTTCACCATCCACGAGGACTGGTGGTGGGGCAGGCAAGGCTCGACCAGGGAAAGTATTTTCATGAAAAGGTTTAAGCAGTGCCACGTGAAACACGGGATGTATTTTCATGGAATCCGGAAGTTGCAGACGGAAGGTGACTGCATTGATCTGAGCGATTATCTTAAAAGGTCCCATGAACTTTTGACCCAATTTATGAGAAGGAATCCTAAGCTTAAGATTCTTTGTTGACAGCCAAACCTTGTCACCAACATGATAAACTGGGGCCTTTTTTCTGTGCCTATCAGCAGCTCTTTTGTAACATTCCTGAGCCTCCGAAAGAGTCTCCTTCAACAGTTCTTGGGAATCTCGTAAGGCGGTTAGCCGGTCAGTGACTGCAGGAATGGGAGTAGTAATTGGGAGACTCACTAGAAAGGTTGGATGGTAACCATAATTGGCAAAAAATGGGCTCAGAGAAGTGGAGCAGTGTTGGGCATTGTTATAGGCAAACTCCGCCGTGGGTAGAAAATCCAGCCAGTCATCCTGCAGGTAACTAATATAGCACCGCAAATATTGTTCTAAAGTCTGGTTGGTTAGCTCAGTCTGTCCATTACTTTGTGGATGAAAAGCTGAAGACAGATTTACATTAATACCTAGAATAGAACAAAAAACAAAAATGAGATGTAAACTGTACTCCCCTGTCAGAAATTACTTCATCAGGCACTCCATGCAAGCGAAATATTTCCCGAATAACAAGGTCAGCAGTCTGTTTAGCTGAAGGGAGACCACGAGCTGGTATGAAATGACTCATCTTGGTTAACCGGTCCACAACAACAAGAATAGTAGTGTGTTCCTTAGAGGGAGGTAGTTCCACAAAAAAGTCCATGGATATAGATCCCCAGGGACGATGAGGAATCGGAAGAGGCTGAAGCAAGCCAACAGGGGATGAGCGAGGAGTCTTATGTCTGGCACATACATCACAAGAGGACACATACTTCTTAACATCCTCATAATATTTAGGCCACCAAAAGGATCGGGTAAGTAGTTCTTGTGTCTTTCGGATTCCTGGATGACCTGCTGGTTTAGAGTCATGGTAGAGGCGTAAAACGTCCAGTCGCACTGATTCTGGAACAAACAGGCGTTGTTGAAAAATCCAAAACCCATTAAGCATGGTCATATGAAGATCACGAGGAGGATCACGAAAAACTGGATCTTTAGAGTAGCCCTTTTTAATGCGAGACATTAGATCAGAAGGAAAGGTAACTCCTAAAAATCTGCTCTCCGGCAAGATGGTGGCCTTGGTTACTGTAGTATGGAGGGGGTCAGCTATCCTAGACAAGGCATCCGCCTTGCCATTTCTGGAACCAGGGCGGTATGAAATAAAAAAATTAAACCTTGAGAAAAATAGGGACCAGCGTGCTTGTCTGGCTGACAGTCTCTTAGCAGATTGGATACATTCCAGATTTTTGTGATCTGTGAGGACAGTAATTGGATGGGTTGCTCCCTCCAAGAGATGTCTCCATTCGGTGAAGGCAGCTTTTATAGCCAAAAGTTCTTTATTCCCTATGTCATAATTTCTTTCTGCTGGTAACATCTGGCGGGAATAGAAGGCACATGGATGTAACAACATCTTAGGTCCAGTCCTTTGAGATAGTATAGCCCCAACAGCTGAATCAGAAGCATCTACCTCTACAGTAAATGGCAATTCTGGCTGAGGATGTACCAAGATAGGAGCAGATGTAAACAGAGTCTTTAATCTGGAAAATGCAGTGTCAGCCTTATTGGACCACTGAAAAGGAGTCCCTTTACGTGTAAGTTCAGTGATCGGTGTAATAACGGCAGAGAAATTCTTAATGAAACGCCTGTAAAAATTGGCAAACCCCACAAATCTCTGTATATCTTTTTCATTCTTGGGGATGGGCCAGTCCAGCACAGCTTTAATTTTACTTGCGTCCATACTTAAACCTTTAGGAGTTATTACATACCCCAGGAACTGAATTTCTGTTTGTTCAAACTCACATTTTTCCAGTTTAATGTATAGGTGGTGGGTACGAAGGCGCTCAAGAACAATGCAGACCTGTTTTCTGTGATTTTCAAGATTATCAGAAAATATCAGGATATCATCCAAATATGCCACAACAAACTGATCCAGGAGATCCCGTAGTACATCATTGATTAGATGCTGAAAAGTTGCAGGGGCATTACAAAGCCCAAATGGCATTACTAGATATTCGTAATGTCCGTACCTGGTTCTGAAAGCTGTTTTCCATTCATCATTTGGTCTTATGCGAACCAGATTATATGCCCCCCGTAGATCAAGCTTCGTAAATATTTTAGCTGAACGAAGTCTCTCCAGAAGTTCAGGAATGAGAGGCAAGGGATAACGGTTTTTAACAGTGATTTTATTAATGTCCCTGTAATCGACACATGGCCGTAGACTGCCATCTTTCTTTTCTACAAAGAATATAGGAGCTCCTGCTGGAGAAGTGGATGGTCGAATAAAGCCTTTGGCAAGATTTTCTTGTATGTATTCACGAAGTGCTTTCAATTCAGGCTCAGAAAGGGAGTATATACGGCCAAATGGGATAGCAGCTCCAGGTAGCAGCTCTATGGGGCAATCATAAGGCCTATGAGGTGGAAGCTGATCAGCATTCTTCTTATCACAGACATCTGCAAAATCCCGATATTGTAGCAGAAGCTTGGTTAAGTTTGTAGCAACCATTTCATTAATTGTTGTGGTAACAGGTGTCGCCTTAGAGGGTTGACAATTCATTAAGCAGTGTTCTGAAGGAAAGGACAAAGTTCTAGTCTTCCAATTAATCTGTGGGTTATGCAGAGCAAGCCAGGGTATACCCAAAATCACTGGAAACTGTGTTTAGGAAATTAGGTGGAAAGATATAGACTCATGGTGATTCACTTCCAGAATCAATTTTAAGGGCACAGTCTCATGTGTAACCGGGCCTGACGTAAGTGGAGAACCGTCTACTGTTTCCATTAACACAGGTGAAGATTTAGGGATAGACTGAATTTTATTTTCTGCTGCAAATTTAATGTCCATAAAGTTTCCGCCTGCTCCGGAATCTATCATAGCTGTAGTTGAAATTTTATTATTACCATATTGCAAAGTGATAGGCACCACCAAATGAGGATGTTGAGTCATCATACCTTCTTCACCCTGAGCCAGAGAAAACAAGGGTTGTGTGACAGAATCCAGTTGGTCTGAAATCTGGGATTGGTGTTGAATCTGTGCACCCTCAGCAGTCATAGCTATTGTTCTTTTAGACTTGTTAGGGCAATTGATGGCATAATGCCCTGTACTACCACAATACAGGCATAAGTTGTGAGTGCGTCGCCACTGTTTTTCTTCATTGGATAATGGCCCTCTTATTAGATCTACCTGCATAGCCTCAGGTTCAGAGTCTGTAGGTGTTTGTGGGGTCGGAGTAGAAATTCTTGAATAGAAAGTAGGAGTAGCACTTGGTTTAAAAGAGCCCTGTCTTTCCAATCTTCTTTCTGAAAGTCTCCGATCAATACGGATAGCCAACCGCACAAATGCATCAAACTCAACAGGAAGATCAACACGAGCTAGCTCATCTTTTATAGCTTCTGAGAGACCCCTTCTGAAGTGGAACCTCTGGGCTGATTGGTTCCAAGTAGTATCAGTAACCCACTGTCTGAATTCAGCAGCATATTCAGCCACAGAGCGCCTCCCTTGATGTAAATGAAGGAGAGTGGCTTCTGCTGTAGCACAGCGATTGGGATCATCAAAAACTAGGCACATGGCCTCAAGAAAGTCTTTTAAATTTCCCAAGATTGGACTGTCCTGTTCCAGAAAAGGGGAGCCCCAGGCCAGGGCTTCATCTTTGAAGAGGGAAAAAAT
Organism: Pelobates cultripes; assembly: GCA_933207985.1. Classification (NCBI taxonomy): domain Eukaryota; kingdom Metazoa; phylum Chordata; class Amphibia; order Anura; family Pelobatidae; genus Pelobates; species Pelobates cultripes. The sequence goes on from OW240913.1 coordinate 235,860,331, forward strand.
AAATCCCACCTTCTCTCTTTCAGATGGAAAACGGTTAGGTAACATCATGAAATGCAAACGGCATTGATTTAGGAAACCCCTGAATTTTTTGCGGTCTCCTCCAAATTTTTCTGGTAGAGGCAAGCGGGCATCTTGTGCAGGTGTAACAGTAGTAGTAGCAGCAGCCGCAACATCATGTGCCCTGTAGCTGGTAAGCTCACTATGCATTGATCGAACTTCATTTTGCAGTTCAGCTACCTGATCCTGCAGCACTTGAATGGTCTGTGCCTGAGTCTGCATAGTTCTTGCATTAAAAGCAACCTGCTGGGCCAATGCAGAATCTGATCCGACGGTCTCCATGAAAAGGCCAGATTATTCTGTAATGATATTGATGTTACAAAGTTTTGGAGTCCAGTAGCCAGATCAGCAATGTTTTCTGCCAGAGGTAGCCACTCGTTACCCAGGTGGTTGAGCCCCTGAGCCTTGAGTGGCCTTCTGGTCTTAAGCAGAGATGGGAGACTGGAACAGAAAGATGATAATCGTAGTGAGGCAAGCCGAGGTCAGTGGGAAGGAGAAGCAGCAAAGTCAAAACAGTCCAAATTCAGCAACAGGAAGGAGAAACAGGAACACGCTGGATTAGAGAGTACAGGAACCACAATAATCTGGCAAAGGTACAGAGACAGGAAGTGGCTTTTATAGGCCAAGGACCAGACACCTGACCAGACACAGCTGAAGTGAGTTGTCACTGATAACCTTGACTCTACAAACAATAGTATCAGATCTCAGGTAAATTTGCAAAAGGCAGGCTGGTGTACTGGTAAGGAAAAGGTTTAGCACCATGTAAACCAGGGTTCGAAACCCAGCAGAGTCAGTTCCTCACACCGTACGTCCATGTGTGTAATGCTGCCTGACTGAGACATATCCCTGTTATCTACATCCTCTGGCAATAATGGTTGCGCATCACTCATTTCTTCCAACTGAATAACTCCTCTGACATACCAAGTGAAGCTGCTGTGGCGCTAGTGTTGGTGGTGGCGGCAGGCGGGCGAGTGGTAACTTGAGAGGTGCCTGAAGCTAAGCTGGAGGAGGATGGTGCATCAAGGTTCCGAGCAGAAGATGTAGAAGATTGGGTGTCCTGTGTTAGCCAGTCAACTATGTCCTCAGAACTTTTCGAGTTCAGGGTACGTGGCCTCTGAACACTGGGCATTATTCTAGGGCCAAAGGGAATCACAGCACCACGGCCACGATGGCCCCTGCGGGGTGGCCTGCCTCTGCCTGTCATTTTTTTATCGAATAAGTGGTACTGTGCATGCAAGCTACTGTGAGAACAGATATGAGTGGCACTGTGCAGTGGCAGAAGTTGGCAGAGTAGACGCTGTAGGACTGACACACACGCTTGCAGACAACTAACTGCTATTCAATCTATTACAGTCGAAATTTTATTTTATTTTTTTAAATGTACACTACTGTTACACCAGATATGAGTTGCACTGCTGTGACACTGTGCCCTGGCAGGCCCTGAAACGCACACGTGTGAAGGAAACTGACTGCTATTATATTACAGTCCAAAAAGTTTTGTTTTTTTTGTTAAATGCAAGCTATTGTGACATCGGATATGAGTGTTAGCACTGGGCAAATGGGAACAGTATATGCTGTGAGCCTGATACACAGGCTGGCAGGCAGGCAACTGCAATTACATTACACAGAAAAAAAAAGCAGACTGATGTTCTAGCCCTAAATAGGGCTTTTTGGGGTGCTGTCCTTACAGCAGAGATCAGATGAGTCCTTCAGGACTGTAGTGGACACTGAATACACTAGCCTAGCTATCAATTTCCCTATCAAATCAGCAGCAGCTACACTGTACCTCCTCTCATTAAGAATGCAGCTTCACAATGAATGTAAAATGGATGCTGTCCAGGAGGTGGGAGGGTCTGGAAGGGAGGGTCTGCTGCTGATTGGCTGGAATGTGTCTGCTGACTGTGAGGTACAGGGTCAAAGTTTACTCAATGATGACGAATAGGGGGCGGGCCAAACAGCGCATATGTTCGCCATCCGTGGCGAACGCGAACAAGCGATATTCGCCAGGAACTATTCGCCAGCGAACCGTACGGAACATTACTAGGTATTAACCAATACCAACCACAGACCACCAGTTCTCCAACAAACTCCTGTTGTTTTAACTCCTACTTAAAAGAGACTACTTTAAATAGCCTACTTTCAAGCAAACTCCAGTGAATACATGTACCTGCTCATATATAAATTGAAAGAAAAGGGGTGAAGGGCTGTGCTATAAAATGGATGACTCACAATATATAAACTGTATGTTAATATAATACGATAAATAAATAAATAAAACAGAATCCATGCAGTAATAAAAAATAGATAAAACAGAGTCCGTGCAATAGTAACGATCAAATACCAGAATGTCCAATAAAATGTATAAAATCGTCTCACTGGTATATGGGTAAAGTGTGTATACAATCCTCAGGAGTTGATCCGTCCGGGTTGTGGATAGTCCATATATGT
>OW240913.1:235862935-235874425 GCA_933207985.1 Pelobates cultripes
GAAGATAAAAGCACGACAAAATTCCAATGGTGTAGTATGTTACTTAAAGAATAAATGAAATAAAAAATGGAGATTATTACACTAACATTTGATGGAGCTTTGGACCAGCTCTTGGATGAAGGGCACTTAGCGGTATAATCCCCGCTAGAGGATAAATAGTAGCAGTAGATCTATCCGTCCAACTTGATATCCGTAGTTGTCCGTAAAATATATGGAGACAGTAATAGTGCTCTCAGCTTGAAAGGATAAAAGGAAATAAAATAATAATAAAATATACTCACAATGATAGAGCAGAAAATACTGCTCTATAGGTACAGCTCTGATGGACTAATCCCCACCTATGGATTGCTTGAGCAGGATATGGTAGAATGCCAGGAAAATTAAGTAATTGAAAGAAAAGTATATGAACAATAAAATAAGATTGGCCCTTTAAAAAGGAATACCAAATAAAACTTTTATTGTTAAAAATACGCAGTATAAAACCATTTAACGCGTTTCACCTCTGGGGCTTTATCAAAAATGGCAAGAACAGAATACCTAGCATTGAACAGTATATATAACATCTTACAATAGTCAAAATTGGCGTGTGACAGACCCATCTGTCTGGATTATAAATGCTGTGTTCGCCTGTTTTGCCGGTTACATGAATTTCCCCATTCGTATGCTTTATTCAAGGGAATGTCGTTTTTTGTCGAACGGAACTACCGAACGGATGGCCACCCAGAAGAGAAGTGTGCTGCTGGTTAACCTATTGATCCCAATTAGAACGTTGCGGTTAACCACAGACACTTCTCAATTAAAACCGAATGCCGGGTGGTCGTCGTTCGTATGTCGACCACGAGGCGGCGGCCATTTTGTCCATGCGAACGACCAGCGGTGTTCGACGATTATTTCATGGATCGGAAAACGGACACTTTTTCAGCCGAACACCGCTGAAGCCGTCGACCTCCCCTTCTCAATCGACAAAAGCATACGAATGCCAGCCGTTCGGGAGATTCAACCACACGAATGGACTTAACCCAGATAGCCGTCCCATGGAGTCAATCGCATACCGACGAACTGAAAGAGACTTTGACTCCATGGCGATTGAACTGTGCGAATGGGATCTGAGCGCTATTCTTCAATAATGTGCCCTCAGATCCAGGCTATCTGGGGATATGCAATACGAATGTAATATGTTCGGCAGTTATGAAGTTATGGATTTTCATGTGTTTTTGTGACTTGTGTTTAAAATGGCGATTGCCTCTGCTCGGGGAGATAATTGAGTTACTTCCCAATTATCCCTCGAGCAGAGGGGAGGGAACTGTGATGCATGCTGGGAATATTGTGGGGATGTATGTCCAAAATGTCCCCATGTCCCTCTGTGATTTCAGTCTCCCATTTGGTCCCCTAGGGGAGTGTCCACCAAGTGGGAGACCTGCATAAATACCGGGCAGGTAGCCCACAGTAAATCAGTTCGTGTTTTACCCTCAAAGCGGAGCTTGGTCTCGTTATTGGGGGGATTTGGATACCAGCGGCGAGAGACTGCTTATTTGGATTATTTGCCGCTTGGGAGATATTGTCGTTCGGTTACTAATTGCCGTTCGTGGATTTGCAGCTCGTGAAGGGAATTAGCCGTACAGGTACCGTTCGGGAGTTTGGAGTGTTCCCTGACTGGCGGTTCGCATGGTTTTATTATACCCGCTACCCGACCACATTATTGCGAACAGGGAATACTCGCTAAACGGCGGTTTGTACATTTCAGTACTGGAGGTACCGTAACATGGCGCCTAAAACAATTAGTCCAATTACAAACAAGATTTTTTTTAAATGTTTTGTGCTTTACAAAATTACATAAAAACTCATATTACAGTATGTGAGGCTTATCTAAGTCCTGGAGTATATATAAATATTAAAAACAAAGGGTAAATAATAAGATTTAGTGATTTTAAAAAGGTCATGTGATCGGGGGCGTGGCGAGGGGGTAGCGAATGCCACACGGCTCGCTTGAGGGTTGTACAACCCTCAATAGACATGTGACCGGCAACTAGGAGCAATGCTCCTAGGGAAATGTAGTTTTGCCGGTCACAGTGCACGTGGGGAGGGACAGTGAGCCGCTGACTGACAACTAATATCAGCCAGTCGCTCACCTCCACAGCCTATTGTATGGGTTGTCATAAAGACCAAAATACTACAGAAACAAATAGCTGGCAATGTTATGGAATATAGTACAAACGAAAAAAATCTTATTAGTATGCAAATATAAAGACAGTATACATTTTAGCAGAACAGATGAGAATAAATAAGTGATGAAAAATATTTTGTAGCAGAACAGATGATAAATAAGTGATGAAAAATATTTTAGTATTGGAAAGAGAGAGATGCAATTAGGATTTAAAAATGTAGAAATAAAATTGGGATAAAGAAAAATGAAGAAAAAATTGAAATAAAAATAAATATTAAAATAAAAATAAATATAAAAATGAAAATAAAAATAAATAAATATAAAAATAAAATAAAAATAATTAAAAATAATAAAATTAAATAAAATAAAAAATAAAAAATAATAAAAAGGATAAAAAATATATAAATATGAAGAAACATTTAAAATATTATCACTGAAATGGTTCAGAGTTAGTATAAAACATTAAAAAACTTTTTATAAAAAGTTATTTAAATCAAAGTCTGCATTTACACCTTGTGGTGCAAGAGTCTGCAGTTTGTAAATCCATTCCATCTCTACTTTTCCCAAGATATTTCTAATATCACCTCCTCTCCAGGGTAGAGTACATTTCTTAATTCCTATACATTTTAATAGTTTAGGATCTTTATTATGATTCAAAAAATGTTTGGATACTGAATGATTTATGTATCCATTTTTAATGTTTCTACAATATTCGCTTATTCTGGTTTTCAGGCACCTTGTGGTCATTCCAACGTACCTGAAGCCACACGGGCATTCAAGCAAATAAATCACATTTTTCATATTACAACTTATAAACTCCTTGATTTTATAAGTGGTTTTAGTCCTACTGGAAGTGAATTCACCAATTTTGGGTGGTAGTGTGGAATAAACCTGCACTGTGAATGTTTACATGGTGGGTTCAATAAAAACATGGCAACATTTCATTCTTTGTGTGTTGTGACGAGACCAATCTCGCCACATTGCATTGGAGAAGCCTGGTTGCTCGCCTGCTGCCTTTGCCTGAGCTATCTGGGGATATCTTACATGTCTGTGTTTTGTGGAATAAATGTTACTTTGTGTATTTTAAAGTATAATGCTGGTTTTGTGTCCCCACATGTGTAATGGAGTTTTGCCTTTGTCTTGGGAGATAATTGAGTTACTTCCCAATTATCTCCCAGGGCAGAGGGGAGGAAGCCAGGATGCATTGTGGGAGATACTGTGACTGTGTGTCCTATTTGTCTAATTGTCTGTCCCTTGTCACAGTCTCCCATTTGGTCCCCTAGGGGAGTGTCCACCAGGTGGGAGACCTGCATAAATACTGGGCAGGTAGCCCTCATTAAACAGACCACTGCTTGACCCTCAACACGGAGCCTTGTCTCGTCTTTGGGGGGATTTACTGTATGCTGCTAAGGACTGATTGCCAGGAGTGTAAGCCGCTTGGGAGCTTTTCCTGTTCGTCTGGTAGCAGCAATTCGTATGGTTCCTGTTCGTGTATTTGGAGTGCTACCTTATTCCCTTGTATGCCGTTCGGGAGTTTGGAGCATTCACTTGTATGCAGTTCGAGTGTTTGGACCATTCCCTTGTATGCAGTTCAAGTGTTTGGAGCATTCCCTTGTATGCCGTTCGGGAGTTTGGAGCATTCACTTGTATTCAGTTCGTGAGTTTTGGTGAATCTACAGTAGCTGTGCCTGTCTCTGAAAGGGGATTATCGTCTAAGCGTTTTTTTTCCCTTTTGTGCAAAACGGTCCGTTACAATTGGTGGCAAGCGGCGGGATCGTTCCCACAGACTACAGGACAGCTACAGGTGACACCATTCCGTGGATTTTTACAATTTGAGGGCAACGCATGTCCCAGTACAGCGACCCTGACAGCACCGAGATGGAACCAGCAGTGGAGTATGACGAGGGTGCCATGGATGACCGAGATGCAGTCCGTAAAGGCATCTGGTACCAGGCACTGGGTATTGTGGAGTACCAGCGGGGCGAGAGACTCCCCAAGGAAGACCAGCGGTTGCAGAAACGAGTAGCCCTGCGGATGCCCTTCCTGGGAGAGCAGCCCCTCGAGGAATGGGTGAGGAAATTGGAACACCTAGTATGGCAGGAGTTGTGGCTAGAAGATGCCTACCAGGCCCTCTGGTGGTATGGGGCACAGTACCTACCCTGGACAGCCGAGCATGACAAGCCAGAGGGAGAGGAGTTTGATGGTCCTGGCTTGTTAAGGGAGTCGTTTTCAGAGCTCGAATTTGGGAGCCCTACACAAGCCCGGTTCAGTGATCTCTTGGAGTGGAGGGAGAGCAGGTATGACTGGGACGACGCTCACAAAATTGAGCAAGACCTGGTCCACCTGGTGACCCGGGAGATGGAGCTAGAACAGGGCTACCAGCAGCTGTTCCAATACAGTGAGAAGGCTCAGCAGGAGAGCAGCATGACAGAGCCAGACCCATTCAGAGGGGACGAGATGGTACAGTTTTACTGGGAAGAACCCCAGGTGGCCGGTAGAGATGGGACCGAGGTCTCTCCACCGGTCCTGCAGGGAATTGGGAGCCCAGTCTCCATTCCCCAGTGGCAGTGTAAAGTGCAGGGAGAGGAGAGCAGCAGCAGGGCGGGAGGAGAGCAGCAGGTCCTCCCATTCCCCAGCGGCAGGCTGAGTTACAGGGGGCAGAGGTAGTTGTTCCTGCCCCCCAGCAGCAGAGTGATATGCCGGGAAGGCAGTGTAAAGTGCAGGGAGAGGAGAACAGCGTCCTCCCTCCCCAGCGGCAGGCTGAGTTACAGGGGAGCAGAGGTAGATGTTCCTGCCCCCCAGCAGCAGAGTGATATGCCGGGAAGGCAGTGTGAAGTCCAGGGAGAGGAGAGCAGTGTCCTCCCTCCCCAGCGGCAGCGTGATTTTTTGGGAATTGGGAGCCCAGTCTCCATTCCCCAGCGGCAGCACAGATTATTGGGAATTGGGAGCCCCGTCTCCATTCCCCAGCGGCAGAGTGTCCTACCGGGAATAGAGAGCCCAGTCCCCTTTCCCCAGCAGCAGGACTCTTTATTGGGAGCAGAGACAGTCGGTCTCCCTCCCCCGCAGCTGGAAGTATGTATGGGAGAGGAGCTTGTTACCCCCTCTCCCCAGCGGCAGCTTAATGTACCAGGGGGAGACAGTAAGCCCCACAACTGTGCAGACGGGACCGTGGTCTCTGCACATACAGCACAGGGGGTAGGGACGGTTGGTTCTGCCCCCCAGCGACAGGGCTGTTTAGACAAAGGGGAGACAGTCGGTGTCCCCCTCCAGCAGCAGAGATGGGTAACCAAAGGGGAGACAGTCGGTCTCCAGCAGCAGGACTGTGCATCTAAAGGGGAGACAGTCAGTCTCCCGCAGCAGAGCGGTGTATTTAAAGGGGAGACAGTCGGTCTCCCCCTCCAACAACCAGGCTTCAACCAGGCTACCCTCCCAGTAGCGCTGGCAACAGGGCAGAGTGCCGCTGGTCTCTGCCCACGCAGCAACCCACCAAGTCAGCGTACCCGTACCCAGCACAGCCGTGGTGAGGCACCTGGACATGGACAAGCTTCTCCTTTACCCAGGTGTAGTAACCATTTATTGTGGGTGGGCTGTGCCGTTGATTATTTTTGTGGGTGGGCTGCTGGACTAACAAGGGCACTGACCGGCAGGAGGTCAGATACCCTGTTAGTCTGTTTGGAAAAGGGGAGAGATGTGACGAGACCAATCTCGCCACATTGCATTGGAGAAGCCTGGTTGCTCGCCTGCTGCCTTTGGACTATGGCCCCCTTTTAAAAGACTTTATTTTGCCTGCAGAAAAGCTGTATTCATGCTTTTCTGCCGGTTGTTCGGTAGTTTCAATCTACCGAACAACCGCACGAATGAATAGACCACCTGGGAGCTGGAGTGTGCCGGCAATTAACCTCCCTGAAGCTGCGGTTAACCGCAGCTTAATTGATGAATGCTGGGTGGCCGCCATTCGTATCCCGAACACGAGGTCGCGGCCATTTTAAACCATACGAATGAACAGCGGTGTTCGCCTCTATTTTCATGGAACTAAAATCGGACACAGTTTTGCGCGAACACCGCTGAAGCCGCCGACCTCCCTTCTTGTTCGGTGAAAGTGCACGAACGGCCCGGTGTTCGGTATTTTTGTTCAAATATGTTATACCCCAGATAGGAATCCCATGGAGCCCATTCGTATGAAACTGACTGTAAAGACTTTGGCTCCATGGCGATTAAACTGTATTCGTGTGGTCTGAGTGCCATTCACCTAATAATGTGCACTCAGACCTGAGCTATCTGGGGATATGTTACATGTCTGTGTTTTGTGGAATAAATGTTACTTTGTGTATTTTAAAGTTTAATGCTGGTTTTGTGTCCCCACATGTGTAATGGAGTTTTGCCTTTGTCTTGGGAGATAATTGAGTTACTTCCCAATTATCTCCCAGGGCAGAAGGGAGGAAGCCAGGATGCATTGTGGGAGATACTGTGACTGTGTGTCCTATTTGTCTAATTGTCTGTCCCTTGTCACAGTCTCCCATTTGGTCCCCTAGGGGAGTGTCCACCAGGTGGGAGACCTGCATAAATACTGGGCAGGTAGCCCTCATTAAACAGACCACTGCTTGACCCTCAACACGGAGCTTTGTCTCGTCTTTGGGGGGATTTACTGTATGCTGCTAAGGACTGATTGCCAGGAGTGTAAGCCGCTTGGGAGCTTTTCCTGTTCGTCTGGTAGCAGCAATTCGTATGGTTCCTGTTCGTGTATTTGGAGTGCTACCTTATTCCCTTGTATGCCGTTCGGGAGTTTGGAGCATTCACTTGTATGCAGTTCGAGTGTTTGGACCATTCCCTTGTATGCAGTTCGAGTGTTTGGAGCATTCCCTTGTATGCCGTTCGGGAGTTTGGAGCATTCACTTGTATTCAGTTCGTGAGTTTTGGTGAATCTACAGTAGCTGTGCCTGTCTCTGAAAGGGGATTATCGTCTAAGCGGTTTTTTTCCCTTTTGTGCAAAACGGTCCGTTACATGTGTTATTAGTTTAAGCAGACTGTGATTGTCTATTGTTGTGACTTAGATGATGATCAGATCACATTTTATGACCAATTTGTGCAGAAATCCATATCATTCCAAAGGGTTCACATACTTTTTCTTGCAACTGTACATGTACATACACACAAACATACATACATATATAAATAAACAAGAAAGAATCTGGGTGCTAAATTACTACAAAACAAATTGCTTCACAATCTGGTGCAATCCCAAAATTCACCAAAAGAAAGAGTAATAGACGTGAATGTAGCTGTTCACGTCCACTGGCTTAAAAAAAGTTTTAGTTTTAATTTGTTGATTTTCAATGTATATTGTGAGATCCAGAAAATTGATCTCTCTGTTACTTACTGTGACAGACCCATCTGTATGGACTAAAAGCACTGTGTTCGTCTGTTTTGCCATTTGTATGAATTCCCCCATTTGTATGCTTTGTTTAAGGGAATGTCTGTTTTTGTCGAACGGAACTACCGAACGGACGGCCACCCAGAAGAGAAGTGTGCTGCTGGTTAACCTATTGATCCCAATTAGAACGTTGCGGTTAATCACAGACACTTCTCAATTAAAACTGAATACCGGGTGGTCGTCGTTCGTATGTCGACCACGAGGCGGCGGCCATTTTAACCATGCGAAAGACCAGCGGTGTTCGACGGTTATTTCATGGAACTGAAAACGGACACTTTTTCAACCGAACACCGCTGAAGCCGTCGACCTCCCCTTCTCAATCGACAAAAGCATACGAATGCCGGCCGTTCGGGAGATTCAACAACACGAATGGACTTAACCCAGATAGCCTTCCCATGGAGTCAATCGCATACCAAAGAACTGTAATAGACTTTGACTCCATGGCGATTGAACTATGCGAATGGGATCTGAGCGCTATTCGACAATAATATGCACTCAGATCCAGGCTATCTGGGGATGTGTTACACGAATGCAATATGTTCGGCAATTAGAAAATTATGTATTTTAATGTGTTTTATAACTTTGAGTTAAAATGGCGATTTGCCTCTGCTCGGGGAGATAATTGAATTACTTCCCAATTATCTCCCGAGCAGAGGGGAGGGAACTGTGATGCATGCTGGGAATATTGTGGGGATGTATGTCTGAAATGTCCCCATGTCCTTCTATTATTCCAGTCTCCCATTTGGTTCCCTAGGGGAGTGTCCACCAAGTTGGAGACCTGCATAAATACCGGGCAGGTAGCCCACAGTAAATCAGTTCGTGTTTTACCCTCAAAGCGGAGCTTGGTCTCCTTATTGGGGGGATTTTATTACCGGCGCCTAGAGACTGCTTATTGGAATTATTTGCCGCTTGGAAGATATTGGCGTTCGGCTAATATTGGCAGTTCGTGGATTTGGAGCTCGTGAAGGGAAAGAGCCGTACAGGTACCGTTCGGGAGTTTGGAGTGTTCCCTAGCTGGCGGTTCGCATGGTTATACTGTACACGCTACCAGACCACATTATTGCGAACGGGGATCATTCACTAAACGGCGGTTTGTACATTTATTACTGGAGGTACCGTAACACTTACTTCCGAAGTTAGACGTATACCCCATTTATTAGAGTTAAGTGTATTAATAAATCTGTGGAGGGATTCCTCTCCACCCTTCCAAATCATAATGAGGTCATCTATATACCTTTTGTATAGCACCAAGTTCGACCCCCAGCTACTCATCTCCTCAATATGGATATATATTTTTAGCCAAGCCTGGAGGATGCCCAGCAGTACTGTCTGCCACCCTGTCATTAACAAACTGTTGTAGTGAGTAGACATATATTTGTCATACTCACCACTATATCTAGTAAAGGGCTTACCACCCTGTTTTTTTCCTTATCATTTTTTATTCTTATCTATGTATATATGTATTTTAAATCCTGCATGTGGCAGACAATAAATTAATGTAATTTTTTTCTATTGAAGCCTCTCTAACCATTTACTAAAGAGATGATTCTCAGCTTATAAATAATTGCATATGCATATGTTTACATCTTTTATGCAAACGATCTGCACTATTATTGTGTTCTTTCTTCCTTTACATATATCATCATTTTGTTGGAAGATTCATCATACATCCAAATAGTTTGTTTATATTTTTTTATCTTTCTGTCTCTAAGTGGTATTTTGCTCCACTCATTATTACACATTACACATACATATATGCACATAAGCTCTCACACAAATATAAAGGCACAGTCACATATATAAGCATACATACATAATAATATCATACAAATATAAAGGGATTCAGCTGTTTAACCTAAAAAGACAATTAACAACACATAGTGTGATATAGTTATAAGACACGCTACTGGTAGCACGCACAGAATGGAGATAATCAAAACGCCTTAAGGGTGCCACCCCTAGTCCATATGGGGGTTGTGGAAATCCATCTCACTTCTTTGGAAAACAGGAACCAGAAGGAAGCAGCAATCAAGTACTATAAACAATTTATTGAGAAAAGGTTAATAAAAACAATAGTCATATGCATTTCGTTCTAGACACAGAACTTCCTCAGGGACCTCCTCAATTCAAAACAATTTCATATAACATGCAGTTAAAAATCACTCTTGATTCCCACCCTCCCACAGTTCCCGATATATAGGGGTCCTTTCCTCCATCATTGGTGGTGTAGTGGGTGTGTTTCTAATTTGCTCCACGATTGGAGTTAACATCATACCAGTCAGCTGCTTCAGATGATCCATGCCATTCAGCTGTTCACCCTTCCCAATCGTGGTAGTGACGTTTGCCTTTAAGGAACACTTCCATGTGTTCCAGGGACGTCATTTCCTTTGTGTGTTCGGTTAGTGGTTGCACATGCTTATTGATGATTTTTTTCAGACTTAGCCATATAATGGTAGTTAAAAAGTCCTCTTATAGGAAAATCAAATAGGATAAATGGTGAAGAAACCATTACAAGAAGAAACATTTATTAGAACCCATAATCCTTATTAATCACGTATATATCAATAAAATAACATAAAATATAACTTAACTGTAAAGTCAGGATTTATATGAGTGCAAACAAAAATCTTAAAATATACGTATTTTAATATATACATATTTTCAAAAAACATATCAAAATCTAAAAACATAATATAAAGTTATAATAAATAATCCCACATATCTTGTTAGCATAAGGCAATTAACTGTTTGTGATAAAACATATCAAGCCTATATCCATGTTTAACCCATTTGGCTCCCGTGTCCACAGCCTATGTATCCTGTAGGTTTCCCTCTGAGATAGCTTCTTAACTTTATTCACCCCTCCCCCTCCAATGAGGAAGGACAATTCCATTGGAAAAAAAGTTTTTCTTTCTTGGGTATTTTTAAAACCCCCTTTCAGTAGTTTGATTTTTAGGTCCTTCATTGAGTGGCCAGGCTGGGTAAAATGGTGTCCTACAGGAGTGCAGTAGGAGTCTTCTTTGTGGTGTTTAATGGAATGACTGTGCATATTAATTCTGCCATTGAATTGCTGGGTGGTTTCCCCAATGTAGCATCCTAGGTGGAATTTGGTTCATTGAATCATGTATACCACATGGCTGTATGTGCAGTAGTATGAACCTTTAATGCTGTAGGTTTTATTGTTGTGTTGCCTGTGCATCTGTGTTGTCTGTGTATATGTGCTGGCACCGTTTGCAGTGAATCTTTAGCATTGACTGGTCCTGATTTTTTTATTCTTCCCATCAGTGGGTAGATTCCTGCTGATTAATTTTTGTTGGAGGTTTGGTGGTTGTCTGAAGGCCAAAATGGGTGTTTTAGAGAAAATGATTTTCAGGGTCTCATCTTCTGTTAACATTGGTTGTAGGTCTTTAATGACTTTCCATATTTCCTCAAGAGCTGGGTTGTAGGTAACCACAAGTGGTACGTTTGTAGATATTTTCTTCTCTCTGTACTGTAGCAGGCGCATGCGTGTAATTTTTACAGCAGAGTTGATTTGTTTGTTAATAGTCTTTGGATTGCAGCCTTTCTGTCTCATAGACTCTCCCAATCTACAAACACAAAGCTACAAACCAAAGACTATTATCAAACAAATAAACTGTTTGTAGAACACTTAAACAAAAAGTTTTTTTGTTGTTTTTTTTTTGTAATTTAATAATGTTTTAATCTAAATAATAAAGTTGTTTTTACCTTAGTAAAGAGGCTTTTATATATAAAAAGTAATCTCTAGGGACATTCCCACCCTGCTGGGTTTTTATCTTATTTCTTTTCTAAATGGTTTCTTGAATCATGATGATATCTGCACCTGTGCAGTTTGCCCAGCGCATTAGACCGTGTCATTTTGTGTGGACCTTGAGGC
>OW240913.1:235889548-235901152 GCA_933207985.1 Pelobates cultripes
GGTACTCCAAATTGAGGGTGAAGTAGAATTGACTGGACTGGCACATACAGCCTCTTTTATTCCCAATCCACAAACTTAGTACTGCTCACAGGGTTTTACAGGACAACCAATAACACGTACAATACATTCAGACACTCCCACACAAAATCCTCCCCTCTGCCTGTGATACAATTACCTTACACAATGGGTAATCTAATTATCACAGACAGAGAAATACAGTTTCATAAAACACATCACAGGGACCCCAAAACATGCAATAACCCCATAAAAAATATCCTTGGAACCGGGGGATCTGGGTGAACCACATATCCAAAATTCACCCAGATCCGTTCAGTACTTTGGAAGATACAGTTTAATGCAGATTCTGCAGAACATATACAGGCTAAATGAAAAACAATCACTGTATAATGTGTCCCCTGCTGTATAGTCCAAAACCACTGCACGATGTCTCTGTGCATACGCCCGACACAAAATTTTAGGTTGTGAGCTTTGAACTTCATAAATGTTTGAACGAACAGCGAACACATAGACTTCAATGGGCGAATTTTAAAACACACAGGGACTCTTTCTGGCCACAATAGTGATGGAAAAGTTGTTTCAAGGGGACTAACACCTGGACTGTGGCATGCCGGAGGGGGATCCATGGCAAAACTCCCATGGAAAATTACACAGTTGATGCAGAGTCTGGTTTTAATCCATAAAGGGCAGAAATCACCTAACATTCCTAAATCACAATGAATATGGATTGACACCTGACATATGACATATTGACACCTTGACATATGGATTGACACCTGTCCTCAGAGCCCCTGATACACACTGACACAGAGCAGAATAGAGACTGTTCCCTCCTACATAGGGTCACTTGGCAGATATGGATTGACACCTGTCCTCAGAGCCCATGATACACACTGACACAGAGCAGAATAGAGACTGTTCCTCCTACATAGGGTCACTTGGCAGATATGGATTGACACCTGTCCTCAGAGACCATGATACACACTGACACAGAGCAGAATAGAGACTGTTCCCCCTACATAGGGTCACTTGGCAGATATGGATTGACACCTGTCCTAAGGATCCCTGATGCACACTGACACAGAGCAGAATAGGGACTGTTCCCCCTACATCGGGTCACTTGGCAGATATGGATTGACACCTTGTTACAAACTGCTATTTGTAACTGGCCATTTAAATGGCAAGTTGCCCTGCTTCCCTGGGTTGTGGAGAAGCCTATTTGCCAGCCTCCTCCCGCATGACTATGGCCCCTGGGAGATTGTGAAAATGTATGCACTTTTATTTGGTGTGTATGGCCCTTTAAGACTGTCGGTGGGCATATTGGGGCTTATGGACTCTTTATGTGACTGGTGCTGGCCCTTTAAACACCTTTTTTGGGACATCAGGAAAATTGGGACACTGCCCCTTTAAGGCCGTGTCCCCAGACTTGTTGGGGACACTGCCCCTTTAAGACGGTGTCCCCTGTTTCCCCAGACCTGGTGCAAACCCTTTTGTGCCTGCCTGGCTATTTCCCACTTGGTTCAGTAAATGGGGCTTACTGAACCAAGTACCACACAGGCAGACCACCCAGAAGTGGAAGTGTGCAGGCAATTTACCTCCCAGAAGCTGCGGTTAACCGCAGCTTAATTGACAATGTTGGGAGGTCTTTGTTCGTTTGCTGAACACGTGGCGGCGGCCATCTTTGATCATTCGACGAGGTCAGCGGTATGTGTAGCCAAATTCATGGAACTAAAATCGGCTACACATTTCCGCGAACACCGCTGAGCTCCACCTTCTCCCCTACTGGTTTTACAGCTGCAGAGACTGTCACATTCAGCGATGGGACTTAGTCGTTTTTTCAGCCTGAAATAGACCGACCGCACAGCCCAAATCTATGGAAATGTTTTGGGCAGGAAAATGTGCTTGCGGTCGGTCATAAAGGGACCTCCAGCTAACCTTTTAACCCCTGGATGGATTTGGCTGATTTTTGGTTATGTTTATGTTTTAAGTGTGCTGATTCCAAATATGTAATTGTTATGAAGATGGGATGTGTAGTTTTAAAGTTACAGTGTATGGCTAAAAACTGTATTTTTAATGCCTGTGTTTAATTATGTTAATCTCTTCCCAAACGTTATTTCGTTCAAAGTGGAGAGAATGTTTAAAAAATATATATTTGTTCAGAGTGTGAGAAATGCTTTTCAGCCGCTTCTAATCTTAAGCATCATTTGAGGAGCCATACAGGAGAGAAACCTTATTTGTGGTGTGTTTAGTATTGTATTCAGTTTAATACCTTTCGCATCTCCTATCAGTGGACGTGTATATGGCAGCCATTTTAGGAACCGCACACCTGGGACCCGAGCAAGGTCACCTCGTTCAACAGGCGACAACATTTGTCCCTGGAAAACTATCCTGGACATTCTGTACAATTTGTATGGATATGGCAGTGATTTCTGTAACAGGGAGATGGAAGAAGATGCTTGGTCAGTCCTCTTACTGCAAATTTGGGGCACTGCGCGGTCAAGCTAATGTGACACCAGATAGGAGTGGTGTGTTTAGTACTATTTTTATCAGTTTAATACCTTCCGCGTCTCCCATCAGTGGACGTGTACATGGCAGTGATTTCTGTAACAGGGAGATGGAAGAAGATGCTTGGTCGGTCCTCCTAACTGGACACTGTGTTGCTGTACGGGTGGCATTTATAAAGTACCCACTGCTTTGCAGACCAGGTATCAGTGGTCAGATGGACCCTTGCCCCAACACTGTGTGCCAGACATGCCATTACTTCCTTTTGCACAGTCGAGTACAGGTTGGGGATTGCCTTTTGCGCAAATAAATTTTGGCCGGGTACCTTCCACTGCGGTGTCCCAATAGCTACAAATTTCCAACGCCTCAGACTCCACCAGATTGTATGGTAAAAGCTGGCGGGCTAATAGTTCAGACAAGTCAGGTGTCAGACGCCGGGCAAGGGGGTGACTTTCTGACGCTTGCAGACAACTAACTGCTATTTAATCTATACCAGTGAAAAAAGTTTTGAAGCCACAGTGCAGCACCAGAGGGCCTAAAAATTAGGCATGTACACATGCCTGAAAAATTAGGCATTGTTGCAGCCGATGCTGTAGCAGCGGCCAGAAAAATTGATGTTTGTTTCACAGGCAGAAAGTGCCCTAAAACATGGCGGCTTGAACCCTAGTTGGTGGCGGATAAGTCACACAAGTCAACCGGCATTCAGAGCTAAAATACAGCAGCGTGTGGACCATTTTTAGCCCAAGGCAGCTCATCTCATCAGGCCTTTTTTACATAGGGTCACTTGGCAGATATGGATTGACACCCGTCCTAGGGATCCCTGATACACACTGACACAGATCAGAATAGGGACTGTTCCTCCTACATCGGGTCACTTGGCAGATATGGATTGACACCTGTCCTAAGGATCCCTGATACACACTGACACAGATCAGAATAGGGACTGTTCCCCCTACATAGGGTCACTTGGCAGATATGGATTGACACTGTCCACAAGGACAAGTTGCAGACTTCCTGGCAGGGCCCATACAAGGTGGTAGAGCAGGTTTGTGATACCACCTTTGTGATCGGTGCGGTCACAGGCACGGGAGGCAAGCGCATGCTCCATGTGAACAACCTCAGACGCCTATCCTATGCCCCGGATAGATGAGCTCCTATACAAAATATCCAGAGGCCAGTACCTCACCACAATAGATCAAGGGGTACTGGCAAATTCCATTAGCCGAGGACGCCATCCACAAGTCGGCATTTGTCACCTTGTTTGGCCTGTATCAGTTTAAGGTCATGCCATTCGGGATGAAGAATGCCCCGGCTAACTTTCAGAGGATGGTAGATCGGCTACTGGATGGGTTTCAGGAGTATGCCTGTGCCTACTTGGATGATATAGCCATTTTTAGCTGCTCCTGGCCCGAACACCTGACCCACATAGGAGCCGTACTAGACCAGATTAGGGAGTCTGGACTGACCCTAAAGCCCAGTAAGTGCCATATAGGAACGCGTAAAAACCAACCTAAGATAGTAGTATGGGCCCTAGAGTGTGAACAGGCCTTCCAACAGCTCAAGACGGCGCTCATTAAATCACCTGTACTTTCTGCTCCTGATCCAACTAAACGCTTTCTCGTCCATACAGACGCTTCTATGTTTGGATTGGGAGCAGTACTGAGCCAAGTCGGAGCAGATGGCGGCGAGCAACCCGGGCTTATCTAAGCCGGAAACTTTTGCCCAGGGAAGTAGATACACTGCCATTGAAAAGGAGTGCCTGGCGGTGGTGTGGGACCTCAAAAAGCTGCAACCTTACTTGTATGGACAACCGTTTACCTTACTCACAGATCACAACAAATTTGGGGCACTGCGCGTGCAATCTAATGTGCCACCAGATAGGAGTGGTGTGTTTAGTACTACTTTTATCAGTTTAATCCCTGTTACGTCCCCTATCCGTTGATGTGGAGCAAGACGCAGCAGCAGAAGAGGACTCAGCCAAGGAGGTTATGGAAGAGGATGGAGTAGGAGGAGTAGAGGAGGTGGCAGCAGGACTGCCTGCAAGTCGTGGCGGTGTCACCAACTCCTCTGCAGAGCCATGCATTCCATGCTTGGCAGCAGTCAGCAGGTTTACCCAATGCGCAGTGTAGGTGATATACCTGCCCTGACCATGCTTTGCAGACCAGGTATCAGGGGTCAGATGGACCCTTGCCCCAACACTGTGTGCCAGACATGCTATTACTTCCTTTTGCACAATCGAGTACAGGTTGGGGATTGCCTTTTGTGAAAATAAATTTTGGCCGCGTACCTTCCACTGTGGTGTCCCAATAGCTAAAAATGTTTGGAACGCCTCAGACTCCACCAGATTGTATGGTAAAAGCTGGCGGGCTAATAGTTCGGACAAGCCAGCTGTCAGACGCTGGGCAAGGGGGTGACTTTCTGACATTGTCTTCTTACTCTCAAACATGTCCTTGACAGACACATAACTGTGGGCAGATGAGCAGGAACTGCTCAAGGCGGGAGACGGAGTGGCGGATGGTTGAGAGGGGGCAAGGAGGACAGCAGTGGTTGACGTTGTGACGAAGTGCCCTTCGCCACTTGGTCCTGGAGAAGCCTACTTGCCAGCCTCCTCCCCTGTGACTATGACTCTTTCATCTATCTGGCTGTAAAGCCCCTAGTCTACCTTCAGACAGACTATTTATGTGGGCTGCTTTATTTATCCTATGTTTTAGTCACCCTGTACCCATTATAGGTGCAGGGTGTGTGTAATGTAATTGTTTATAGTGTACTGTGTAATGTATTGCCTGCTCTCTTGTATTGCTGAGGTTTGCTACCAACTATGGTATTGCCTGCTCTCTTGTATTGCTGAGGTTTGCTACCAACTAGGTGGTTTGGCTATGGAGCTGGTCTAGTGCCCTCTGTTGGTAGCAACAGCAATATGCACTACCTGAATTGCCCGACTGGTTCATTTGCATATTCGGGTAGATTTGCATATTGCTAATTCTGCAGGCAGGTGAGATATTTACTGTTAAATATTGTCTCCCCCCACCCCTTTTAAAATGTGCCATTGTGTTGTGATAAGTCACTGTGTGTTTCTTGATATGGTTTGACTGTTTGTGATTTTATTGAGGTTTCACAACAATGTTATTGTGGTGACTGTATTGGCTGGTCCCAAGGGAATAAAGGTTTTGACAGTTCTTCTTGATCCCTCTAAACATAGCTTTGTCTCGTTATTGGAGGGACCTGTTATAATCACACTGGGGATTGCTATGCTCTGCATGCTCCCCTGAGCTTGAGTTACTTAGCTCTTTTAAGAGCTTGTTCCTGACACGCTCTCCTTGGAGGAGGGGTCTTCACCACACAGTCCTGGATGCTGGATGTTCCTACAGGGTGGAAGGAAGAGTTCTTTCCCACACAGTCCTGGAGGACGGAAGCTGATCCAGGGTGGAAGGAAGACAGCGAGACTCCAATCAAGATACGGCGGTTGCGGAGTCTGCGGTGGTTGTGGTGTCTGCTGCAGCACTTGGAGTCCTCAGGAAGCGCTAGGAGCATCCGTCAACGGAGGGTACTCAGTCGGAGTACAAGGAGCTCCTTTACAGACGTGGCTGAAGATGCTGGACCAGGAGGAGGATGGCGGCTTAGAGTAGGCGTGCTGCTTGTACTCATGTGTTGATGTGAGATCATGTGCCTACGCAAAGCAGTTGTACCTAGGTGGGTGTTGGACTTCCCACGACTCAGTTTCTTTTGGCACAGGTTGCAAATGGCATCGTGGTTGTCAGAGGCAGACACACAAAAAAAATTCCACACTGCTGAGCTCTGCAATGACGGCATTCTGGTGGTGGACACAGCATGCGTTGATTGGCGTGCTGTCGGGCTGACCCGGGTGCCGATGCATGCTGTCTGACTGTGCCACTAGCTCCTTGCGACGACCTCCCCCTGCTTCCAACTCGTCTCCTCCTCCTCTCTGTCTCCCCATCTGAACTTTCGCCCTGTTCTTCTTCTTGCCGAGCGGGCACCCACGTGACATCCATGGGCGCATCGTCATCATCAACCGCTTCACTTGTATCTGACAACTCAGCAAAGGAAGCAGCAGCAGGTACAACATCATCATCATCATCACACCGTACGTCCATGTGTGTAATGCTGCCTGCCTGAGACATATCCCTGTTATCTACATCCTCTGGCAATAATGGTTGCGCATCACTCATTTCTTCAAACGGATGTGTGAATAACTCCTCTGACATACCAACCGAAGTGGCTGTGGTGCTAGTTTTGGTGGTGGCGGCAGGTGGGTGAGTGGTATCTTGAGAGGTGCCTGAAGCTAAGCTGGAGGAGGATGGTGCGTCAAGGTTCTGAGCAGAGGCTGTAGAAGATTGGGTGTCCTGTGTTAGCCAGTCAACTATGTCCTCAGAACTTTTCAAGTTCAGGGTACGTGGCCTCTGAAAACTGGGCATTATTCTAGGGCCAAAGGGAATCACAGCACCACGACCACGATGGCCCCTGCGGGGTGGCCTGCCTCTGCCTGTCATTTTTTGGGGGATTAGTGGTACTATGCGTGCAAGCTACTGTGAGACCAGATATGAGTGGCAATGTGCTCTGGCACAGTTGTGCAGAGCACAGGCTGTAGGCCTGACACAGTCGCTTGAAGGACACTGACTGGCTTCTATTAGCTTACACTGGAAACCTTTTTTTCTTTGTAAAAGCATGCTACAGAGACACCAGATATGAGTGGCAAAGTACACGGGCAGAGGTCTGCAGAGCACACGCTGAAGGAGGCCTAACACCCGCTTTAAGGACACTGACTGCTATTCAATCTATAACAGTGAAAAAAGTTTTTTGTTTTTAAATGCAAGCTATTGAGACACCAGATATGAGTGAGTGGTGGCACTGACTGGGCAAATAGGCACCGTATCCACTGTGAGACTGACACAGAAGCTGGCAGCAGTGGCAGACAACTAACTGCTATTCAATCTATAACAGTGAAAAAAGTTTTTTTGCTTTTAAATGCAAGCTATTGTGACACCAGATATGAGTGGTGGCACTGACTGGGCAAATGGGCACAGTATCCACTGTGAGCCTGACACAGAAGCTGGCAGCAGTGGCGGACAACTAACTGCTATTCAATCTATAACAGTGAAAAAAGTTTTTTGTTTTTAAATGCAAGCTATTGTGACACCAGTGAGTGAGTGGTGGCACTGGGCACAGTATCCACTGTGAGCCTGACACACCCGCTTTAAGGACACTGACTGCTATTCAATCTATAACAGTGAAAAAGTTTTTTTTTTTTAAATCCAAGCTATTGTGACACCAGATATAAGTGGTGGCACTGGTCACCGTATCCACTGTTAGCTTAACACACCTGCTTGAAGATAACTAACTGCTATTCAATCTATAACAGTGAAAAAAGTTTTTTGTTTTTAAATCCAAGCTATTGTGACACCAGATCTAATTGGTGGCACTTGTCAGCGTATCCACTGTTAGCGTAACACACCCGCTTTAGGACACTGACTGCTATTCAATCTATAACAGTAAAAAAAGTTTTTTGTTTTTAAATCCAAGCTATTGTGACACCAGATCTGAGTGGTGGCACTGGGCACGTATCCACTGTTAGCTGACACACCGCTTTAAGGACACTGACTGCTATTCAATCTATAACAGTGAAAAAAGTTTTTTGGTTTTTAAATGCAAGCTATTGTGACACCAGAGTAGGTGGTGGCACTGGGCACGTATCCACTGTGAGCTAACACACCCGGCTTTAAGGACACTGACTGCTATTCAATCTATAACAGTGAAAAAAGTTTTTGTTTTTAAATGCAAGCTATTGTGACACCAGAGTAGTGGTGGCACTGGGCACCGTATCCACTGTGAGCTTAACACACCCGCTTTAAGGACACTGACTGCTATTCAATCTATAACAGTGAAAAAAGTTTTTGGTTTTTAAATGCAAGCTATTGTGACACCAGATATGAGTGGTGGCACTGGCTGGGCAAATGGGCACAGTATCCACTGTGAGCCTGACACAGAAGCTGGCAGCAGTGGCAGACAACTGGCTGCTATTCAATCTATAACAGTGAAAAAAGTTTTTTGTTTTTAAATGCAAGCTATTGTGACACCAGATATGAGTGATGGCACTGACTGGGCAAATGGGCACAGTATCCACTGTGAGCCTGACACAGAAGCTGGCAGCAGTGGCAGTCAACTAACTGCAATTATAATACCCAAAAAAATAAAAGTATAACCTAACCCTAACCTAGCTATGCATTTCCCTATCAAATCAACAGCAGCTACACTTTCCCTCCTCTCACTAAGCATGCAGCTTGAGAATGAATGTAAAATGGATGCCTTCCAGTAGGTGGGAGGGTCTGCTAAGGAGGGTGTGCTGCTAATTGGCTGGAATGTGTCTGCTGACTGTGAGGT
Source organism: Pelobates cultripes (assembly GCA_933207985.1). Lineage (NCBI taxonomy): Eukaryota > Metazoa > Chordata > Amphibia > Anura > Pelobatidae > Pelobates > Pelobates cultripes. The sequence goes on from OW240913.1 coordinate 235,898,465, forward strand.
ACAGGGTCAAAGTTTACTCAATGATGACAAATAGGGGGCGGATCGAACCGCGCATGCGTTCACCGTCCGCGGCGGACGCGAACACGCTATGTTCGCCGGGAATTGTTCGCCGGCGAACCGTTCGGTGCATCACTACTGGCGAGATGGCACCATGTTGAAAAGTCCAAACAGTGTCTGTGAGTTAAAATGGCCGCCATCCATTGTTCTTACCATGTGCTTCATCCATTGTTCTCACCATGTGCCTCTGATACGGGAAATGGTGGCCACCCAGTAACTCCACAGTATGTCCCCAGATGGTTCTTAAAGGGCCAGCAGCAGCACAACTCAAATCCATTATGCCCAAATCATGTCTTTAAAGGGCAATACATCCCAGGGGCCATAGTCACATGGCAGGAGGCTGGCAATCAGTCTTCTCCAATGCCCAGTGGCGAGGTCGGTTTTGCCACATTTCTCCCCTTTCCCAAAAAGACTAACAAGGTATCTGACCTCCTGTCGGTCAGTGCCTTGGTTAGTCCAGCAACCCACCCACAAAACAGAATCCGCAGTATAACCCACCCACAAAAATTGGTTACTACACCTGGAGTAGTGGGTCGATTGTCCAGGTCCAGGAGCTCCACCTTGGCTCTGGGGGGTACTAGCACTCTGGATCGATGGGTTGCTGGGTGGGCAGAGACCAGCGGTACTCTGCCCTGGTGCCAGCGCTACCACGGGAGTAGCCTGGTTGGAGCCCAGGTGAGGGAACAGCGTAGTAGGCTCCTCACTCCAGACCTGGGTCTGCTGCTGGAGGGGAAGACAGGCTGTCTCCCCTTTGGATAAACAGCCCTGCTGCAGGGGGACAGGACCGACTGTCCCTACACCCTGTGGTTTGGGCACAGAGACCATGGTCCCATCTGCACCGGTGTGGGGCTTATCATCTCCCCTTGGTGGGCTAGGCTGCCGCTGGGAAGGGGGAATGAGACTCTCCCCTCCTGGTAGAATACTCTGCCGTTGGGGAGCAGGACCGACTGTCCGTACTCCCTGTAGCTTGGGCGCAGAGACCACGGTCCCATCTGCGCTGGTGAGGGGCTTAGTGTCTCCCCTTGGTGGGTTACGCTGCTGCTGGGGAGAGGGTGTAACAGGCCCCTCTCCCTGCGACACCCTCTCTTGTTGTAGGGGAAAACAAACTGCCTCCCCTACCAATACCTTGTCCTGTTGTTGGGGACCAGGACAGACTGTCCATATCCCCAGTGGTGCAGGTGCAGAGACTACGGTCCCATCTGCACTGTTGTGGGGCTTACTGTCTCCCCTTGGTGGGCCGGGCTTCCGCTGGGGAAAGGGGGTAACAAACTCCTCTCCCTTACACGCTTTCAGCTGCTGGGGAGAGGGGGTAACAGGCTCCTCTCCCTGACACTCTCTCTGCTGGTAGAGAGGGGGACCGACTGTCTCACCTTCCAATAATGCGCTCTGCCGCTGGGGATCTGGGCCGACTGCCCAGCATCCCTGTAGGGCCCGTAGAGAGATCTCGTCCCATCTCCACCTGCCATCTGTGGGTCTCTCCAGGACCAGTCTATGAGGTCACCTACCTCTGCAGCTGGTAGTGAAGCAGGGGTTACCTCGGCTGCATTTTCCCAGCTGTAGGCTGGCAGGTGTGGGTCCGCCCCCCAGTTTTCCTGTTCTGCGTCCATGCTCTGCGGCTGACATGAGTTTAGTAGTTCCACATAGTCCATCTGTAGCTCTCGTTCCATGGCAGCGAAATGGCGGAGGTCTTGTCCCAGTCCAATAGATCTCGGGCCCTGTACCATCTCACCCCGGTAATGAAAGATAGCCCAGTACCATGACTCTGCTGGACTGCCAAAGTCGACGTCTTCTGCTAAGGCCTTCCACAACAGGCCAGGGCTAGTGTAGTTCTCCCCCTCCGGCTGGATGCGCTCTGCCCTCCACGTCTCTGGCTGGACAGTGCACCACCACAGTGCCTGGTAGGAGGTGTCAAGGCTCAGTTCCCTTTCCACGAGGTACTTAAGTTGTCTTACCTGCTGCCCTCCGGGTTGGTCTAACAGAAGCGGCATCTGCCAGGCCATTTGTTCCTCCAACCGGTATGCGACACCAGGAAGGCGCTGCTGCCGTTGATACTGGACTTCCTCCAGGGCATTGTACCATAATTCTTTCCGAGCGTTGTCTCTCCAGTCTAATTCACTCTCTTCCTCAGGTGTGTGTGTTGCCCAGGGGTCCACAAACCCCATTTTCCCAAATCTTTATGTAGACAGGGATGCTGTATGAACACTAGCGTTGCCTTCAATTTGTAAATCCACGAACTGTGTCTCTGAGCTGCTTTACCTCGCACTAATGTAACGGATCACCTGGCACCCCGACTGGGTACCTCCGTTGATGGATGCTCCCAGCACTTCCTGAGGGCTCCAAGCACTCCAGCCGACACCATAACTACCGTAGACTCCTCCAGAGAGCAATGCAGGAACAAGCTCTTACAAGAGCTTAGTAGTGATTTAGCAAGGGAGTATGACAAGCATAGCAATCCCTTGTAGCAGATTCCACCAATAAGAGACGGCACTCCAAATTGAGGGTGAATTAGAATTGACTGGACTGGCACATACAGCCTCTTTTATTCCCAATCTACAAACTTAGTACTGCCCACAGGGTTTTACAGAACAACCAATAACACGTACAATACACTCAGACACTCCCACACAAAAT
>OW240913.1:235915811-235947065 GCA_933207985.1 Pelobates cultripes
TTTTTATATTCAGGAAGGTAGAGGTACCAACACTCCTAGCTGTGAGGTATGCATTAAGACTACAAGAACAGGTAACCATATATCCCAGACCCTAATTTGGCATTAGCAATATGAGTGTAAAGGAGATGTATCAAGATGTAGATACTTAAATATAGAATATAGTGTGTGTCATTTAGGAGTAGGAGAACCTAAGTGCTTCAGTCCTGAGTATCAACCCCGTACAATTTGGTTGACTCTCAGAAATGGAGATCCTCAGGGAACCCTAATTAATAAGACGGTATTAAAATCCGTATATTCTTCAGGTGCTCTGCTATTTGATGCGTGTAAAGCAATATCAAGTGGTAGAAAGCCGTGGAATGTATGTAGGGATCTTAGATGGGAGAGGACGTATGGGTCTAACGATAAATATATTTGTCCCAGTAGTAAAAATAAATATGTAAGTCCAAGATGCCCAAATAGAGATTATAACTTCTGCCCATATTGGTCTTGTGTGGGGTGGGCGACTTGAGGACAGACAGCAGACAAGGACATGATTGTGACTAAGTTGCCTACTAATCCATATTGTAAGTCTATGGAATGCAATCCAATCCATATACTTATAAATAACCCTGACAAGTTCTTAGATAAATATGGTAATTTATTTGGATTTCAAATATATGGGACGGGTTTAGACCCTGGGACAATATTGTTTATAGGGATAGAGACTGATACGGTAACCTCCCAAACTCATCAAGTATACCATTCCTTTTATGAAGAGATGAGCATAGATAATAAGATCCCCCATAATGCTAAAACTTGTTCATTGATTTAGCCGAGAGTATTGCCGGTAGTCTTAATGTTACCAACTGCTATGTGTGTGGAGGTACTAACATGGGAGACCAATGGCCTTGGGAAGCAAAGGAGGTAATGTCCGGTTCTGAGGCAGTTGTCCAATTAATATCTACACAAGCCGACTATCATATGAGTGTTAGAGGTAAATCTGAGTGGAGATTGAAGACCTCCATCATAGGTTATGTTTGCATAGCGAGGAAAAGAATGATGTATAATACTTCTGTAGGAGAATTAACTTGTCTAGGGCAAAAAGCTTATGATGATGATACAAAGAATACAACTTGGTGGTCGGCTTCAAATGTCTCAGAACCATCTAACCCGTTTGCAAGATATGCCAATTTAAAGGGCGTATGGTTTGATCTATCCATCACATCTAACTGGAGAGCCCCAGCGAATTTGTACTGGATCTGTGGTAAGAAGGCCTATTCGGAGTTACCACAGGACTGGGAAGGGGCATGTGTGTTAGGTATGTTAAAACCATCCTTCTTCTTGTTGCCTATTGAAACAGGTGAGACTTTAGGTGTTAAAGTGTATGATGTGAATCATAGGAAGAAAAGGGGACCCATAGAGATAGGTGCCTGGGGAGATAATGAATGGCCTCCCCAGCGTATTATAGATTATTATGGGCCAGCCACGTGGGCAGAGGATGGTACCTTTGGTTATAGAACCCCTATTTATATGCTCAACCGCATTATAAGGTTACAGGCGGTGGTTGAGATCATTACTAAAGAGACATCACAAGCGCTCAATCTTCTAGCGAAGCATAATACCAGGATGAGGACAGCAGTCTACCAAAATAGATTAGCCTTGGATTATCTTTTGGCAGTAGAGGGAGGTGTATGTGGGAAGTTTAACCTGAGCAATTGCTGTCTTCAAATAGATGGCGAAGGGCAAGCAATAGCTGAGCTTACTAGCCATATGGTTAAACTAGCGCATGTGCCTACTCAGGTATGGAAAGGGTACAATCCAAGTAGTTGGTTTGGTAGCTGGTATGAGTGGTTTGGAGGGCTTAAGGCAGTGGTAGGTGGAGTCCTACTGATTTTAATGTTGTGTCTACTCCTGCCGTGTCTTATACCCTTAATAGTTAGGTCTGTGCAAAGCCTGATAGAAAATATAGCAGAGAGGAAGGCTGCTGCACAGATAATGGCAATTTATAAATATAAGGCTCTAGATCAGGGAGAACCAATGCAGGAAGACGAGTGTTGAAGATTCACATCGTATGATAAGTCTGGTCTGGTTCAAAGGTAACTTGTGGTGTATGCAAACCAAGGTTAAGTGATCCCTCAAGTAATTGTAAAATATCAAGAGGCATCAAAGGGGGGAATGTGGTGGAATCTCGGTAAAAATAAATTTAGTAGGCCGAGATTACCACGTGGCATGTGTACGTGCATATGCTGACGTATCGATCAGTTGGTTGCACGAGGCAAGATACGGTCAGTAGTGTACGGAGCATGTGCAAGAATACAGGATGTAGTATTCCCCTCCTCCATTGTGCTGGACAAGCCATGTGGTCAAGCAGGAAGTTAATTCTTATTTGTAATGATTGGTCAAGAGAATGTGCGGGTGGAGCTTAATATAGGAGGAGTTATGTGCCTATATAGGAAGCCTGCACTATTGTTCAGGGCTCAGAACTTGCTGTATTTTTGGTGACATTAGTCCCTCTGAGTCCCGATCGGTGATCCAATAAAGAATCTCTTCCTTCCTGAAGAAACCTGTGTCCATCCCTCTGTGCTTTGCTTCCGTCAGTTTCTCCGGTATCAAAAGGACCACTGTCACCCCCTCCTCTCCCCTCCCCCCACCTCCTCCACTCCCCTCTCCCCCCCTCTTTCCTCTATCCCCCTCCTTCTTTACCAAATAAATTGACTGGGTTGGAATTCCAGCCCAATCACAAGAAATATTAAGACAAAATAGTCTCTATTCATGCGCGAAAGTACACCAATGACACAGGGCTCCTGGCCGCAACTGCACGAGCTAAAGAGGACAAAGATGGAAAAGTTTGCGATTGATAGGTTTAGATAAGTTTAAGCCTCCATTCCCCTGCATCCGCTTAGCCGCCGTGTTGCCATAGGAGCAGCCACCGCCATGAGTCTGTCTGTGCCCAGATGTGACAAAGCTGCGTTAAGACACACCTGTAACAAATATATCAGTGATACTGTTCTATATATCTCTATTAAAATCAGGGGAGGGCTGGCAGCCTTAGGCCTGGGGGGCAAAACCAATCAAGCGGCCCATTGCCCCAACAAATCAGTTCACCATCCATGCCCACCTTTTCCTGGTTTTATAACGTATATTGATGTTACATAGTTACATAGCTGAAAAGAGACTTGCGTCCATCAAGTTCAGCCTTCCTCACATTTGTTTTTTACTGTTGATCCAAAAGAAGGCAAAAAAACACAATTTTGCAACAATCTAGGGAAAAAAAAATCATTCTTGACCTCAGAATGGCAGTCAGATTTATCCTTGGATCAAGCAGTTATTGCCCTACATTGAAAGATTATATCCTTGAATATTCTGTTTTTGCAAGTATGCATCTAGTAGCCATTTGAACATCTGTATGGACTCTGATAAAACCACTTCTTCAGGCAGAGAATTCCACATCCTGATTGTTCTTACAGTAAAAAAACCCTTTCCTTTGCCTTAGACGAAATCTTCTTTCTTCCAGTCTAAACACATGGCCTCATGTCCTATGTAAAGTCCGGTTTGTGAGTAGATTTCCACACAATGGTTTGTATTGGCCCCGAATATATTTGTATAATGTTATCATATCCCCTCTCAGGTGACGTTTTTCTAAACTAAATAGGTTTAAATTTGTTAACCTTTCTTCATAGCTGATATGTTCCATTCCTTTTATTATTGTTATGGCAATCAGTAGCTCTTTGTCATACCCACTCCTTCACGGCTCTGACTTTCAATGTTGTCAGAGCGCAGGCTGAGAATCTCTGAGCCTGTGCTCCGACTCACTAACTGAGTGCCGGAACCACAAGGGAGAGGATATAATCTGACTGCACCTACTGCTGGTGCGCACCAGTGGACCACCAGCGAATCGTTTAAATTGAATATGCTGGTGTACCCAACTTGTGAGCTGTGTTGGCCGCCGGGTGCCTCTGTTGTCATGGCACCCTGCGTGACCGCACAGCGTGCACACCCCAACGGCTGGCCCTGCTGACACACACTGATATTACTACTTAGAAATCCCTCAATATTAATACAGACATCAGAGTAAACACCAATAAACTGTGGAAACAGAGCTGATCCCCCCAAAGATTTGCTTAGTGGATTTGTTGTAAGATTAAATCATGCCTCCTCCTCTCTCTCTCTCCCATGCGCTGCTCTGTAGGCTGGGAGGAAGTGAAGAGTAATCCCCCTCCTACTTCTTCTTACTCCCCCCTTCTTCTTACCCCCCTTTTTCTTACTCCCCCTTCTTCTTCTTACCCCCTCTTTTTCTTATCTCCCCTCCTTCTTTCTCCCCCTTCTTCTTCTTACTCCCCCCTTCTTCTTCTTACTCCCCCCTTCTTCTTCTTATCCCCTATTTTTCTTATTCCCACTTCTTCTTCTTACTCCCCCTTCTTCTTACTCCCCTCTTCTTCTTACCCCTTCTTCTTTCTTCTCCCACTCTTCATCTTCTTACTCCCCCTCTTTTCTTATCTCCTCCTTCTTCTTACTCTCTCCCTCTTCTTACTACCCCCCTCCCTCTTCTTGTTCCCTTTCCTCTTCTTACCTTCTTCTTCACCTCCCCTTCTTCTTACTCCCCTCTTTCTTGCTCCTTCTTCTTCTTACCCCCTCTTTTCTTATTTCCCTCTTCTTACTCCCCTTCCCTCTTCGCCTCCCCCCCACCTCCTCTTCTTCTTCCCTCCTCTTCTTGCTCCCCAATCTTCTTACTCCCCTCCTTCTTCTTAATCCCTTCTTACTCCCCACCCCCTCTTCTTACTCCCTTCTTCTTACTCCCCCTCCTTCTTCTTAATCCCCCTCTTCTTACTCTCCTTCCTCTCATGCTTACTCCCTCAGCTTCTTCTTACTCCCGCCCCCCCTCCCTTCCTGTAGCGTGGCCGAGCTCCTCTCCGGTCTGCGGTACCCGGCCAGAGTGATAGGAAGGTGCAAACTCAGTGTGCACTTCTTGTCAGTCCGGCCGGGTACAGGAAACAGAAACTCCTGTTCAGCGTGGAGTTTCAGTTTCCTGTACTCGGCCGGACTGACAGGAAGTGCACACTCAGTGTGCATCTTCCAATCACTCCGGCCGGGCACCGCAGACTGGAGAGGAGCTTGGCCACACTACAGGGAAGGGGAGGGGAGGTGAGAAGCTGTGCTGCAGCCGCCAGAGGCTCTTAACAGAGCGCTCAGGCGGCTGCAGCATTAGGACCGGCCCTGCAGCGGCCGGTTTTAAAAGGATTTGGGGCGGCCTGGGGGGGCAATTGCCTCCCTGCCCCCTGGCCCAGCCCGCCCCTGATTAAAACACGATTGACTTCATGATCTTTAAAATACCGACATCTATGAAAAAGATTGCAAAAATATACATTTATAATTTGGGATTATTCTAGCTCTAGTGACTGAATAATCAAAATTTTATTAAAGACAGGAGGCGAATATTTGCTTTAACCTTCTTTACTGAACCTCCCAGCAGCAAAGAAATAGTTAAACATATAGAGAAAAAAATCAACCAATCAGGACACATATTAGAGCAGGGATAGGCAATTTTCGGCACTCCAAATGTTGTGGACTACATCCCCCATAATGCTCTTAAACCCATAATGCTAGCAAAGCATCATGGGAGGTGTAGTCCAAAACATCTGGAGTGTCAAAGGTTGCCTATGCCTGTATTAGAGCATAACAGTCTGTAAGGCTCCTCCCAAATCCTCTTTCTGATGCAGCCGATCATAAGTGTAGTCAACTGTGTAAACTTGAGTGAGCAATCAACCATGTAAACCAGAACGCAGCCGATACTAGAGACCAATAGAACGTAGTCTTCGTGGCTCATGCAGAGAAACTTCACACTAAAAAGACAGAGAAAGATCGTGAAAGTATGGTCACTTGGACTGGGTGTCCGCAAGATATCTACATACACAGATCTACCCCTGGATATTACGAGTATAAACTATTGAAAAATCTAAAACAGTCAGAACCAGGCAGATTAATAAGCACCAAACCAGAGCAAACAGAAAAACAGCCAGATTAATATAAAGTCTCACAAGAAACCTAGAAAAAATTAAGAGTATATGTGACCTGAAAAAAATCTGGGGTGGGATACCAAAAGGGTGGGAAAATATTCGCCTCCTGTCTTTAATAAAATTTTGATTATTCAGTCACTAAAGCTAGAATAATCCTGAATTTTATGGCAAGAGAGGAGGCTTCATATTTGCTGTTTTAAAGTGTGGAAACCAAAGAGAGAGAAGCATGGGGCGATTGTCGAAAATTAAAGGTACGGAAGGTAGATTCTCTAGACCAATCAGCGCATGATAGTGATGTAGAATTATTAAAATCTTTATTAGAACCTGTATTGAATTATTGTACTAACTCCATTTTGTTCACCTTACATGACAGAATTACCTGACAGTATTCAGTATAATGAATAAGAGATTGTATTTTCTCTCTCTAAGGACATAACTAGCCCCGGAGTTAGCGGATCTCCGTTGACTTGCAACATAGTATAATCCAAGGCCAGGAGAACAGTGACAAAATGAAATGTTCTATTCATAAAAGAACCTTGGAACAGACCACGAGACTGACATCACTAACTACGTAAAATGACGCCCAAGCCCCCCTTTCCACCGAGTAAGCCTCGTGCTAAAGAGCAATGGCGACGACATCCCATGATGGGAGGGTGCCTCACTAGTCACTCAAATCTCTGAGCCAATTAATAATATTAATGGGTGGACACTGACATAGCCACTTAACATTTAACCCAATTAATGATGTTTATTTATTATCTGATATTCAATGATGATGTCATTTTGCATATAAAAAGGCCTGCGTGCCCACTTTTTAACTAGATGCTAATAAATTTCCTGAAGTGCTTTTAACCTGAACTGCATGTGTCAGTGTGAACTTACTTCTGCGTATACGCAATTTATTCATCTCAGATTTGGACAGGAACAGATAGACTTTTAAACATTTTTGTTTATTTCTAAATTAATCTACATCAATCTGGCGTCCATCCAACGTGGGGCATCGGGCTATGGCCTCCGCCGGTAAGCCGTCCTAAGGAAGACGCTGTTGGACGGAGGAATCAGGGGGGAAGGAAGAGAGACTGATCACCTCTGAGTACACGGTAGAGACTTCTGCAGGAGCCACCGGTATGTTCCAGCCCCTTTGATTGACCCGTCCACGTGTCTGTGACTGCTTCCCGGGAGGGCATCAAAGACAGGTAATATCTTGCCCGGTGTCTTGTTACCCATTTGTTTACCTGCATTTAGTCTATCTGTTGCCTGGGTGTGCTAGTGGTATATGTTTTGTTCTTTCCCTCTTTAGAGATAAAGGGGGGTGGACCCGTGGGTGGTTGCCTGGGGGTCTTCTGTTGCCTGTTTTTACCCCTTTTTAGGAGTCACTTGGCCCAGACTGTTGGGAAAAAAGGGGGGGTGGACCTGTGGGGATTTTCCAAAGGGGTCCTGTTTTCCTGTTTACTTCTTTTAGGTACTGTCTAGCTAACAGTAGTAAGGAAAAAGAAGGGTTGGGGATTCTGTGGAGGGGACTTGCCTCCTGGGGTTTCCCGGTTACGTCACTTTGATATTCTAGCTAGCCTCATTGTGTACGTTGCTCTGCTTGCAGAGGTTATGGTACCCTCCAGCTTCGAGCGCTGAGGCTGGTGGCATTCCAATTTATTTGTGGTGTGTGGATTCGGGCAGGCATTGTTGTCTCCATCACCACGGGGTAGTGTGACTTGTGGGTGGGTCCATAGGGAGCACTACGGGAGTGAGGATAGAGGTGGCCACACTTAGTGGACTGCTGTAACGAGGGAGGCATATGGATTTCGGGCCGGTGTTAGTCGTTATCCTTGGCCGCTGGTAGTGAAACTTACGAAAGTTGTTCTCCGAGCGGGGACACTACGAGATTGAGGGAGGTGGCTTGGTGGCCACAAGAGTAAAGGAAAGGGATTACTGTTGATGCATGCACTGTATTTCAATTGAAATGTTGTATTAAATGTTGTCTTAAGTGTGGAGTCATTCAAACTCCTGGGTCTGTCTCTACTTTCACTGTTTACTTTTCCTCTACTTCCTGTACTATTTACACTATCCACTCCTATTTCTCTTGAAAGAGAAGTGATTGGTCACACACTTCTCACCCCGCTCCAATCCGTGGTTACCATCGAGGGTACACGGATTCAGTGACTGGTCTACGTTTTGGGAAGACGCACTGGGAGGGACCCACCCTTCCTAGTGGCAGTCGAGCATTGTAGACGTTCTGTTTCATTTTCCTTTACCTATACTTTGTATATGTTTTTATACGCTTTGTATAGGGGGATATGGGACAGGAAACGAGTAAGCCCGCTAGGGGCTGGCTCGCGTGTGATTTAGTTGAAGATAGAGAAGGTGAAGAACTGGTTAAAAATGTTGCAAAGATTGCTAAAGTGTGTAAAATTGCTGTGCCTTCATGTGGTAGATTATAGCCAGAAAGCTGGCGTAGATTACTGACAGAGAAGAAAGGCAAGCTTACAGATAATGATTTATTGCGTACTGCTGAAGCATGGTACAGAGTAGAAAGGCTATCCAGCAGGAGGGTTGGGTAGAGGAAGAGATAAATCATAAAGGGTTAAGAACTGTATGTATATCATAATAATTGTGTTACTGGGAAGTTATCCCAGCCAGTGCCCTGTCGGGGGTTCCAGGAGGTGACCACTTCCATCATCCTGTCAGTAATGACCGAAATGTAGCTGACCATGGTCACCATCCCACCCCAATCTTAAAACGCTGTGGGGTTTTTGTATTTTGTGTTAGCCATTACCCTGGTAGAGGGTGGGGGTTTAAATGAAATGTTGTGTTTTTGCTTTGTAATGTAATTGTCCTTCTGTCTTGTTACTGTACAGCGTTGACATGGTTAAATTCGTGCTGGCAGGCAGTCTCTCTCTTGTTCCACTCAAATCCCCCTCTGCTAAAACACCCCCCCCTCCCCTCGCTTCTGTGAGACGCGGGGGGGAGGGGGCGGAGGGGGGTGGTGACATGCTTGCGATTTAGGTCTGTCTCTTCGGTGTTCTGTAGAGTTATTCAGAAGCTACTGATAAGATTTTAGCAATGAAATTTTTGCTAGAAAATATTCTAATTGTGTATTTTGTTATCTCAATAGAAATTGATAGGATGGTTAGGGAGTGAATCTGATGCAGGAATAGAAGTTATTAAGTTAGTATATGTTTCTAGAGACAGCTTTGTGGGCTGTTAGATGTATAATATTCACAACTGTCTTATTTAATCCGTCAAGTCTGTCCACAGTTCAGATTTTCATTTTGCCGAACAGAATGTTACTTCCCATGAAACCCACGCCTCCAGAGAGACTTAGTATGCCCTAAAGGAAAATGGCCCCTAGAACAAAAGAAGGTTGTCCTTAAGTGCCTTCACTCTGCCCTTAGTGAGGTCATATCTCATATCTGCCCATATATCTTGTCAGTTCTGGCCATCCATGGATGACGAGATCTTCACGTGTTAAGTAACAATATGTATTAACTTTGTGTACAAAAAATTGATAACATGCTAAAAGAAATTTCTAATAAACAAAGATTTCTTGAACAAATGGTAATACAATTAAAGATTGGTCTCAAGATGTTTTGATCTAATTGAAAAGAACCAGAAAACATTATGAGCCTAACTACTAACAAATGGATAGGGGGGGGAGTGTGTTCCAATCTGTCTTTATTAGATAATGTTAACCACCAAGATTAAAGACTGACTAACATATTTTTTTTTAATGTAAGCCCAGATATTTTATTATTATATATGCATAGAAGTCGAGACTTTGGGCATTATAGTGTATTGATTCTAGATCTGTTACTAGCAGCAAGTGCTTAGCCTTATGCCTATCCCACGCATGCTTAAACACTCCTTTACTGTGTTAACCTCTATCACTTCAGCTGGAAGGCTATTCCATGCATCCACTACCCTCTCAGTAATGTAATACTTCTTGATAGTATTTTTATTTAAACCTTTGTCCCTCTATTTTTGAGACTATGTCCTCTTGTTATGGTAGTTTTCCTTCTTTTAAATATAGACTCCACTTTAACTGTGTTGATTCCCTTTGTGTATTTAAATGCTTTTATCATATTTCCCCTGTCTCGTCTTTCCACTAGGCTATACATGATAAGATCCTTTAACCTTTCCTGGTAAGTTTTATCCTACAATCCATGAACCAGTTTAGCAGCCCTTCTTTGAACTTTCTCTAAGGTATCCATGTCCTTCTAAGGATATGGTCTCCAGTACTGTATACAGTACTCCAAGTGAGGTCTCACCAGTGTTCTGTACAATGGCATGAGCACTTCCCTCTTCCTACTGCTAATACCTCTCCCTATACAACCAAGCATTCTGCTAGCTTTTCCTGCTGCTCTATTACATTGTACATTGTCATTAACAGAGAGAAACTGGAAACCAGAAAGGATAAATTAATGTATAGCTAAATGTAAAGCTTAACAAAACCTCCATTATCTTTTTCATTTATCTCGCAGAAAAACAATGTTATTTGTCTATTTTGTAAGTTTTAATACATTATCAGTGAAGAGTAAAATAAGTTTTATCCCTTTTGCGAGACATAAAATTGCGATAATGTATATTTGTGATGTAAGTAAGAGTTATATTTTATGATAGGTTGAAAAAAAAAAAAAGAGAGAGTCAGGGATAGCGTCTGTCTCTACGAGCAAAAGTCTGGTGTGGGAGATGTAGTGGACTAGCCACTGCGGGATACCCACGGAGTGAAGCGTTCGAGGCCTGTACAGACAGATGTGCTTGTTAGCCTTTTATTATTTTTCTCTAGGGAAAGCATAGGGCCAGTTAAAAGTTGTTGTACATGGACTATTTGCAGCCTCCATTGCATTTCTACTTAGTTCTGATTTCTGATGTATCCTCCACTGCTACATACCCACGCCTCCAGAGAGACCTGTCTGCTCCCTTACCTGCCCACCCCTGCCTACTCCTACTCCTACTCCTACTCCTCCTCCTACTCCACCTTCTCCTCCTTCTACTTCTCTCTCCTCCTCCTTCTCCTCCTCTTTCTCCTCTCCTCTACTCCACCTTCTCCTCCTCCTACTCCTCCCTCTACTTCACCTTCCACTCCTCCTATTCCTCCCTCCCACTCCACCTTCCCCTCCTCCTACTCCACCTTCTCCTCCTCCTACTCCTCCCTCCTCCTCCTACTCCTCCCTCCTCCTCTTATTCAATCCTACTCCTCCTATTCCTCCTTCTACTCCACCTTCTCCTCCCTCTACTCCACCTTCTCCTCCTCCTACTCCTCCCTCTACTTCACCTTCTACTCCACCTTCTCCTCCCTCTACTCCACCTTCTCCTCCTCCTACTCCTCCTCCTACTCCACCTTCTCCTCCTTCTACTTCTCTCTCCTCCTCCTTCTCCTCCTCTTTCTCCTCTCCTCTACTCCACCTTCTCCTCCTCCTACTCCTCCCTCTACTTCACCTTCCACTCCTCCTATTCCTCCCTCTACTCCACCTTCCTCCTTCCTCCTTCTACTCCACCTTCTCCTCCCTCTACTCCACCTTCTCCTCCTCCTACTCCTCCCTCTACTTCACCTTCTACTCCTCCTACTCCTCCCTCCTACTCCACCTTCTCCTCCTCCTACTCCTCTCTCTACTCCACCTTGTCCCCTACCTGACAACATTATATTTTAAAAAAAAGTTGCTCTGGCCCCTCTTCCGCCACTTCCCAGGGGGGAATACCACACTAAAAAAAAAAATTAAAAAAAAAAAATTATTATTCATACTGTTTTGGGCACTCTCAAGGAAATAGTGCGGTCCTGACCCAGATTCCCATGGAAGTAAGACACCTGTATCATCACTGGGAGGTGGCTGCCCCTCATGTTTTCTTCACTAAGTCCCCAGAAATCTCATAAAAGGAACCTGACTCAATAAAACATGAAACACTAAAAATCGATATCAGCTCTCTACAGAGGGGGGGGGCAGCAAGACAACTGTAAATGGAAAGACAAATACCCTCAATCTCACACAGAAATAGGTGAGGATATCTCTTCTACTACTCCTCATGGTTGCTTTGAACAGATGAAAGAAGAAATAAGACACCTCTCAACAAGGCATGCAGTAGCTTTGCCAGATCCTGACTCCACTCTGTTTGCGGATGAAGAGGAAAGGTACCATACTGGATTTGCTGTTGCTACAGAAGATCAGGTACGTCAAGCATCTTTACTTTCCTCACCCACATCTGCTCAAGACACCAAATTGACAGCCTTCTCAGTGGCATGCAAATTGTTTGTTTCTGAAAGACAAGGCCATGCAACAGGAGTGCTCACTCAGGCCCATGGTCCTGGAGGCCGCCAAGGGCCTATTGGATTTTTCTCCTGCCAACTGGATATTGTGGCCAGAGGACGTCCCTCTTGCCTTCGGGCCGTCTTTGCTGCCAGAGAGCTCATTGAAAGAACTGGAGATCTTGTCCTTGGCCACCCCCTGGTTGTCTTGGCCCCCCATGACATTTCTGCCATAGTCAACCAGGTCCAACTTAAGCATGTTACTCCTGCTAGGCATCTTCGCCTTCAATGTCATCTTTTGTTGCCTGACAACATTACCCTCCAAAGATGTCAAGTTCTCAATCCGTCCACTCTTCTGCCACTCCCTGAGGGGGGTGTATACTACGGATTCATCATGGACGAAACTTATGTTTTTCTTCTCACTGGCACCATCAAGAAGGAAATGCATCCCAACCTATCCTTTCATGATGGACAAGCACTCCTTCATGACGGAGCAGGATATGCCTTCTGTACCATGTGGTACAAATCAAACATCACTCCTGAAACCTGCTATGAAGATGAACTCTATCATCTGGTCGAAGTAAAACTCACTGCACAAGACTTCTACTGTGATTCTGAAGGCAACAGTATGGTCTTGATTCATCTACCTCCGGAACTCAAGCATTTGTACCGTCATTGGGACACTGCCATTCCACATGTCCCTGTGACCAAGTTGAAAACAATATCATGGAATGATCTTGGGCCTATGGCAAAAGCATGGGCCACTATGGACGAATCACAGCTACAGGAAAATGGTGTTGTCAAATATCCAACAACTGACCACCTAAAAGCATGGCAGCGTCATTTCCTGGAGAATGAGTTCCAAGATTTAACCATAGTGAATGACTACGACCCAGATACACCTCATGACTGTTTTGAACAGATGAAAATGGAAACAACACATCTACCAACTGTGCATGAAGACCCATTGGTAGATCCCGATCTCACCCTGTTTGTGGATTGCTCAAGATATGCTGATGAAGAAGGGAGATACCATACAGGATATGCCGTAACCACAACAGATGAAATTGTCAAATCATCATCTTTACCATCAACTATGTCTGCACAAGAAGCTGAATTGCAAGCCCTGACTTCAGCATGCAAGATCTCTGAAGGAAAGCGCGCCAATATCTACACGGATTCAAGATATGCACTGGGCGTGGCTCACGACTTCGGATTAATTTGGAAAACAAGAGGATTTCTTACCACCGCCGGTACACCAATCAAGCACGGTTCCGCAATCAAGGAGCTGATGGACACCCTCCTACTCCCAGAAGAAGTGGCTATTTTGAAGATAAAAGCACATGGGAAGTTGGACTCAGATGAAGCAAGGGGCAACCATCTAGCTGATCAGGCTGCAAAACAAGCTGCAAAAGAACCACAGGAAGTGGAAAGAAGAGTGTCCGGAAATGAAGAAACTCCCATATTTACTCTGCAGACTCTTCCAACTGACCTAAAAATCCTGCGGGAACAACAGGCTACAGTTGCCCCTGAAGAAATACAGAAGTGGAAACAGAAAGGGGCAGTTCTGAAGGATGGAGTGTACTCCAACAACCTCAAGTTCTGCCTCCCTAAGAATTTGTACCCAGCAGTTGTACAATGGGCACACGGACCTGCACATTTATCAAAGGATCTAATGAATGCTCTTGTACAAAAATACTACCTCATTGTCCCTATATGAGATTCTATTTGGGACTGCACCTAGGCTAGGTTGCTATTTTCCTCAACAACTACAACTTCAAACTGATGTCTTAGTAGATTATGTAACTGAACTCGCAAACGCCTTAAACAAAATCCATGCCCAAGTTTTCTCTTCAATTCCAGATCCTGATTCTGACACAGGCAACCACAGTCTGCTCCCCGATGACTGGGTTCTGGTCAAGAAATTTGTGCGAAAACAGTAAATGTCCGTTCCAAGTTCTCCTGATCTCCCCTACCTCTGTCAAATTGGCCGGAAGGCCTAACTGGATCCACGCTTCCCATTGCAAGAAGACACCTGCCCCAGAGGAAGCTAACTCTATGCAACCATGTGCCTCTGGTACATTATCTCCTTAGTTGGCCTCCTTAAAGCCCAGCAGGTGGCCATCACCAAAGATGCTAGTGGGTACACCTTCTGGTATAATTCATCATGTACCCGTGTGGCTACTTATACTTTTGACTACTGTGACATCGTAGAATGCCCATTCCCCACGTCACAGATTCAGAATATCTATAGAGATATCCCTCATTCAAAAGACCCCTATGTTTGTGTAGTTGACAAACAATGGGGGCACAACTGTAACCATTGGGGGGCGGCGGGATGGAATGCCGGGCCTGCCTGGGGTTACAAACCAAAAAGTGTCTTATCTAAAATTGATGATCACGGTAGGTCCCTCCTCCAGAGAATGACTCTGAGAAAGCCCGGAGGAGGCATACCTATGAAATTAATCTTAAACATTGAGCATCCCAGCCCAACGGATGCAGACCAGTATGTAATGGGAATGTACTGGAAGAAGGGTTCCTATAATAAATTAGGACATTTCCACCTTAAAGATATGTGCCACTCTCCTGAGTGGAAAGGGACCACCCACATGGTCTCAAATCCGTTGAAACCACACATCCAATCTTTTAAAGACATGATGGCCATTGCAAATCCAACATTTGAAGATACCATGGCCGCTGAAACAGGTTTCAATGATGTTAATCTATGGTTAGAATGGATGAAATATAATGCCAACAAACATAACAGAACCGCATGCTATGTGTGTGGTGGTGCCCGGCCGCACCTGGGCACTGTGCCTTTAACTTTGCCAGTAGATATAGAAGTTTTTTTGCCTATCACTACAATTTCAATAGGTCCATATGTAAAGCATGGACAGTAGAGTATCCTCTTCTAGTCAAAGATTGCAAACCCCCAGATGGTGTTACCGTCTATAAAGGTAATTATACCTGTTATGCTAATTATGATGGAATTGGTAAATTTGTGGGTAACTTCTCTAAAGGTTATTGTGCCACCTACAGAACTGTCTCTATGAACCTCCTACAATTCCACACTAGATCATTGGGGGATATTTACTGGTTGTGTGGGGATCTACAGCTGAGATCAAGAATGGATAAAGAATGGTGGGGGGAGTGTACTCTGGCTAAAGCAATCATGCCCATACATATTATCTCTGACACACACCCCGATACTCATGAGTCCAAACACTCACCAACCAAGGTAAAGCGTGAAGCCCCAGTAAAAGGCAGTTTTGACCCTCATATTTACATTGATGCCATTGGGGTACCTAGGGGGGTGCCCAATGAGTTTAAAGCCAGGGATGAAGTTGCTGCAGGATTTGAATCACTTTTTACCATAGTCACTGCAAACAAGAATTTAAATTGGATAAATTACATCTACTACAACCAACAACGGTTTGTTAATTACACCAGGGATGCCCTTCAGGGTTTGGCCGAACAGTTGCAGGCTACGTCCCAAATGTCATTCCAAAATAGAATGGCTTTAGATATGATTCTAGCAGAAAAAGGAGGGGTATGTAAAATTCTGCCTGACACCATGACATGTTGTACTTACATCCCAGAAAACACAGGCCCCAATGGTAAAGTAACCTTAGCTATAGGAAAATTGAAAGAGCTCTCTGAGGAGCTAAAGAGGAACTCTGGGATAAAAAGATCCCTGGGAGAGATGGTTTGGTTGGATGACAGGATGGCAAAAAGCTTTGATGCATATTGGTATAGCAATACTAATTTTCCTTTTTATCTTTGCTCTTCTCGTTTGTTGTGTCCTCCCTTGTCTGAGAAAGCTCCTCTTGAAGACTGTAGACCAAGCGGCACCCACTTACGCACACCTCACAGTTGATGACCAAGATTTCCAAAAAGTCAACTCGCCCTGTATACCGCTACAATCTATCCCGTTTATTGATAAAGTGCAAGAGTTCTAGGAAGGGACCAGCTTAGGGACAGCATCTGTCTGTCTGGGAAGTCTACCGTGCGGAGATGTGGTGGGTTAGCCACCTCGGGATACCCATGGAGTGAAGTGTTCGAGTGCCCAGCGGACAGATGAGTTAGCCAATTAGGGACAGACGAAGGGACAGCTTTGCACTTTGCAATAACACCTAGCTAGCGGGTCACGGGGTTTCTGTGCCTTTGGGCTAACACGTCTTCTGATACTAACAAATAAAGATTATCTTTTAGAATCTAACATTTCATAGGGGGGACTGATGTAGAATTATTAAAATCTTTATTAGAACCTGTATTGAATTATTGTACTAACTCCATTTTGTTCACCTTACATGACAGAATTTCCTGACAGTATTCAGTATAATGAATAAGAGATTGTATTTTCTCTCTCTAAGGACATAACTAGCCCCGGAGTTAGCGGATCTCCGTTGACTTGCAACATAGTATAATCCAAGGCCAGGAGAACAGTGACAAAATGAAATGTTCTATTCATAAAAGAACCTTGGAACAGACCACGAGACTGACATCACTAACTACGTAAAATGACGCCCAAGCCCCCCTTTCCACCGAGTAAGCCTCGTGCTAAAGAGCAATGGCGACGACATCCCATGATGGGAGGGTGCCTCACTAGTCACTCAAATCTCTGAGCCAATTAATAATATTAATGGGTGGACACTGACATAGCCACTTAACATTTAACCCAATTAATGATGTTTATTTGTTATTATCTGATATTCAATGATGATGTCATTTTGCATATAAAAAGGCCTGCGTGCCCACTTTTTAACTAGATGCTAATAAATTTCCTGAAGTGCTTTTAACCTGAACTGCATGTGTCAGTGTGAACTTACTTCTGCGTATACGCAATTTATTCATCTCAGATTTGGACAGGAACAGATAGACTTTTAAACATTTTTGTTTATTTCTAAATTAATCCACATCACTGTCACATATAGAGGCATTGTTAATTTTCAAAATCACTAGGGACTGGATCCCAAAGTTAACCTCGGTTATCCCAAGAGTGAGATATCAGGCAGCAAAGGAACAGTTGGATATAGACTTTCATGTCTTGGAAGCAGGACAAATGGGCAATATAAATTCAGCATTCCAATATACATTCTGAAGTTATGAATCCATTCCAGGAGTTTCTCCTGCAGAATCTGCCTGTTCTCGATCTGTCATTTGACCAGCATTGGTATTGTCACTTTTCTCACTATTTTCAATGACTCTCTGAAACAGAGAACAATATTAAGAAAGAAAGAGAAATATTAAAAAAATAAATCAATGGATCATACATTTATAACATTTTAAAACTAATGAAGAGGCGTAACATAGGTATGCAATACTCTGGAACATTTTAATGACAAGGTTAAAATTTGGCTATAATGTTAAATTTGAACAAATAATTGTGCGGACTAAAATATTCATAGTTGCTCTACTATTAGGATCACGTGTTTGCCTGTGTTACATTTTTAGAAAATTGATCTAATGAAATAGTTAAATGTACTTTTGATACTGTAAAAATACTCTGAACACCAAACCAACTTTAGCAAAATTAAGCAGTTTTGTGTATAGATCATGTCTCTGTAATGTCACTGCTAAATTCGTTATGACTTTTACCCCTTAAGGACTGAGCCAAATGTACACATTGTGTAAACAAAAACTTGAATTTGCACTATATGTCTGTTCAGGCGTAACTCGCCTTTTTCATATTATGTGCACCCACACTTATTATATATCAGTTTATTCAGGGGAAACAGGGCTTTCATTTAACATCAAATATTTAGCTATGAAACATAACTTAATATGAATAAAATCTTTAAAAAATGGGAGAAAATAAGAATTTTGTAAAAATCTTTTAGTTCTACCTGACATTCTAACTGTGAATGTCATAATACTGTTTGCTTTTACTGCAATAAAATACACATATTTGTATTCAGCGATGTCTCTCATGTAAAACAATACCCCTTATGTACAGGTTTTATGGTGTTTTGGGAAGTTACAGGGTCAAATATAGCATGTTACATTTTTCAGTTTTTCCACATTGAAATTCGCCAGATTGGTTACGTCGTCTTTGAGACCATATGGTAGCCTAGGAATGAGAATTACCCCCATGATGGTATACCATTTGCAAAAGTAGACAACCCAAGGTTTGCAAATGGGGTATGTCCAGTTAGTCTTTTTTAGTAGCCACTTGGTCACAAACATTGGCCAAAGTTAGTGTTAATATTTGTTTGTGTTGGAAAAATACAGAAAACTAATTTGAACACCAATTTTGGCCAGTGTTTGTGACTAAGTGGCTACTAAAAAGTCTGGACATACCCCATTTGCAATACCTTGGGTTGTCTACTAGTGCAAATGGTATGCCATCATGGGTGTAATTTTCATTCTTGGGCTACCATGTGGTCACAAAGGCAACAAAACCAATCTGGCGAATTTCAATGTGAAAAAACTGAAACGCAAGCCTTATATTTGACTCTGTAACTTTTGAAAACACCATAAAACCTGTACATGAGGGGTACTATTATACTCAGGAGAGTTCACTGAACAGAAATATTAGTTTTTCAAAACAGTAAAACATATCACAACAATTATATCGTTCGTGTAAGTGCCATTTGTGTGGGAAAAATTCAACAAATTTCACTTTCACTGGCGATATCATCATTGTAATACATTTTACTGTTTTGAAACACTAATATTTGTGTTCAGCGAAGTCTTCCGAGTAAAACAGTACCTCCCATGTACAGGTTTTATGGGGTCTTGGAAAGTTACAGGGTTAAATATAGCGCTAGCAATTTAAATTCCCTGGACTTGTCAGGTAGGTCCCACAATATATATAAAAAAAATTAATTATATTTATTTATATATATAGTGTATATATATAGTGATATATACTTATGTATATAGATATATATATATTATTTCGTTCTACATGTATTTTGTTATCGATATATATATATATATATATATATATATATATATATATATTGTGATCCTTGTTTGCAGATATCACGGTCCTCTAGGGTAAACAACAGGCACAGTCCTTTTATTTTCATTTGATCCAGGCACTTTATTTGTAAGTCTACACAGGAGACAGCAGCAAATGAAAACATAAATATAACACAAATCCCTATAAACAAAAACCTAGCTCATCTGAGCACTTACTAACATCAGGTTCCCTATCTCTTAGGGGTTAAACTAGAACAAAACAATATTGGTTTCACCAACCTAGTGTCTTTGTCAGCTCTCTGCACTCCAGTGCTTAGTCAGTCTGTTGCTTTCCTTTCTACATTCCCAGTGCTCCATGTCAGCCTTAACTGCTTTCCTTTCTGCACTCCCAGTGCTCAGTCTCCATGACTCTCTCACTAGAGAGAACAGCCTCTCTCCTACCTGCTTCCAGGGAGGAAGCCAGCAATCCCCCTTTACCTGCCTAGCAGGGAGAGGTTTATTCCCACTGCTACAGCTGATTATCTGCAGCTGAGCAGTGGGTTGGAGACCGTTCCAAAAAACTCTGGCCTGGACCTTATTTCTCCCAGTTGTGTATAAACTGAGGAGTGGCGTATTGGCCCACCTTGCTCTCCAAATGCTCCACCCCAGGGGCCCATAACTAAACAAAGCTTTGTGTTGCACACCACACATACAACACGTACTTCCCCTGGGGTTAAATGTTAAAGGCCTCTCTGCCTACACTTTATCACAATATATTAATTTTAGAATACAGTTAGAACGAATATACACATTTATATTTTATTTATTTTTAAACGTATTAACATTTATTTTATATTATATATAATGATAGTTATATATATTTAATCAATATCATTCTACGTGTATTTTGATATTAATATCTATATATATAATTATATATATTAATATTAAAATACACTTAGACAGTGTATGTGTATTTATGTATATGTGTGTGTGTGTGTATGTATATATATATATATATATATATAAAAACATACTTAGATCATATATATATATATAACTTAATTTTAAACTCTTTTAACATTTTTTTTTTTACAGGCAGCAGGGGGAGTACCTGTCATTTCAGGCACTCCCCCTGCTGGCAACTGCCTTGGACGGCAATGCTGTCCATGTGATCATGAGGTCCTCGCAAGTACCTCGCGTTTACATGGCCCAGGGGGGCCGAAACAGGTGGAGGGGGACTCCTTTGGCTGCCAGGTGAGTCCCCACACCGCGATCGCCGGTGTGGGATCGCCGGTGGCCGGGTAAGTAGAAAGGTCGGAGGCGACGTTCTATGCCACCCCCGTTTTAGAGCTGGGTCCCCAAGGACAGCATAGCACACCCGCCGTCCTCAAGGGATTAAATACCTTTGTTTATGCAACCAAAACCATATCTTCCCTGACATTGATTCACTCGGCCACAACTAAAACATGTTTAACTTTTACAGCCCAGTGTGTTTACGTCAGACGTTCTCATCTGGTGCTCACTTGATTGATCTTTAATTAGAAAGTGTGTAGGGAGGTTGTGTGAGTCACAGTTAGGGTATGTGTAAACAAAACTCTTAAATGCCAGAGAATCAAGCAGTGAGAGTGCAGTGACTTTGTCTATAACCAAAAACTGCATCATTAACATAATGCTTTTTGTAAATGTATTCTTTTGACGTGTTTATCCTTCCATCAACAGCTGCCCAGGACAAGAAGAAAAAAAGAAACAAGTTGCCATTACTACTCTTATATTTAGGTTTTAGTATCGTCCTTTGGATTACATGCTAGACATTATGTGCTCAAATAGTAACCAGTTATGGGTAGTTAGATGCTTGTGCATCCACTCACACCAACATACACCTTTAAGGAAGCAGAATACAATTTCAGGTATTTTATAATCAACATATTTTTTACTGGTTTTGATAGGATGCTGTAGTAATTAAATTGTCATACCTTCAATACCTATGACAGAATTATTTCATGAGCGCTAGTCATATTAACAATACGTTTTCTTTTCAAATACTTTTTCTTTTAAACCATGACAGTAAAGTTGACTTAAGAATAGCTCCTTCCAGGGCCGGATTAACATAGGGGCTGATGGAGCTGCAGCTCCAGGCCCAGGCCCAGGCCCATGGAATAGGCCCATTGATTTAAAAAAAAAATTTTTTTTACATTTTTTTTTTCACACACTACTCTTAGGTATTCCACCTGGCTTTTATTTTATTGGCACAGCCAGTATTTGAGGCTGCCTGGCTGGTGCCAATATTACAGTGATACTGGCAATACAAATGCTGGTATTTTTCTCAGTATAAACAAGAGATTACTATGCAATACCAGCACTGGCCAGTAGGGGTCACTGTGTGTGAAGACAGGCAGGGATAGGACGTTCCAGCATATCCCTCCCTGCCTATCTATACTCACTGATCTACAGGGGTGCAGCTACAGAGAGTCCAGAAAGCAACTTCCACCCTGCAGAGACAGCCTACAGCTCAGAGAAGTAAGGGATGGGGTGAAAGGCTGCAAGGAGACATGGGGACACTGAGACACTAAGGGACATTGGGAGACATTATGACACAGACCCATGTCTCCCAGTATCCCCATGTCTCCCAGCCAGTGTCCCTGGTGTCTCAGTGCCCCCTAGTCTCCCAGTGCCCCCAGTCTGCCAGTGTCTCACTGTTCCCATGTCTCCTAGTGCCTCCATGTCTCCCGGTACCTCAAGTGTCTCAATGTCCCCATGTTTCCAAGCTAGTGTCCCTAGTGTCTGTGGCCTTTGTGTCTCCTTGTCCCCATGTCTCCCAGTGCCCCATGTCTCAATGTCCCCATGTCCCCCAGCCAGTGTCTCTAGTGTCTGTGTCCCTGGTGTCTGTGTCCCCATGTCTTCAAGTGTCCCCTATTTTCCCAGTGTCCCCATGCGTCCCAGCCAGAGTGTCACTGGTGTCTCCGTGTCCCTAGGTCTCCCTGTGTCCCCAGGTCTTCCAGTCTTCCTAGTGACATGGGGACACAGGGAGACATGGGGACACAGGGAGACATAGGATCACTGGGAGAACTGGGGACACGACACTAGGGGACACTGGGAGACATGGGGCACTGAAACACTGATACATAGGAACACTGAGACCTGGAGTAATCAACACATGGGGGGCACTGGGAGACATGGGGCCACTGGGAGCAATCCATCTGTACAGCAGAATCAAACTAAGTAGTTTTTTGGTGATTTTACATCATTTTCTCTTATGTCACTCCTTGTGATTTACATCATGTGATGTCACCCATACATATTTAATTATGCAAATTAGCAAGGCTGGTATGTTTTTCCAAGAAAAAGGCAACCCTAACTACTTTTCACATACTCTTACTTAAGTATGGACACTTAAGAGGGATGTATGGGAACAAAACTTGTGTTGACTGACTGACAATGAATATAGTTAAAGGGACACTATAGTCACCAGAACAACTACAGCTTATTGAATTTGTTCTGGTGAGTAGAATCATTACCGTCAGGCTTTTTGCTGTAAACACTGTCTTTTCAGAGGAAATGCAGTCTTTACATTACAGCCTAGTGATAACTTCAGATGGCTGTTAGAGATCCTTCAGATCCTTAGATGGCTGTTAGAGATCCTTCCTGGGTCATGGCTGCCTAAAATGCATCCAAACATTCAGTGTCTCCTCCCTCTGCATGCAGACACTGAACTTTCCTCATAGAGATTCATTGATTCAATTCATCTCTATGAGGAGATGCTGATTGGCCAGGGCTGTGTTTGAATCATGCTGGCTCTGCCCCTGATCTGCCTCTTTGTCAGTCTCAGCCAATCCTATGGGGAAGCACTGTGATTGGATTAGGCCACCACTTCTAATGATGTCAGCAGACTGCTTGTTTTTCTGAGTCTAACAGCATGCAGAGTTACAGCTTCAGGCTTGAATACAGTAAGATTTTGCAATATTTATGGAGGCATGAGGGGCCCAAGGGGGCTAGATGGTGGTGTTAACACTATAGGGCCATGAATTCATGTTTGTGTTCCTGACCCTATAGTAAACCTTAAAGGTAATGCTGACTTTGGTCTCTCTAACAATGTGGCATGTTCCCTTTCTTCTACACTCACTACATACAGCTTTTCTCTGTCCCAGACTGTATACCAGGAGCTTTTGCCTGCTAGTAAGAAGGTAAGGAGACAAGTGGACCAGCGAGTGCTAGGGGACAGTCCTTAGAAAGCGTTGAGCGAGCGCATCATTAGATGCATTTATGCCAAGCTCAGGGTGATGTCTGCATAGTATGCCCTTAGTTGGCCAGCTGCATGATTGGCAGGCAGCCTGACATGCATTCATACCAGGCTGGCCTTCTACTTCTTTGGGCAGACATATCCTCTTTTTGGGCATGTTCGCCCCTTTTGGCAGGTTACATGATTTGTGTCAGTGGCACTCCCTTTTACCGTGCCCATTGACTTCCTGCTTGACTGGACACTGCTGTTAGGGGTTATGGATTTACTTGAAAGATGAAAACATAAATTAGTGAGAGATTAGCCTAGGGTATGTGTTTTCTTATAGCTGCTGTTTTCTTTCTCTCCAGCACCATCTCCATCAGATGCATGATGCTTGGGAGTGTTTTACTGTTTTTGGTCGATATGATTCTGTAATTAGGCCCGTCATAATTGTCAGCACCAAGCCCACTGGGCTCTTAATCTGGCTCTGGCTCCTTCCAATCACAGAAGAAAGGATAGAAAACAAATGTTAGCATAAATAGGATTGCCCCATCAAAATTACAATGTTTTTTTCTTTATTCTATTTAGGCCAACTAAATGTCATCCTGTTCTTGTAAAAACCCAGTTTACAGCTCTATTGAACTGTCCCCAAAGTAAGTATAACAAAAAGCGATAAATACAAGTGGTCAAATATCTTGCTTGCAGGGATTTGTAAGAACTAGCAGGCATTGCTAGTAATATAGCTTACTAAAAATAGCAACAGAATGTATAAAGAATGTCTCAATTTAAGCATAATGCCCACATGCAGTAAATATAGTCAACTCATGTATTTGTAAAATAAAGGTATTTACAACTGCTATAGTTATCTATAGGAATGCTAATGTAATGCTAACAGTGAAATGGTAGAGTTAATTTAATCTCCCCTTTGACTGATTATAAGATTGATTTGACCCATTGAAATGTCCATTACTGGAAGCAGCAGGTAAGCTTACATTTTAAGCAAGCTTGCAGGAATTTTTATAAATCATCACTAACTTCTGGTAGAGAAATGTGTTCCTCTACAGTTTGTTAATCATTCCAAGAGTATAAATGAGGGTAAGTAAGGCGGCTTAATGAACTAAATTTTATTCTGCAAAGTACATAAATCTAAAAATGCTTGATTTTGGTGGTTAGGTAGTTAAAGAGATGATTTTGGAAATGTCCAAAGTTAGTATTTGGTATTTCCAAAAAAAATCCAGCCTCTCTCATGTTAAGGAGCACAGTAACCAACCTGTTGAAGATCAAGAATAATAGGGTTAAAGTCTCCCCTCAGTTTGTAAGTGAAACAGTCTTCATTAGTTGGCTTGGATATAGAAGAGTAATATTTAAAAAAAAATTGTTTTCAATATTTATTGAAGTTTTTATGGGTACAGAAAGGGGAAGGGTAATGTACATAATCAGCATATACTGTAACATATACAACACCACAACTGATATAGACATAAGAGTGATGCATAGTAGGTCGTCGCTGCCCTTTCCAAGAGGGCCACAGCTCAAGCTTACTGTCATGTGTTACATTCCCATGTACAGTTGCAAGAAAAAGTATGTGAACCCTTTAGAATGATATGGATTTCTGCACAAATTGGTCATAAAATGTGATCTGATCATCATCTAAGTCACAACAATAGACAATCACAGTCTGCTTAAACACAAAAAGAATGAAATGTTGCCATGTTTTTATTGAACACACCATGTAAACATTCACAGTGCAAGTGGAAAAAGTATGTGAACCCTTGGATTTAATAACTGGTTGAACCTCCTTTGGCAGCAATAACTTCAACCAAACGTTTCCTGTAGTTGCAGATCAGATGTGCACAACGGTCAGGAGTAATTCTTGACCATTCCTCTTTACAGAACTGTTTCAGTTCAGCAATATTCTTGGGATGTCTGATGTGAATCGCTTTCTTGAGGTCATGCCACAGCATCTCAATCAGGTTGAGGTCAGGACTCTGACTGGGCCACTTCAGAAGGCATATTTTCTTCTGTTTAAACCATTCTGTAGTTGATTTAATTCTATGCTTTGGGTCATTGTCCTGTTGCAACACGCGCCTGCTACAATACAGAGAGAAAAAAATATCCACACGAGTGCCACTTGTGGTCACCTACAACCCAGCTCTTGAGGAAATACGGAAAATCATCAAAGACCTACAACCAATATTAACAGAAGATGAGACTCTGAAAACCATTTTACCTGAAACACCCATTTTGGCCTTCAGACAACCACCAAACCTCCAACAAAAATTAATCAACAGGAGGCTGCCCACTGATGGTAAGAATGAAGAAAACGGGACCAGTCAATGCAAAAAACTTCGCTGCAAACTGTGTCAGCACATATGCACAGACAACACAGCCACACACAACAATAAAACCTACAGCATTAAAGGTTCATACTCCTGCACATCCAGCAATGTGGTATACATGATTCAATGCATAAAATGCCACCTAGGATGCTACATTGGGGAAACCACTCAGCCATTAAATGGCAGAAATGCTATTAAACACCACAAAGAAGAATCATACTGCACTCCTGTGGGACACCACTTTACCCAGCCTGGCCACTCACTGAAGGACCTAAAAATCAAAGTACTGAAAGGGGTTTTTAAAAATACCCAGGAAAGAAAAGCCTTTGAAGCCAGAATGATTAAATGGTTTAACAGCAAGAATAGAGGACTAAATATTGATTTGGGATTCCTGTCCCACTACCAACACTTTACATAAACACTCTCCCAGCATTATTTTACTATTCTGTCAGATTATCTGAACACTCTCCCAGCATTATTTTACTATTCTGTGAGATTATCTGAACACTCTCCCAGCATTATTTTACTATTCTGTCAGATTATCTGAACACTCTCCCAGCATTATCTTACTATTCTGTGTGTAGTTGGGGATATTCTGGAGAGTTTTACAGAAGCTTCAACTGTCTAAGAGTTGTGCTAAGAGCTTTCTTTTCTACTGTTACAGGTAAGATTCATCTGTAGGAAAAGGTTACTGATTGCACAAGGTTTGAATTCCTTTTGGTAATTATAAGGCATTTGATTTGATTAGTCAGTTACTTGCTATTGATTGCTGTTTAAATTAGCTATTGTTTGCAAATAAGCATAGGCCTACCCAGGTGTTAAACATTCCTAGTGGGTGGTGATTTTAGGAGTTATATAAAGGTTGTTGTCATTAGCTTGGCTAATATAGCTTAGTTGCTTCATCTAAGTGTTGCTTCTAAGTGTATAGTTGGAGATATTCTGGAGAGTGTTGCTTCTAAGTGTGTAGTTGGAGATATTCTGGAGAGTGTTTCTTCTAAGTGTGTAGTTGGAGATATTCTGGAGAGTGTTGCTTCTAAGTGTGTAGTTGGAGATATTCTGGAGATAAACTGGAGGTAATCTGAGGTATTCAGGAGGATAAATAAAAAATTAAGATTTGTTTGATTTAAATTATTCTCCTCATTGGAACGGCAAACTTAGTTCAGTGTAATAGTTGCTATGCATTTGTTTCACGTTCCACTTTTTGGAGATTTGGTTGTTGTCTAATCTGTAGACGGTTCTCTATCTTGCGGCAGGAGATTGTATTTTTGAAGTCTGAGATTTGTAAATTATCTGGTGAACAAACTCAGACTGGAACTGCTGCAAAGCCACTGCCGCAGAAACATACTAGGAATGGCAGATGGATTACTGTAGGATCTGGTAGACTTAGAGTTGTGGATAAAAGGCATTTTGCACAGTCTGTTGCTGTACATAATTCATTTTCTGCACTTTCAGAGTGTAATGGTGTTGTGGAGAGAGGCACTGAGGCTAGTGGTGTTGTGGAGACCGGCTTGGAGACTATGGTGAGGCCTAATAGAAAGCAGTTGTTATTTGGGGATTCGATCATAAGAGGTGTGGAGATGGACAATGGTGGTCTTGTGAGGTGTCTTCCCGGAGCTACTGCTCACAAAGACAGGAGACGTATCTGTAATATTGTTAAGCAAGCAAAGCAGGAAGGGGAATTGGATGTACTTGTCCATCTAGGGACAAATGACTTGGCTTGCAATGAGGTTTCAGACGTTAAGGAAGTTTTTAGTGTTTTTGCCAATGATATATGGCAGGTTACTTCCACACTGTCATTCTCTGAAGTTCTGCCTGTGCATAACACTCAGAATGACAGGCAGATGCGCATTAGGGACTTTAATTTGTGGCTTGGTGAATGGTGTCGGGAGCAAGGATTTGCAATGGTAATAAGCTCTACAAAATAGATGGTTTGCTCTGTTTGGAATGGTAATAAGCTGTACAAAAAAGATGGTTTGCATCTTTCTCAAAAGGGAACAAATGTTCTCAGTGAGCAGTTCAGAGGTTTTGCTAGGATGTATTTAAACTAGGAGGGGGGGGCAAAAGGGTGATAAAACATCAATCCAATTGTCCCCCAAAACAAGGACAGAAGGTGCCTGTAGCAAGTGTGTTAAAAAATGATAAGCTTAGAGTCATGTCTACAAATGCTCGCAGTTTAGGGAATAAGATCCATGAACTTGTGGCAATAATGGCAACTGATAGTGTAGATTTAGTCGCTGTTACTGAGACATGGTACAATGAGAAAAATGACTGGGACATAGCAATACCAGGGTACTCTTTATATAGGAAAGATAGGGAAGGCAAGAAAGGGGGAGGGGTGGCCTTGTATGTGAAGGATAGCATAAAATCTAGCCTAATAAAAGTTAGTGAGGCAAACATAGAGTCCGTTTGGGCTACGTTAGAATTTGGTAATCACACAGTAACTCGTGTAGGTGTGATTTATAGGCCCCCAGGACAAATTGAAGAGTTAGATAATCTACTAGTTGAAGAAATAGCTAAAATGACAATGAAGGGGGAAGTTATCATCATGGGTGACTTTAATCTTCCTGATGTAAATTGGAAAACAAAATTAGCTACTTGTGCCAGGAGCACACACATTCTAAACTCCCTACTGGGATTGTCTATAAAACAAGTTGTTGAGGAGCCAACCCGTAAAGAGGCCATACTAGATTTAGTGTTAACAAATGGAGATTTGGTATCATATTACTGTAGGTGAAAGTTTAGGATCCAGTGATCATCAGTCAGTGTGGTTTAATATAAGAACAGTGACTGAGTCACACCACACAAAAACAAAAGTTTTAGACTTTAGAAATACAGACTTTTCTAAAATTAGAATATGTGTAGAGGAGTCATTATCAGACTGGATCAATTTAAATGGAGTCCAAGAGAAATGGGATTATTTAAAAGTTGCATTATTGAAGGCAACAGAAAATTGCATTAGGCTTGTCAGTAAAAGCAAAAAAATTCAAGAAACCACTGTGGTACTCCGCAGATGTGGCCAAAATAGTTAAAAACAAAAAGTTAGCATTTAGTAATTATAAAAAAAAAAAAAAACTGAATGAGGAAGACAGAATGATCTATAAGATTAGGCAAAAAAAGGCTAAGCAAGTTATAAGAGCTTCCAAATCACACAGAGAAGAGAAAATAGCACAGTCAGTAAAAAAAAGGGGGAAAAAACATTTTTTAGAAACCTAAATGAGAAAAGGAAAGTAAAACAAGCATTAGTTAGATTAAAAACAAAAGAAGGAAGGTATGTAGAAGAGGATAAAGGTCTAGCTGACTGCCTCAATGAATATTTTTGTTCTGTATTTACAGATGAAAATGAAGGAAAGGGACCTCAGTTGAGAAAAAGGATAAATGAGTCATTTATTACACGTGAGTTTACAGAGGAAGAGGTTCTATTTCAACTGTCAAAAGCAAAGACAAATAAGTCAATGGGACCTGATGGAATACACCCAAAGCTATTAAAAGAGCTTAGTGGGGTACTAGCAAAACCATTAACAGATTTATTTAACCAATCATTGTTAACAGGAGTAGTCCCAGAAGATTGGAAGTTAGCGAATGTTGTGCCCATTTACAAGAAAGGTAACAGGGAGGAGTCGGGCAACTATAGGCCAGTAAGCCTTACTTCAGTAGTGGGGAAAGTGATGGAAACCATTTTAAAGGATAGGATTGTTGAACATCTAAAAACACATGGATTTCAAGATCCGAGACAACATGGGTTTACTTCAGGGAGCTCATGCCAAACTAATCTTATTGATTTTTTTGATTTTGTAACTAAAATTATAGATCAAGATCAGGGTGGTGCAGTAGACATTGCTTACCTAGATTTCAGTAAGGCTTTTGACACTGTTGCACATAGAAGGCTTATCAATAAACTGCAATCTTTAAGTGTGGATTCCAATATTGTTGAATGGGTAAGGCAGTGGCTGAGTGACAGGCAACAGAGGGTTGTAGTTAATGGAATATATTTGAAGGTTGGACTTGTCATCAGTTGGGTACCTTAGGGATCTGTACTTGGACCCATTCTCTTTAATATTTTTATTAGTGATATTGCAGAAGGTCTTGATGGTAAGGTATGTCTTTTTGCTGATGATACTAAGATATGTAATAGGGTTGATGTTCCAGGAGGGATAAGCCAAATGGCAAATGATTTAGGTAAACTAGAAAAATGGTCAGAATTGTGGCAACTGACATTTAATGTGGATAAGTGCAAGATAATGCATCTTGGACGTAAAAACACAAGGGCAGAGTACAGAATATTTGATAGTCCTAATCTCAACATATGAGGAAAGGGATTTAGGTGTGATTATTTCTGATGACTTAAAGGTAGGCAGACAATGTAATAGAGCAGCAGGAAATGCTGGCAGAATGCTTGGTTGTATAGGGAGAGGTATTAGCAGTAGAAAGAGGGAAGTGCTCATGCCATTATACAGAACACTGGTGAGACCTCACTTGGAGTATTGTACACAGTACTGGAGACCGTATCTTCAGAAGGATATTGATACCTTAGAGAGGGTTCAGAGAAGGGCTACTTTACTGGTTCATGGATTGCGGGATAAAACTTACCAGGAAAGGTTAAAGGATCTTAACATGTATAGCGTGGAGGAAAGACGCGACAGGGGGGATATGATAGAAACAGTTAAATATATAAAGGGAATCAACACAGTAAAGGAGGAGACGATATTTAAAGAATAAAAACTACCACAACAAGAGAACATAGTCTTAAATTAGAGGGACAAAGGTTTAAAAATAATATCATGAAGTATAACTTTACTGAGAGGGTAGTGGATACATGGAATAGCCTTCCAGCTGAAGTGGTAGAGGTTAACACAGTAAAGGAGTTTAAGCATGCGTGGGATAGGCATAAGCAGGCCCGGACTGGCCATCGGGCACACCGGGCAAATGCCCGGTGGGCCGCGGTGTCCGTGGGGCCGAGGCCGGCAGGGGAGGTCCCAGGATCTCCCCTGCCGGTCTATGCAGGGCCGGCACTATCCGAGCGCCGGCCCCGCTGTCTTCCATGGAGGGCCGGTGGGGAGATCAAAGAGCTCCCTCACCGGCCCATTTAAATAGACCTGCGGCTGGGGAGGGAGGGAGAGGACCCGGCGGAGCTCTATCTTGCAGCTCCGCCGGGTTCCTCTCGCGAGATCCGGCGCGTTGCCATGGCAACGACCGGATCTCGCGAGAGTGAACTCTAGCCCGCAGGCTAGAGTTCACTCACCACTGGACCACCAGGGATGATGTGAGTGTGCCGGTCCCCCCTCCTCCCAGCTACCACCATGCCGGTCCCCCCTCCCAGGCTAAAGGTAAGTGGGAGGGGGGATTTAATGCCTACTTAGGTTTTTTTTTTTAATTTCTTTATTTACCCCCCCCCACCCCCTTAGTTTTTTATTTACCCCCCCAACACACATTTACACACAGCACTCTCACACACATCATACACAGCACTCTCACACTCATCACACTCTGCACTCTCACACACATCATACACAGCACTCTCATACACAGCACTCTCACACTCATCACACTCTGCACTCACACACA
>OW240913.1:235947165-235966486 GCA_933207985.1 Pelobates cultripes
TTTGTATGTGTGTAGTACACACAATACTTACCTATGTTTGTATGATTTCACAACTGTGTATATTTTTATTTTCCAACATTAAAGATTCTCCAGTATATGTTTACCATTATCAAATCCTATGGGATTTTATGTCATTGGTATGTATTTCTTGCTGTGCATGAAATCTAAAACACACGGCGCTATTTTATAAACACCACTCACTATTTTAAATATACTCTTCAATACTATTGCTGTTTGGTGTGTGTGTATATATATATATATATATATAAATATATAACTCCAAGGCTCCTGCACTCCAACTTTAACAAAATAAATACCTTGTGCTCTGGTCACATAAAGTATAAATAATGAAAAATATACCGGCACTCCAGGATTTGGTAAAAAAGAGAGGTTAGTTCATCTTTATTCTTACAGTTCCAATCCTGGAACTGTGAGAATAAAGATGAACTAACCTCTCTTTTTTGCCAAATCCTGGAGTGCCGCTATTTTTTTATATATATATATATATATATATATATGATGTAGATTAATTTAGAAATAAACAAAAATGTTTAAAAGTCTATCTGTTCCTGTCCAAATCTGAGATGAATAAATTGCGTATACGCAGAAGTAAGTTCACACTGACACATGCAGTTCAGGTTAAAAGCACTTCAGGAAATTTATTAGCATCTAGTTAAAAAGTGGGCACGCAGGCCTTTTTATATGCAAAATGACATCATCATTGAATATCAGATAATAAATAAACATCATTAATTGGGTTAAATGTTAAGTGGCTATGTCAGTGTCCACCCATTAATATTATTAATTGGCTCAGAGATTTGAGTGACTAGTGAGGCACCCTCCCATCATGGGATGTCGTCGCCATTGCTCTTTAGCACGAGGCTTACTCGGTGGAAAGGGGGGCTTGGCCGTCATTTTACGTAGTTAGTGATGTCAGTCTCGTGGTCTGTTCCAAGGTTCTTTTATGAATAGAACATTTCATTTTGTCACTGTTCTCCTGGCCTTGGATTATACTATGTCGCAAGTCAACGGAGATCCGCTAACTCCGGGGCTAGTTATGTCCTTAGAGAGAGAAAATACAATCTCTTATTCATTATACTGAATACTGTCAGGAAATTCTGTCATGTAAGGTGAACAAAATGGAGTTAGTACAATAATTCAATACAGGTTCTAATAAAGATTTTAATAATTCTACATCAACAGTACTAGTCATTAGCTTAGGCAAGCTATGGGTTAGTGTAGGTAAGGTGCATTGATATAGTTAGGTAGGTATCAGAGCATTTCTGTTGCATTAAAGTTGCATGATGCTTTCAGCAAAATCACAACAGAAAAACGGGCAAATAATTATTAGTCTTAGGTGTTTTATTCTCCTTTGCTAGGTTCCCACTGCTGAAATGAGAAGCTCCTTTAACGAGTTAGCTGCAGTAGTAGCTGATTACCTGGCCTTGCATGGCAAGATTTAGCTCAGTGGAGATAAAAGAAGTCCCTTACACGAGGAGGCAGAACCTAGTCATCCCCAGCCAAGTTGTATCTGCTCTCAAATTTGAACAATAACCAATTATTATGGTACTTAGAGTGTTCCTTTATTGAAAGCCTGTTAGTTTTATTATTTTTTTCATACAATCTCAATGGTAGTATTCGTTTTGAAAGCAACTAAACTTCAGACAACAGTTTGGAACTGAGGAGGCCTCAAAGACCAATTAGGATTAATCAATCAATTAATATTCATTTTAAATTTATTGGAACTATTATAGTAGTAGGACTACGATTACTGATCAGTACTAGACTTGTGCAAACGGTGACCAGAAAAAAGTGCACAGGAAAAATGTCCACAGGAAAATTGCACACAGAAAAAAAAAAAATAACTCTGTCATAAATGCCCATAAGAAAAATGTCCACACGGAAAATTGCCCACAAGAAAAATGCCCACACGGAAAAAAGCCCATACAGAATTAAGCTCACAAGGAAAAATGCCCACACTGAATGATATGCATATGTAGTAATTTTCCAATTTATGAGCATGAAGTACCTACATTTTATTTTGTTATTGATATTTTAGGATTAAAATATCTCATTCATATGCAACAATTTGCATTGTGATTTTATAATGTATAATTAAATAATTATTTTGATATGTTCTAAGTATACTAATTCACTGCTAAACAAAATGTGGCCTGTGTATGTAGATGGTTTTAAGCCCTTAAGGACAGATGCAATTGTACAAGTTCTGACCAAAACAAAACCTAGAATTTGAGCTATATATGTCTGTTCAACTTATTTACCTCTTTTATATTGTGTACCCACACTTATTATATATAATGTTTTTCAGGAGAAACAAGACTTTCATTTCACATCAATTATTAATTTATATATGATATATGTTAAACAAGAAAAGACAAAACTGTCCAGTGACATCTATAGTGTTAAAAAATAACTTTTAATATTTTCAAAAAGTAAAAAGGGTCTAGAGAAATATCTAGCACTACATCAACCAAAAAGGAAGGGGAGGGAAAACATATAGGGTATAGTGATGTCCCGAACGGTTCGCCGTGGACGGCGAACATATGCGGTAAACTTTGACCCTGTACCTCACAGTCAGCAGACACATTCCAGCCAATCAGCAGCAGACCCTCCCTCCCAGACCCTCCCACCACCTGGACAGCATCCATTTTACATTCATTGTGAAGCTGCATTCTTAGTGAGCTGTCAAGGAGGTGGGAGGGTCTGGGAGGGAGGGTCTGCTGCTGATTGGCTGGAATATGTCTGCTGACTGTGAGGTACAGGGTCAAAGTTTACCGCATATGTTCGCCGTCCGCGGCGAA
Organism: Pelobates cultripes; assembly: GCA_933207985.1. Lineage (NCBI taxonomy): Eukaryota > Metazoa > Chordata > Amphibia > Anura > Pelobatidae > Pelobates > Pelobates cultripes. The sequence continues at coordinate 235,949,988 of OW240913.1, forward strand.
CCGTTCGGGACATCACTAATAGGGTACATAGAAAGTATATACAGAAAGAATAGTAAAAGACTAGTATTGTCTCAACTAGAAGGATAAATATGTTAATTTTTTAACACTATAGAGGTCACTGGACAGTTTTGTCTTTCCTTGTTTAACATTTATTCTTAAGGGTTCCTAAGGGTTATCCCCTACTTTCTCTGTCCAGTATTATCTGTATTGCCTCAAACCCTGTTTTTGTTTATCATCCCTAGGGTTTTAATACCCATTGTTCTCTGAAGCTTTATTCATTTTCGAATTCAAAGAGTGCCAGCTCCCAATGACTGACCTTTTAGATAAACTATTTAGGGCCAGGAAGAAATTACCAATGTATTTTCTATTAATCCATTGTCTCAAATCAACAGTACCAATAATGATATTAATCAGGCTTTTTTTAACATTCAAAAATCATACCAACAGCAAATCGTTGTTTAGGGGAATTAACAAGTTTAAAGCAACATATCCAACAAAAAAATGGTCCCTAGAGGTTTACACCCTGAAATTCTCCTGCCTGACAAGGTACAGACGGAAGACCAATTGAATGAATGGAATTCAATTTTACTTGATTGCTCCTTCCGTTTAACGGCTTTTCTCATCAAGCTGGAAACTTCTAACTTTGATAAGATTAACCAAAAGCTAACCAAAGAAATAAGTCAAATCAAAGAGTTCAAAACTGAGAGTCTGTACCCACATTGGAAACAAAATTTAAAAAAAATATTGATAATTTTAAATATAATCTAAAAGTTAAAAAACATACACAATTTCAAAGAGACTTTCATGACCTTAACCCCTTAAGGACTGGACTGTTTTTGCAATGATGTACATTTGTGACCAGGCCTCTTTTTACACTGTTGTGGTGTCTGTGTTTAGCTGTAATTTTCCGCTCTCTCATTTACTGTTCCTATACAAATTATATATTTCTTTTTAGGACAAAAATGGCTTTCTTTACATGCCATTATTTATCTAATCTCATGTAATTTAATTTAAAAGAAATAAAAAAATATAATAAAAAAATTTAAAAAAATAAGTTTTTTTACTTTTACTTGAAAAATCTTCTCATCTACAAAAGCTAAATAGATTCAAAATGTTGTCCTGAGTTTAAAAATACCCAGTGTTTACGTGCTTTTTTTTTGCAAGTTATAGGGCTATAGGTACAAGTAGGATATTGCGGCTTCAAAACATACATTTTTAAAATTTATCAATAGTGACATAAATCTCTGAATAACACCCCACATGTACATATTTTTTTTAAAGTAGTCAACCCAGGGTATGTCCAGTCTTTTTTAGTAGCCACTTAGTTGAAAACACTGGCCAAAGTTAGCGTTCATATTTGTTTGTGTGTGAAAAAAGTAAAAAACTAAATTGAACCCTAAATTTGGCCAGTGTTTGTGACTATGTGGCTACTAAAAAAGACTGGACATACCCCATTTGCAATACTTTGGGTTGTCTTCTTTTGCAAATGGTATGCCATCCTGGGGGTAATTCTCATTCCTGGGCTACCATATGCTCTCAAAGGTAACATAACCAACCTGGCCATTTTCAATGAAAAAATATTTGACCCATATATTTGACCCTGTAACTTTTAAGAAACGCTATAAAATCTGTACATGGGAGGTACTGTTATACTCGGGAGACTTTGCTGAACACAAATATTAGTGTTTCAAAACAGGAAAACGTATCACAACAATTATATCATCAGTAAAAGTGCTGTTTGTGTGTGAAAAATGTGAAAAAGTCACTTTCACTGACAATATCATCGCTGTGATATGTTTTACTGTTTTGAATCACTAATATTTGTGTTCAGTGAAGTCTCCCGAGTAAAACAGTACCCCCCATGTACAGGTTTTAGGGTGTCATAGAACGTTACAGAGTAAAATATAGTGCTAGCAAATTAAATTCTCTGGACTTTCGGCCTGGGTTGGCAGGCAGGTCCCTCAAATTACAATCAATAAAATTACTTAATTATGTAAAAATATTACATAAATACGCACATAGAATTTAAATATATATGCATATTTATGTAATTTTGTATATGGACATATGTATATTTTGTATTGTTTTTATTTATTTATTTATATATACATAGATATATATACACAATTTCATTCTAAGTGTATTTTGATATATGGAAGGCGTGGCCTGAAGTTGTGGGAGGGGCTTGGTTCCCCTTCTTAAGGAGCATCAACCCTTCCCTCATTACCTGTTGGGTCTGGCGAATTGTGGGTAGAGAGATCGTCACTTCCGGTTGTTCTGGCGCCATTCTACTTACCTGTTTCACTGTGGGTAGCTTCCTGGGTCCCAACAAGTGCTGTCCCATCCTGTTCCGCCCGTCTGGCTTCATTTTCTGGCCGGGCGTTTCGCTGCGCTTTCGTTACGGCAAAATCGTAAGTTTACGGCCGTCGCAATTTCGGCGCGGCCGATTTACGTCATCCTAATTGTACAGTCGCACACGTGGAAACTCTTCGGTAAATATTTATACGAATACCGGCGTTCGGTTTTCTGCTTGTATACGCATAGCATGTTACATTTTAATTCGTATAGGGCAATTCGCTACATTCATATTATGCCCGTTCGTTTGCCGAAAGCTGCTTCACTTTTATGTTACAACTTGTTGTATGCCCTAGGGCGACCTCTGGTGGCTGGTTCATTGTCACTGATTTCTCTCTCAAAATACATTCCACGACCCCTGGTGGTTATTAAAGTTATGGCAGCTGGTACAAGTAAATGATATTTTCAGTTATGATTATAAGATATCTTATGCTGGTTAAAGTTTGTTGGGCAATTCGTTAATATGTTTTATTAATTAAATTGAACAATGCATTTACACTCAGTCACCTTATGACTATTTCGTATGCCGAATCTCTAGTCTTGTATGTGGTATAATTATGATATGCACTAAGAAGACCTCTGGTGGTCGGTTTTCAGTACTTTAGTTGCTTGCACAACCCTGCTGATCAGAAAGGTTATATTCACGACCTCAATCATTTGTAAGATTACAGTTTCAGTAGTCCAGTGTTGTATGCATTGTATGAGTATCAATATAAGGACATTTTGTCATGACATACTTAACGGTCTATTAATTAGAGACCTCTTGTTTTCAGTGTTCTACATTAATTCCTCTGGGTTCCGCTACCCCACCACTGTTTCACTCTACATAGGTCTGTTCCTATATTTAATTATACCTTCATGGGTCACGCCAGACCAGATTCCTCAAAGATTTTTCTATATTACTAGGTATAAGCATCCTAGCACTGCGTAGTATTCAGGTCCCAGTCACCTAAACTGTTGGAATATTATTTATAGGTATCTGATCAGCAGGGGGTCAAGGGCTACATATTTCAACCCTTACGAACTCATGTTAATCTCGTAGGTTACTACAGCTCACCTGGGTCACGTGTCCTACTTTCTGCAAAATTCACTACTAGTGAAGTACTACTGGTAGGTATCAGATTAGCTGGGGATTTAGGGGCACAATTTCGTTTTATTTTACCCATACAAACGTCAATTACTCTTGTAGATTACGACAGATCTCCTGTACACTTCTTCTCATACTATCTGGCAACTTACTCAACAGGTACGTCACGTTTCGACTACTTCTCCCTCCCTACCTACCTTTAGGGTTTATACAGATACTGGCAAGAAATAGGACCCACTAGGTATGTTTTTCTGGCCTTCTACGCCTTACGTTAGTGGTCCCGCGAGGCCTACACCCATCCTCAATTCGGAGGTACGGCATCCCCTCGGGCCCATTCATAGCTAGCCGCCTCACTTAGTTGCATAGAGAGGGCCTCACTTGTCACTCCCATTCTGTCTTATGCCTTTACAAGTCACAGAGAGGCCACCACCCTGCCATAATGCCAATGGCCACGTATCCCACACGCGCCAAATCATAGATAGTGCCTCTCAAGGCCGCTTGGCCACTAGTAGGGCCTCATCTGTCACGTTGCTTGATAATTCTTCGCCGCTTGGCATTTAGTGATCAATAGCCAGTTGGGTAGCCCCAGATAACATACTATTTTATGTTGTAGCATGTCACAAGTTCCTGAAGAAAGGGAAGATGTGTCCATCGCCAGTACACCGGCTAGATCGGTCACTCCATCGCGGGGTGACGACAACGCAAGCCCTGCATCACTCAGGGCGTGGACTGTTCCAAGAATTGCGGCTGAATTAAGGAAGAGAAATATTCCGTTCCCTGCTACAGCTAGGAAAGCTGAGTTGTACAGACTATTAAATACCCAGACTGATAACTCTGGGGCAGGGGAAGGATCCAGCGGGAACCATTCCTCAGATCTGCAGTCAGTTTTGTCGTCAGTCCTGACCTCTTTGGGTCGTATTACGGACAAACTGGACAAAATGGACGCAGATAGCCAGCAAAGGTCGCCTGCTACTGCAGGGAGCCCAGTTGCTGCAGTATGCTTGGACCCTCTACCGGGTAATTTACCAACTAGCTCTAAAGACCCACATATAATTAACCCAGCACACATGGTACCTGCTAAAACCAGAAAGGACATCTTGGAAGGAAAGGATATCAATCTGGTATCACTTTTGATTGCCTCACAAGATGTCCTTGAGAATAAGACATATGCATATGGGGATGTGTCAGTAGTTCTCAAGTCCAGAGATCCCAGGCTGAATCAAAAGCTTTCCATTCCAGAATTTGTACTGGCCTTCGGTATATACAGGGACGTCCTATGCTCTGTATATCCAGATAGGAGGGAAGAATTGGACCTTTACCTCCACAAGCTGGTGGATTTGGGGCACAAGTACGGTGGTACGTCATTTTACGACTACCACCGTGCTTTTTCCGCAAAGGCGTCGGCCACCCTAGCACAGTTCAATATTCAGGCTGATTGGGGTGTGCTTGATACTGAGCTGTTTTGTCGGCACTTTGCGGGCCTGAAAACTCCAGCTTGTGCCATTTGCTCATCCAATTCCCACACGGCTAATTTATGCCCTAATTCTCCTGAGGTGAATGCTGCTTTTTCACCTGCTAATGTGGTACCCACAGGGAGGTCTGGCAGGGTGTTTAAAGACAAACTAGGCCGTGATATAGTGTTCTTGGGCAAGTCACAGGTCTGTAACAATTTCAACACCGGCTCTTGCGGTTACAGTGCCTGCAGACTTCTGCATGTCTGTTCAATCTGTTTCAGGGCTCACGCCAAGGCAATGTGCCCTAATAAACTATTCCCTAAGCAGTATCAAACGTCTCTTCATGTCTCCCTACTGAAAGAACTTTTACGTAATCACCCATCACAACATCTCGTTGACTTTTTGGTGACAGGGTTTACGATGGGGTTTCACACGGGTATTGTGCACATGCCTACAGGGATCCTGGAATGTAAAAACTTACAAACAGCTCTAGCAGCACCCGACACTATCAACTTACTCATTCAGAAGGAAATGGACCAAGGTTTCTTGTTAGGCCCTTTTGACTCCCCGCCGTTCACGGTTTGGAGAACTAATCCCATAGGACTGGTCACTAACAAATCCTCACAAAAACAAAGGCTAATTCTCGACCTGTCAGCCCCCCATGCATCTCCTACTCCAAGCCTAAATTCATTAATACCGTCTGAAGAATTCTCCCTCCAATATGCTAACATAGATAACGCAGTCACAGCCATCCTCGCAGCCGGAGTAGGGGCATGGCTATGTAAAACGGATATTGTGAACGCTTTCAAATTACTCCCGATTCATCCATCCCTATGGCATTTACATGGGGTTAAGTGGCAAGGCTCCTATTACTTTTTCACTCGTCTCACGTTTGGTTCAAAAGCAGCCCCAGGATCTTTGATATATTTGCGGAGACGCTGTGTTGGATGCTGCTTAACCTCTGTAAATGCCCCACAGTTATCCATTACCTGGATGATTTCCTGACCGTAGAAAGTAACTCAGCACCTCCTACTAGCCTCCAGTCAATCACACGACTGTTCACACGATTAGGAGTTCCGGTATCACCGGCAAAGACTGAAGGTCCCGATACTATAATCAATTTCTTAGGGGTTGTACTTGACTCCGTGAACATGCAGGCTAGCCTCCCCAGGGAAAAGATCGAACGCATCCTGGCAGCCATCGACCTTTACTTGGGAAAAGGCTCATGTAATAGGAAGGAATTGCAATCCCTGCTGGGTTCATTGAATTTCGCAATGAAAATTATTCCACAGGGGAGAGCATTCATTTCCAGGTTGCTTAGCCTGTTTCCAATGTTTCCAACTGACGCATCCCGCATTTCACTAGACATACATGCAAAAGCTGACCTTCGTATGTGGAAGGAGTTTTTGCTAAATTGGAACGGGAAAAGCATTTTTATCCCGGTTTGGTCAGAAAATTCGGTATCACTCTGGACAGATGCCGCAGCCACTTCTGGATTTGCCGCTATTTGGGGCAACAAATGGATGTATGGTAAATGGCCAGGAGAGATTACTGAGATCCCCAGGTTTAAGGAAACTTCAGCACTATTTGAGCTGTATCCTATCGTAGCGGCAGCAGTTAAGTGGGGAGCAGGCTGGTCTGGGAATACGGTTCGTTGCTTCTCAGACAACATGGCTACATGCCATGTTGTAAATAAGGGACGTTCCTCTTCCTTGGCCATCATGAGGTTCATGAGGACTCTCACATGGCTGGCCGCTAAACACAGTTTCCTTTTGTCTTGCTTTCATGTGCCTGGTTTTCTCAATATTGCAGCTGATCACTTATCACGGTCTCGGTTTCAGGAGTTCCGGGAAGCCCTTCCAACAGCTGCCCTAATACCAACTCCGGTACCACAGTGGCAGGAAATGGTCTGGGACTAAAAGAGCTGCTATGTCATGGGCGGCAACTCTCACAGCTCGGTCTTTCTGCTAATACTAGGAAGGCATATGGTAGAGCTTTTGATGTATTTAATAAATTTTTGTTGGACTTTAATATTGTTGACCAGTTTTCCATGGAGACCATTATTGCTTTCATCTCCTTTTGCCACCTTCATCTAACATTGTCATACAACACCATTAAATTGTATATCACAGGTATTCAGCACCACATACTCACTTCTTGGCCTAACAAACAACGCTTTCTATCCTCCTACCAAGTAAAAGCTATACTTAAAGGTATCAAAAACTCCACTCCTACACCCTCACCTGCTAGGCTACCCATCCACGATCTATTATTCCAGGCACTATCAAATCTACTAGACACCTCACCATTCGAAGGTCATACCAATCGTGTTATTAAAACAGCCATCTATCTCGCATTTTACGGTTTTCTGCGACCCAGAGAATTCACCACCACTAGCGTTAACTCACTCACCTTCATCACTAGATCCGATCTCATAAAGGTGCACGATCACTATCAACTATCCCTACACCACACCAAAACTAGCGCCAAAGGTCAGACAGTCATTATACCCTATTACCCCACTAGTAATATCTGGTGTCCGGTGGAAGTTTTTGACACTCTTCTGGCTTTCTGTAATATGGCTCCCACACAGCCACTCCTATCCTTGCACGGTAATGTACTCACTACGAGCAAATTCATGATGTATGTTAGGATGTTGTTGATCCGGCTAGGTTTGAACCCAGCCAGCTATTCCGGACACTCCTTCCGCATAGGAGCCGCAACGACAGCTTCAAAAAAGAATATACCAGCTCACGTTATCAAAATATTAGGCCGATGGAAATCCACAGCATATACCCGCTACATTCCCCAGCCTGTACAAGAAGTACGCCTGGCTTTCAAAACCATGAATATGTAATGTGTAGTGTCGAGTTATGATACAATAAATGGTTATATCTTTTTGCCCTCTTTTTTCAGGCCTACTTCCTCGTCAGTTCCGGCACACCACAACTGACCTTTCCATTCTATGTTTGTCTTATGTCAATAATACGACGGCTTATGCCATGACCACAAATGGAAGGCGTGGCCTGAAGTTGTGGGAGGGGCTTGGTTCCCCTTCTTAAGGAGCATCAACCCTTCCCTCATTACCTGTTGGGTCTGGCGAATTGTCCCACCCACCACACCACTTTTATAAGCATTCTATAAGGTAGGCCCTCTTTTTTCAGGCCTACTTCCTCGTCAGTTCCGGCACACCACAACTGACCTTTCCATTCTATGTTTGTCTTATGTCAATAATACGACGGCTTATGCCATGACCACAAATATATATATATATATATATATATATTACTATCAAAATACAGTTAGAATAAAATTTCATATAGATATATTTTTTTAATTTTTATTATTTTTACATGTTTTTATTTAATTTAAATTACTTATTATTTGTATTTTATAATAATATATATCATTTGTTTCTTTTTATTAGATTTTTTTAATGAAAGTATTGATAGACATAACATCTAGAGGAAGGAACCTTACAAAAAAAATAAGGACTCCTATCCCCATTAAACATACAAAGGTATATTATTCTATTTCAAATTACGTCAGAAATAAGCCGTCAAGTACACAATAATATACTATCATTAAAATCCCCTGAAGGGGATATCATGGTCCAGAAACAGCCTTAAAAACCTTATGAATAAGACAGACAAAAACAAAGACAGAACTGGTCAGATATATTGCAGATCCAATACTACATTAAGTAATATCAGTATGTGGGCAAGGGGCCCGATAGTAGAGCCCCTTATGAGATCATCAAATTAGCCAAAGGTGAACGTATGCAGTACCCCAGCTCCTCAAGCTTATTTAAAGCCCAATAATTTTTTCAACAATACTGGAGTAAAACGTCAGAATATTAAAATTAGGATATTCTCTCATGTACATTAACCCCTTTTCCATCTCGACTTGGAATAGGAGTTGGGCTTTGACTTGATCTCTAGTAGGAATATCAGTACTTTTCCAAAATCTAGCAATTAATATTTTGGTAACCATTAAACAATGTATAATCACAATATCAATATTATCCTTTATTTCTAAGCCCATAAGATGGAGTAGGGCAACTTCCGGTTTAAATTCCAAGTGTATACCTCCAATTCTATTTATAAATTAAAATGTAGTAGTCCAGAGAGAATTAATTCGATGGCAGGTCCAACATACAGGGAGTGCAGAATTATTAGGCAAATTGTATTTTTGAGGATTAATTTTATTATTGAACAACAACCATGTTCTCAATGAACCCAAAAAACTCATTAATATCAAAGCTGAATATTTTTGGAAGTAGTTTTTAGTTTGTTTTTAGTTATAGCTATGTTAGGGGGATATCTGTGTGTGCAGGTGACTATTACTGTGCATAATTATTAGGCAACTTAACAAAAAACAAATATATACCCATTTCAATTATTTATTATTACCAGTGAAACCAATATAACATCTCAACATTCACAAATATACATTTCTGACATTCAAAAACAAAACAAAAACAAATCAGTGACCAATATAGCCACCTTTCTTTGCAAGGACACTCAAAAGCCTGCCATCCATGGATTCTGTCAGTGTTTTGATCTGTTCACCATCAACATTGCGTGCAGCAGCAACCACAGCCTCCCAGACACTGTTCAGAGAGGTGTACTGTTTTCCCTCCTTGTAAATCTCACATTTAATGATGGACCACAGGTTCTCAATGGGGTTCAGATTTATACCCTTTCTTGCCAGCCACGCTGTGGAGTACTTGGACGCGTGTGATGGAGCATTGTCCTGCATGAAAATCATGTTTTCTTCTGTACCACTGCTTGAAGAAGGTGTCTTCCAGGAACTGGCAGTAGGACTGGGAGTTGAGCTTGACTCCATCCTCAACCCGAAAGGGCCCCACAAGCTCATCTTTGATGATACCAGCCCAAACCAGTACTCCACCTCCACCTTGCTGGCGTCTGAGTGGGACTGGAGCTCTCTGCCCTTTACCAATCCAGCCACGGGCCCATCCATCTGGCCCATCAAGACTCACTCTCATTTCATCAGTCCATAAAACCTTAGAAAAATCAGTCTTGAGATATTTCTTGGCCCAGTCTTGACGTTTCAGCTTGTGTGTCTTGTTCAGTGGTGGTCGTCTTTCAGCCTTTCTTACCTTGGCCATGTCTCTGAGTATTGCACACCTTGTGCTTTTGGGCACTCCAGTGATGTTGCAGCTCTGAAATATGGCCAAACTGGTGGCAAGTGGCATCGTGGCAGCTGCACGCTTGACTTTTCTCAGTTCATGGGCAGTTATTTTGCGCCTTGGTTTTTCCACATGCTTCTTGCGACCCTGTTGACTATTTTGAATGAAACGCTTGATTGTTCGATGATCACGCTTCAGAAGCTTTGCAATTTTAAGAGTGCTGCATCCCTCTGCAAGATATCTCACTATTTTTGACTTTTCTGAGCCTGTCAAGTCCTTCTTTTGACCCATTTTGCCAAAGGAAAGGAAGTTGCCTAATAATTATGCACACCTGATATAGGGTGTTGATGTCATTAGACCACACCCCTTCTCATTACAGAGATGCACATCACCTAATATGCTTAATTGGTAGTAGGCTTTCGAGCCTATACAGCTTGGAGTAAGACAACATGCATAAAGAGGATGATGTGGTCAAAATACTCATTTGCCTAATAATTTTGCACTCCCTGTATATGAAACATAGAGCCATCTGGGTGTTGACACCGCCAACAATTAGATGGATTAGTAATGGAAATTTTAGCAGGTCTAGACGGTACCAAGTACCATCTGTACAATATTTTAGTAAAAGTCTCTAGAATATTCAGGCAATGAATGTTTTTTTTAGTCCTCATAAAGGATTTACACCAACTATTAAATGGAATTGAAATTGCTAAATCAGTTTCCCATTTGGTTAAGGCTTTGGGGATAAGTGGGGTCCCTTTCATTTTTATTAGTTCAACTGCAATAGAGAAAATCTTTTTAACGTTACATCCTGAAAAGATTTTCCTAAACAATTTTCCAAAACGGCCATCTAAAGTCAGTATGTTATCTTTCAAGAAAATTAAATAATTCTCTAGAAGGTAAATCTAGCCAGTTTTTCAAAACTTCAAAGCTTTTTAATTGGTGATCATTATAAAGATCTGTTATCTTATGATTAGGATCTTTAAACCAATTCGTCAGGTTTAACTCTAGCATAAAACATTCTAACGACCTTAGACTAAGGTTCTCATATAGTTTTCTATTAATATTCAACTTCTTCTTTATATTAGTCCATTCTTTTAATGTCTGTGATAAAGACAAAGGAAAATGAGAACCAATCTCGCACAAATGCTTATTCTGACTAGCCTCTCTCCATAGGAGAATTTCAAGGTTATCTAAACCAAGTCTGGCTGCCTCAATTTTATACCAAGCTTGGTCTATAGAGTCGCTTAGTTGTAATTTACTAGCATGAACAAGCATATTAGCCTGGTAGATTTGATTGACTAGGGGGTAACCCAACCCCCCCGGTGGGCCTTCCTTGATAGAGTGTATGTACTAATTCTTGGTCTCTTCCCTCTCCAAACATAAGCTGTAATGCTATTTTGCAGCATATTCAGCCAATAGCTCAAAATCGAGAGAGGGAGCATACTGAATAAGTATGCCCATTTAGGAATTATATAGGCTTTAATAGTATTTATCTTTCCCCACCATTAGATTTCATGCACTCTCCATTCTTTTATAACAGCTTCAAAAAATAGATTTCCATAGTCCGTCTTATATCTACAGTTATAATTACCCCCAAATATATAAACTCTTTTTTTGTCCATTTAAAGTCAAAAACTTTCTTTAGGGAAATTAAATTATCTTTATGTATATTAATTGGCATAGCTATTGTTTTATTCGTGTTCAAATTATAATTTGAAACACTACTATAGTTGTTAAATTCTTGCATTAAATGAGGAAGAGAAACCAGGGGATCCGTAATAGAAATTAAAATATCGTCAGCATATAAACATATCTTCCATTCATCAATAGTGATGTCGCGAACCCGAAATTTCTGGCCACAATAGTGATGGAAAAGTTGTTTCAAGGGGACTAACACCTGGACTGTGGCATGCCGGAGGGGGATCCATGGCAAAACTCCCATGGAAAATTACACAGTTGATACAGAGTCTGGTTTTAATCCATAAAGGGCAGAAATCACCTAACATTCCTAAATCACAATCAATATGGATGACATATGACATATTGACACCTTGACATATGGATTGACACCTGTCCTCAGAGCCCCTGATGCACACGGACACAGAGCAGAATAGAGACTGGTCCCCTACATAGGGTCACTTGGCAGATATGGATTGACACCTGTCCTAAGGATCCCTGATACACACTGACACAGAGCAGAATAGGGACTGTTCCCCCTGCATAGGGTCACTTGGCAGATATGGATTGACACTAACCTGATACACACTGACACAGAGCAGAATAGAGACTGTTCATAGGGTCACTTGATATGACACACACTGACACAGAGCAGAATAGGGACTGTTCCCCCTACATCGGGTCACTTGGCAGATATGGATTGACACCTTGTTACAAACTGCTATTTGTAACGGGCCCTTTAAATGGCAAATTGCCCTGCTTCCCTGGGTTGTGGAGAAGCCTATTTGCCAGCCTCCTCCCGCATGACTATGGCCCCTGGGAGATTGTGAAAATGTATGCACTTTTATTTGGTGTGTATGGCCCTTTAAGACTGTCGGTGGGCATATTGGGGCTTATGGACTCTTTATGTGACTGGTGCTGGCCCTTTAAACACCTTTTTTGGGACATCACGAAGATTGGGACACTGCCCCTTTAAGGCCGTGTCCCCAGACTTGTTGGGGACACTGCCCCTTTAAGACGGTGTCCCCTGTGTCCCCAGACCTGGTGCAAACCCTTTGTGCCTGCCTGGCTAATTCCCACTTGGTTCAGTAAATGCTTACTGAACCAAGTACCACACAGGCAGACCACCCAGAAGTGGAAGTGTGCAGTCAATTTACCTCCCAGAAGCTGCGGTTAACCGCAGCTTAATTGACAATGCTGGGAGGTCTTTGTTCGTTTGCTGAACACGTGGCGGCGGCCATCTTTGATCATTCGACGAGGTCAGCGGTATGTATAGCCAAATTCATGGAACTAAAATCGGCTACACATTTCCGCGAACACCGCTGAGCTCTACCTTCTCCCCTACTGGTTTTACAGCTGCAGAGCCTAAGTCCCATTCGGCGATGGGACTTAGTCTTTTTTTCAGCCGTTTTTTTCAGCCTTATTTCAGCTGCAGAGACTAAGTCCCATTCGCGATGGGACTTAGTCGTTTTTTCAGCCTGAAATAGACCGACCTCACAGCCCAAATCTATGGAACTGTTTTGGGCAGGAAAATGTGCTTGCGGTCGGTCATAAAGGGACCTCCAGCTAACTTTTTAACCCCTGGATGGATTTGGCTGATTTTTGGTTATGTTTATGTTTTAAGTGTGCTGATTCCAAATATGTAATTATGAAGATGGGATGTGTAGTTTTAAAGTTACAGGGTATGGCTAAAAACTGTATTTTTACTGCCTGTGTTTAATTATGTTAATCTCTTCCCAAACGTCATTTCGTTCAAAGTGGAGAGAATGTTAAAAAAATATATTTTTGTTCTGAGTGTGAGAAATGCTTTTCAGCCGCTTCTAATCTTAAGCATCATTTGAGGAGCCATACAGGAGAGAAACCTTATTTGTGGTGTGTTTAGTATTCTTCTGATCAGTTTAATACCTTCCGCGTCTCCTATCAGTGGACGTGTATATGGCAACCATTTTAGGAACCGTACACCTGGGACCCGAGCAAGGTCACCTCGTTCAACAGGCGACAACATTTGTCCCTGGAAAACTATCCTGGACATTCTGTACAATTTGTATGGATATGGCAGTGATTTCTGTAACAGGGAGATGGAAGAAGATGCTTGGTCGGTCCTCTTAATTCAAATTTGGGGCACTGCGCGGTCAAGCTAATGTGCCACCAGATAGGAGTGGTGTGTTTAGTATTGTTCTGATCAGTTTAATACCTTCCGCGTCTCCTATCAGTGGACGTGTATATGGCAGCCATTTTGTCAGATTCAAGTTCTTGTGCCCCACAGTTCAAAATAACATTCAAATGACAATTCATGACAGATCACACAAGTGAATAGCCCTGCCAGCGTCTTCTCAGAATTTTTTCGTTTTCTATGAAGAAATAGAAATGCAAGAGCAGAATAGAGACTGTTCAGTTTATTACCTTCCGCGTCTCCTATCAGTGGACGTGTACACGGCATTGATTTTTGTAACAGGGAGATGGAAGAAGAGGCTTGGTCGGTCCTCTTACTGCAAATTTGGGGCACTGCGCGGTCAAGCTAATGTGACACCAGATAGGAGTGGTGTGTTTAGTACTATTTTTATCAGTTTAATACCTTCCGCGTCTCCTATCAGTGGACGTGTACACGGCATTGATTTTTGTAACAGGGAGATGGAAGAAGAGGCTTGGTCGGTCCTCTTACTGCAAATTTGGGGCACTGCGCGGTCAAGCTAATGTGACACCAGATAGGAGTGGTGTGTTTAGTACTATTTTTATCAGTTTAATACCTTCCGCGTCTCCTATCAGTGGACGTGTACACGGCATTGATTTTTATCTAAGCCGTAAACTTTTGCATAGTGAAGTAGATTCACTGCCATTGAAAAGGAGTGCGTGGCGGTGGTGTGGGCCCTCAAAAAGCTGCAACCTACTTGTATGGACAACCGTTTACCTTACTCACAGATCACAACAAATTTGGGGCACTGCGCGTGCAATCTAATGTACCACCAGATAGGAGTGGTGTAGCGGATGGCACCAGGCGACCCTACAAATATACTGTATAAAGCTGCATCCGTGTATCTGCTGTATTTTCTATGTATTAAAAAGAATTGTATTCCTCTGATTGTTCGGTAGTTTCATTCCCTTAGTTTATTCGAATGAAACTACCGAACAACCAGACCTCCCCTGTGTGAAGTGTGTCCTCAATTACCCGTTGCAACATTGTTGCGAACGGGTAATTGAACAGTAAGTAGCCGTCCTTTGTTCTCGGGGGTGGCCGCCATTCGACAAACGAACACGTGGCGGCGGCCATTTTAAAACTCCCGAACAGCGGTGTTTTGCCGTCGAGTGTCTGGAACTAAAATCGGACACTCGAGTAGGCGAACACCGCTGAGACCTCCACAGCCCTGGTCCGTTCGGTTCCAAACTACCGAACGGCCCCTCGTTCGGTAGATAGAGAATACCGAACGAGGGGATTCAGGCGAACCCTCCCTAGCCTCTATAGCTAGAGGCTTTCGTGTATTTTATTCCCTTATGCCAGGACCGACCGCATTTTATTCCCTCCATACTTTTCCCGAACCCCTGGTCTGATCTGGGTGATTTTTGGATATGTTGTTCACCCAGATCAGGGCTACCAGGGGATGTATGATTTAAAGAGGTACCCCTACGTTTAAGGGTACATCCAGAAATGGGGGGAATTGGTGTGCTGGATAAGGGGATTATGATTCTGGCTGAGGGGAGGAGATGTGTGGGAGGTTACCAGGACAGGATTGGCTACTGTAATAATTACTGTAAATCCCTCCCTTGCATGGGAGCATGCTTTATAAGGAGACTGTGATTAAAGGCTTGTCAGTTATGCTCCTGAGACTGTGTGTCGTCCAGTTATTGGGATTGCTGTTGGGATATTGCTGTATTTTACCTGCTGGAAGCCTGGCCTGTGGATTGACTATTTACTTGTTCCTGAGTCCCACTTGGATTATAAGCGGAGATAACCTGGGTAATATTGCATCTCCGCTACAAGTGGTGTGTTTAGTACTATTGTTATCAGTTTAATCACTGTTACGTCCCCTATCCGTTGATGTGGAGCAAGACGCAGCAGCAGAAGAGAACTCAGCCGAGGAGGTTATGGAAGAGGATGGAGTAGGAGGAGTAGAGGAGGTGGCAGCGTACTGGCAGAGTACACGCTGTAGGGCTGACACACCTGCTTGAAGATAACTAACTGCTATTCAATCTATTCACAGGCAGAATCTGGTGACACAAAGCTTGGATTTAAAAACAAAAACATGGCGGCTTGAACCCTAGTTGGTGGCGGATAAGTCACGCAAGTCAACCGGCATTCAGAGCTAAAATACAGCAGCGTGTGGACCATTTTTAGCCCAAGGCAGCTCATCTCATCAGGCCTTTTTAAATCGAAAGTATCGCCCAGTGTCAGTCCCTTAGGGATCCATCCCTCATTCATCTTAATAAAGGTGAGGTAATCTAGACTTTTTTGACCTAGGCGACTTCTCTTCTCAGTGACAATACCTCCTGCTGCACTGAAGGTCCTTTCTGCCAGGACACTTGAAGCGGGGCAGGCCAGAAGTTCTATCGCAAATTGGGATAGCTCAGGCCACAGGTCAAGCCTGCACACCCAGTAGTCAAGGGGTTCATCGCTCCTCAGAGTGTAGATATCTGCAGTTAAGGCGAGGTAGTCTGCTACCTGTCGGTCGAGTCGCTCTCTGAGGGTGGATCCCGAAGGGCTGTGGCGATGCGTAGGACTTAAAAAGGTCCGTATGTCCTCCATCAACAACACGTCTCTAAAGCGTCCTGTCCTTGC
>OW240913.1:235970710-235982237 GCA_933207985.1 Pelobates cultripes
CGGAGCTCGTGTGAGGGGAAGAGGCGGGGCAAAAGAGGGGAAGTTACATCACTTCCTGTCCTGCAGAATCTGCTGAATCCTGGCAGACAGGTAAGTAAATATTATTTTTAAGCTAATATCCCACCCACCCCAGCCCCTGTGCCCCCTTCACCCACCCCAGCCCCTGTACCCCCTTCACCCACCCCAGCCCCTGTACCCCCTTCACCCATCCCAGCACCTGTACCCCCTTCACCCACCCCAGCCCCTGTACCCCTTCACCCACCCAGCACCTGTACCCCCTTCACCCACCCCAGCCCCTGTACCCCTTCACCCACCCCACTTCATCCACCCCAGCACCTGTACCCCTTCACCCACCCCAGCACCTGTACCCCCCTTCACCATGTGACCCGTGGCCCCTTCACCCACCCCAGCACCTGTACCCCCTTCACCCAGCCCAGCACCTGTACCCCCTTCACCCATCCCAGCACCTGTGCCTCCTTTAACCCATCCTAGCCCCTGTGCCTCCTTTCACCCATCCTAGCCCCTGTGCCTCCTTTCACCCATCCTAGCCCCTGTGCCTCCTTTCACCCATCCCAGCCCCAGTGCCCCTTCACCCATCCCAGCACCTGTACCCCTTCACCCACCCCAGCCTGTGCCCTTCACCCACCCCAGCCTGTGCCCCTTCACCCATCCATCACCTGTGCCTTCACCCAGCCAGTACTTGTGCAGCACCTGCTTCACCCATCCCAGCACCTGTACCCCTTCACCCAGCCCAGCACCTGTACCCCCTTCACCCAGCCCAGTACTTGTGCCCCTTCACCTATCCCAGCACCTGTACCCCCTTCACCTATCTCAGCCCTTGTGCCCCCTTTCACCCATCCCAGCCCCAGTGCCCCCTTCACCCATCTCAGCTCCAGTGCCCCCCTTCATCCATCCCAGCCCCTGTGCCCCTTCACCCAGCCCAGCCCCTGTGTCCCTTCACTCATCCTAGCCCCTGTGCCCCCCTTTTCATTTCCCAGCCTCTGGGCCCCCCTTTTCATTTCCCAATCTCTGGGCCCCCCTTTTCATTTCCCAATCTCTGAGCCCCCCTTTTCATTTCCCAGCCTCTGAGCCCCCCTTTTCATTTCCCAGCCTCTGGTCCCCCTTTTCCTATCCCAGCCTCTGGGCCCCCATGTTCCCATCCCATCCCAGCCCCTGTGCCCCTTTACCCATCCCAGCCCCTGTGCCCCTTACCCATCCCAGCCCCTGTGCCCCCTTCACCCATAACACCACCTGTGCCCCCTTCACCCATCCCAGTCACTATGCCCCTTTATCCATCTGAGCCACTATGCCCCTTGACCCACCACAGCCCCTATGCCCCTTTACCATCCCAGATCCCACTCCCCCTTCACCCACTACAGCCCTATCGCTGTCATTCCTATCCTTCCCTGTACCCACCACAGCCTCTGTGCCTTCTTGTACACTACGCAGCCTCTCTCTCCCTGTACCCACCTCACCCCTATGCCTTTCTGCACCCACTACAGTCCTCATAACTCTCATCCCTATCCCTCCCGGCACTCACTACAGCCCCTATCCCTCACTGCTTCCACTGCAGCTGCTATCCCCCCACCGTCCGTATGCCCCCCTGGACCTACTATAGCCCATATCCCCCCTCATGCACTGCAGCCACTATCCACACACATACTGCAGCCTCTGTATCTCCCCCACACAGTAGAGCCTCTAGTATCATACAAACATACACTACAGCCCCAGTATCCCCCAGCTGCCTACTAGAGCCCCTATCCCCCACACACACAACAGCCCCTATCCACACACTCTCTGCAACACAACCAGCCCTCTCCACTAACATACAACACTGCAAACAGCTCCATACACACACACAAACCCACAAGGAACCTCACTGTATGCACGTAATCCCACAAACAGCATCCCCACACATTCAATACCACATGCAGCCTCCCTACACAAATATCACAAGAGGCATCCTCAGCATGGCAATACTGCATACAGCCTCCTAATACACACACACACACACATCACAAGAGGCATCCCCAGCATGGCAATACTGCATACAGCCTCCTTATACACACACACACACATCACAAGAGGCATCCCCAGCATTGCAATACTGCATACAGCCTCCTTATACATACACACATCACAAGAGGCATCCCCAGCATTGCAATACTGCATACAGCCTCCTTATACACACACACATCACAAGAGGCATCCCCAGCATTGCAATACTGCATACAGCCTCCTTATACATACAAACGCAATTATTACAATTACTTATATAGCACCAACATATTCTGCAGCGCAGTACAATAGGTAAAACAAGTCAAACAATTAATTCTAATTCAACATGTTGACATTCAGGAACACAAGCAGCATCCCACACATGCAACCACACAAGTAGCCTCCAAACACGTGTTTGGAGGCTGCTTGTATGGTTGAACATGTGGGGGATGCTGCTTGTGATGTCACCAACAAACACAGAGGAAGGGTCTAATTAAATTTGCTTTATGTCTTTATTTTAATGGGGGGAGGGGAGCGTAAGGCAAGCTATTAAGGGGTACTCCACTCAAAAACAATGTTTTATTAAAACACTGTTTTTGGTTGGATTAACCCTTTAAAGTATATCTGGCCCTGTTTGGGGGACAGCCATGCTGGGTAGTGCGCACATATTTGTATGAGAGCTGCACAAAGACCTTGCACCGGGAGGGGGGCCCTTGATCTACTATTGACCGAGGGCCCTATAAGTTGTCAGTCCGCCCCTGATTCTAACCATCAGTTAATCTATATTTCTTTTTAGGGCTCCTTGACCACTTCTGCAACATATGCGTCCAGTTAAACATACTACACATCTGACAATACAACAATAAGACAATAAAATCTACATAAACATCTGGAATACCAAAAATAATATTCCACATACTGAGAATCCCATAGACTCCCACAGGAAAGAGCATGGGAACACAGAATTTCTTATAACAAGAAAGAAGGAGAGGTGGAAGAAGAGAGAGGAAAAAAATAAATAAAAAAAATTCTATATTAAAAATCTCGCTCATTAATTGTCAGAACCTACACCATTCAAAATAAATATCTAAATTGGAGTACTCTATATTAATTATACCACACCCAACAATATCAGTAATCTTCCTGTTGCCCTATAGAGGGCCAATGTGAGTACGCTCTCAACTTCTAAAGTATTAATAATGAATATTTCTGAATAATTTAGTGTTTACAGTGCTATCATCATGACTTTTACTCCACTCATACCAATATAGACTACGTCACCAATTGTCCCAATTTAGGGCATTATAAATACTCCCTTAATTCTAATCACCCTTGTGATCACTTATATTTCCGGTGGTAACACCAAAATGTATTTTTTCTTTTTTTCCTTTCCCCTCCCTCCCTCCCATCTCTCACGTTAAAAAAAAGGAAGTTTACTCTATGTTTGTTACACCACTCCTAATATTTCCCTAAATTTTCTGTTATTCCTAATAGGACCATTGTGTACACACTCTCAACCTCTGTAATATAAGAAGCAAACAAATTCTAAATAATTTGCTATTTTGTGGTACTAACACCAGAATCTTTACTCCAATATTGCCATTGCAAACTACTACCCTTATTATTCCTATTAAGAGCGTAATAAATACATTCTAAATACATTCTTAAGTCTTTAGCATATATTCACTCTTGTGCTCTCATGTATATTACCGTGATATCACCAGATTACAATATTACCACAAGTTATCCCTAGAAGCGTTGTAAATACACTCTTAAGTCCCATAACCTATTCAGAGAAAAAAAAATTAACCTCTTATCTCTTCCGTCTCCCCCGCCCTCTGTTTTCCAGGCGAGAACATAGAAACATAGAATGTGACGGCAGATAAGAACCATTCGGCCCATCTAGTCTGCCCAATTTTCTAAATACTTTCATTAGTCCCTAGTCTTATCTTATATTTAGGATAGCCTTATGCCTATCCCATGCATGCTTAAACTCCTTTACTGTGTTAACCTCTACCACTTCAGCTGGAAGGCTATTCCATGCACCCACTACCCTCTCAGTAAAGTAATACTTCCTGATATTATTTTTAAACCTTTGTCCCTCTAATTTAAAACTATGTCCTCTTGTTGTGGTAGTTTTTCTTCTTTTAAATATAGTCTCCTCCTTTACTGTGGTGATTCCCTTTATGTATTTAAATGTTTCTATCATATCCCTTTCCTGGTAAGTTTTATCCCGCAATCCATGAACCAGTTTAGTAGCCCTTCTCTGAACCCTCTCTAAGGTATCAATATCCTTCTGAAGATACGGTCTCCAGTACTGTGTACAATACTCCAAGTGAGGTCTCACCAGTGTTCTGTACAATGGCATGAGCACTTCCCTCTTTCTACTGCTAATACCTCTCCCTATACAACCAAGCATTCTGCTAGCATTTCCTGCTGCTCTATTACATTGTCTGCCTACCTTTAAGTCATCAGAAATAATCACCCTAAATCCCTTTCCTCATATGTTGAGGTTAGGACTCTATCAAATATTCTGTACTCTGCCCTTGGGTTTTTACGTCCAAGATGCATTATCTTGCACTTATCCACATTAAATGTCAGTTGCCACAATTCTGACCATTTTCTAGTTTACCTAAATCATTTGTCATTTGGCTTATCCCTCCTGGAACATCAACCCTGTTACATATCTTAGTATCATCAGCAAAAAGACATACCTTACCATCAAGACCTTCTGCAATATCACTAATAAAAATATTAAAGAGAATGGGTCCAAGTACAGATCCCTGAGGTACCCCACTGGTGACAAGTCCAAGCTTCGAATATATTCCATTAACTACAACCCTCTGTTGCCTGTCACTCAGCCACTGCCTTACCCATTCAACAATATTTGAATCCAAACTTAAAGATTGCAGTTTATTGATAAGCCTTCTATGTGCAGCAGTGTCAAAAGCCTTACTGAAATCTAGGTAAGCAATGTCTACTGCACCACCCTGATCTATAATTTTAGTTACCCAATCAAAAAATCAATAAGATTAGTTTGGCATGATCTCCCTGAAGTAAACCCATGTTGTCTCTGATCTTGAAATCCATGTGTTTTAGATGTTCAACAATCCTATCCTTTAACATGGTTTCCATCACTTTCCCCACTACTGAAGTAAGGCTTACTGGCCTATAGTTGCCGACTCCTCCCTATTACCTTTCTTGTAAATGGGCACAACATTCGCTAACTTCCAATCTTCTGGGACTACTCCTGTTAACAATGATTGGTTAAATAAATCTGTTAATGGTTTTGCTAGTACACCACTAAGCTCTTTTAATAGCTTTGGGTGTATTCCATCAGGTCCCATTGACTTATTTGTCTTTACTTTTGACAGTTGAAATAGAACCTCTTCCTCTGTAAACTCACGTGTAATAAATGACTAATTTATCCTTTTTCTCAACTGAGGTCCCTTTCCTTCATTTTCTTCTGTAAATACAGAACAAAAATATTCATTGAGGCAGTCAGCCTGACCTTTATCCTCTTCTACATACCTTCCTTCTTTTGTTTTTAATCTAACTAATCCTTGTTTTACTTTTCTTTTCTCATTTATGTATCTAAAAAATGTTTTATCCCCCTTTTTTACTGACTGTGCTATTTTCTCCTCTGTGTGTGATTTGGAAGCTCTTATAACTTGCTTAGCCTCTTTCTGCCTAATCTTATAGATCATTTTGTCTTCCTCACTCTGGGTTTTTTTATAATTCCTAAATGCTAACTTTTTGTTTTTAACTATTTTGGCCACATCTGCGGAGTACCACAGTGGTTTCTTGAATTTTTTGCTTTTACTGACAAGCCTAATGCAATTTTCTGTTGCCTTCAATAGTGCAACTTTTAAATAATCCCATTTCTCTTGGACTCCATTTAAATTGCTCCAGTCTGATAATGACTCCTCTACCCATATTCTAATTTTAGAAAAGTCTGTTTTCTAAAGTCTAAAACTTTTGTTTTTGTGTGGTGTGACTCAGTCACTGTTCTTATATTAAACCACACTGACTGATGATCACTGGATCCTAAACTTTCACCTACAGTAACATCTGATACCAAATCTCCATTTGTTAACACTAAATCTAGTATGGCCTCTTTACGAGTTGGCTCCTCAACAACTTGTTTTAGAGACAATCCCAGTAGGGAGTTTAGAATATGTGTGCTCCTGGCACAAGTAGCTAATTTTGTTTTCCAATTTACATCAGGAAGATTAAAGTCACCCATGATGATAACTTCCCCCTTCATTGTCATTTTAGCTATTTCCTCAACTAGTAGATTATCTAACTCTTCAATTTGTCCTGGGGGCCTATAAATCACACCTACACGAGTTACTGTGTGATTACCAAATTCTAACGTAGCCCAAACGGACTCTATGTTTGCCTCACTAACTTTTATTAGGCTAGATTTTATGCTATCCTTCACATACAAGGCCACCCCTCCCCCTTTCTTGCCTTCCCTATCTTTCCTATATAAAGAGTACCCTGGTATTGCTATGTCCCAGTAATTTTTCTCATTGTACCATGTCTCAGTAACAGCGACTAAATCTACACTATCAGTTGCCATTATTGCCACAAGTTCATGGATCTTATTCCCTAAACTGCGAGCATTTGTAGACATGACTCTAAGCTTATCATTTTTTAACACACTTGCTACAGGCACCTTCTGTCCTTGTTTTGGGGGACAATTGGATTGATGTTTTATCACCCTTTTGCCCCCCCCTCCTAGTTTACTAAAAGGTATACAGAGGCAAAAATCCCATAAAACCCTCAAAAGACTCCCCATAGACATAGTAACATCTTTAAAGAAATCTCCAATCTATTAGATAAAAGTCAGTTAGAAAATAACACTAACCGAGTAATTAAGGCAGCAGCGCATCTAGGCTTTTTCGGATTCCTCAGACCTAAAGAATTTTCAGTGGAAAAAATATCTGACACTGAAAATTGTCTTAAACAAAAGAACTTAACCAAAGTAAATGATCATTTCATACTATCAATTCCCCGCACAAAAACAAACCAAACAGGCCCCCCAGTAGACATAAAATACTTTCCTATCGGTTCCATATGGTGCCCAGTACAAGTGCTGGATAATTTCATACTAAATCAACAAATTAAAAATCAAGATTTGCCATTGTTGTCCCTACAAGGTAAGCCCCTCACTACTAAACAATTCATGCTATACATCCGCGCTTTGCTTCTTAGACTAGGCCTCAATCCAAATTCCTTCACGGGATACTCATTCCGTATCGGAGCAGCCACGGCAGCCTCAAGTAGTCAAGTACCAACACATATCATAAAGAAAATGGGCCGATGGAAATACTCAGCGTATAACCAGTACATTCCAAATCCAGAGAAAGAAATCAGACTCGCATTCTATAATATGTCTAAATAATGGTGTTGTAATAAATAAAAATTATGTTTACATACTTTTGGCCCTCTTTTTTTACAGGCCTAACCTCTCGTTGGTTTCGGCACACCTCAACAGACTCTCATTTATCAAAATAACACTCTATTTAAATGTACGCCCCCTTCCATAATCCCGTACACAAATAGAAGGCGTATGCCTGTAGTTGTGGGAGGGATTTAGGCCTATATAAACCCAGCAAACCCCAACTTTACATGTCTTCGTCGATTCCGGAAATTCCCCTCCCACCACACCCTCCTTTCATATCATTAATCCCGGGTGGGGCATCTTTTTTACAGGCCTAAACTCTCGTCATTTTTTGGCACACCTCAACCGACTCTCATTTATCAAAATAACACTCTATTTAAATGTACGCCCCCTTCCATAATACCGTTCACAAATTATATATATATATTATATGATTATATTGTATTTATGTATGTATATTCTATATGATCTGTGTATTTTGCACTAATTGTTGACTCTTGGTAATGACTTAAGTGAATTATTGTTTGATTTATCTCTTAGCATTGCTTGCTATATATGCACTTTTGTTTGCTGGTGGTGTTAGCTTGACAAAGACCTCTTGGTAGGTCAAAATGTTGCTGTCTGTTTTGTTACAATAAATCTGCCTGTGGCTTTCACACTTTGAGTGCCTGGAAATCTTTTTTTGCTGCCTAAATGTGTTGAGATTGCTGGTCCTGTTCTAGAGCACCTGTGGCACCTGGGGGTGAGTGAGGTTCCTGTGACTAATTTTGCTCAAAGTCACCCAGTGTCCCCAAGTGTCTGTGTCCCAAGGTCTTCCAGTGTTCCCTAGTATCTCAGTGTCCCCATGTCTCCCAGTGTCCTAATGTCTCTCAATGTCCCCTAATGTCCTAGTGAAATGGGGACACTGGGAGACATGGTGACACAGACAATAAGGGACTGGGAGACATGGGGACACAGACATGCCCCCTATTTGGGTATGTTTGCCCCTTTCGACAGTTCTTTTTATGTGATTTGCGTCAGTGGCCCACCCTCTTATCCCGTCCATAGACTTCCTGCTTTACTGGACACTGCTGTTAATGGGTACTTGAAAGATGAAAGCGTGAGATTAGCATAGGGTATGTGTTTTCTCATAGGTGCATCCTATGAGTTTCCCTCCAGCACCATCTCCATCAGATACATGATGCTTGGGAGGTAGGACTGTTTTAGTTTTTTGGTTGATAAGATTTTGTAATTAGGCCCATCATAATTGTCAGCACAAGTCCCAGTGGGTTTTTAATCTGGCCCTGATCGCTTGTGCAGTAATGTTGTCCAGCGCGAGATTGGGCATTCACTCACTTGTTTACCCAATCTCATAGCTACACTATTGGCGTGCTGCGTCGCTATGGCAATGCCGGCAATGTCATCATGGAATCATGTCACATGTGGGGGGCAGAGCTTATTTGCAGATGCCCACTGAAGCCGCTAGGACGCCGGTCACAACACACTGTACCTGGGTTGAATCAATCTTTTCATTTATTTTTCCAATATAGATGCTTATTGCTTATTGTTGATGTATCTTTGATCCTGAAGAAAGTCCTCTGGTGGGACTGAAACGTCGATCTTTTAATGGAAGTATAATAAAATTTTGAACTTTTTAATTAAGATGTGAGTGCAGCCACTTTTCTATGGATACTGCATACCCGGCAAAGACTGAAATGGTATGCCAAGATGTGGATAATTCTCATTCCTCGGCTAGCATATGATCTCAAAGGCAACATAGGCCCAGCATACCAACCAATTTCAATGTGTAAAATTGTAGTGGTCACACTCTTAAATTGACCTTGTAACTTTCCAAAACATTATGAAACCTGTACATAGTAGGCATTGTTGCTCTCGTGGGACATCACAGCATACATATATGTCTATAAAATTTAAAATATGTTTTATTTCAGTAAAAGCTGAGAGTAGTGTGACATTCACAGTTAAAATGCCATGCAGAAGTTGGAAAATAGCTAAGTTTCTTCTTCTTTTTTAGATTTTATTCAAACTAAGTGATCTATCATATATAAACAAAAATGGGGTTTGAAGCAATACAGAATAATACTGGACAGAGAAAGTAGGGGATAACCTTTAGGAATAAATGTTAAACAACGAAAGACAAAACTGTCCAGTGACCTCTATAGTGTTAAAAATTTACTTTTAATATTTTCAAAAAGTAAGAAGGGTCTAGAGAAATATCTAGCTCTAAATTTGTAGCACTACATCAACCAAAAAGGAAGGGGAGGGAAAACATATAGGGTACAGAAAAAGAATATAAAGAAAGAATAGTAAAAGACTAGTATTGTCTCAACTAGAAGGGTAGATCTGAGCAGAAAGGCTTGGCTGTATAACCTGCTGCAATGAGTACTCTGCCTGCTTAGATCGCTAATGAGAAACTGTAACTGTTTCACTGAAACACTGTGGTCATGGAAACAAAGTGTCTATTTCGTCTGTATACTAGAAAACTTTAGTAGTAGTTTGATATGGATAGCAACAGCAGGAACAGGTTTAGCAAAGAGAGTCAGGATAACCAGAATTATACAGCTAGTGCTAGTATGTTTTGAAATTCTGCCGAGCCAAAACATAATTGCCCAGACATATGAGTAACTTGTCTATCCCAGTTGTAAATAATAATCTCGTGGAGACAGTAGTCAGTGAGCGGCTAATACATAGCCTAACACAATCTAATGCATAACTGGCACTTAACATCCGAACAGTGCCTTCAAAGGGCACCAAAGTCTAATTTCAGACCTAAATGCTTACCCCAAAAGAATAATAGATTAATAAAAATAATAATACCTAGACCAGGGTGGTCAGGATAATGTTATCGATAGATACAATGAGAAAATATAAAAATAACCCTGTCAAATAAACATCTGATCAACCCTGGACAGAAAAACTAGTGTAGCATCTTGCTGTTGTCGGATCAAGCTAAAAATACAGGAAGGGATATCTGTTGTTCCCTATCTGTGACTAGACTTACAGTGTTGCAGAAACTGCAACTTAAGTTCCTAAAAGCTGATTGCTACTAGCTAGGCTGCTAAAGCTGCAGGCACCTCCGTGTCTGGTGTCAGGATAACTAGCAACACTAATCTGATACGAGAAAAGTATAGCTTGCTGATCTAAAGACACTGCAGGATACGGCTACACTCTAGTCCCTGTAAACGGCTCTTCAAGGGGTAAATGATACCCTCGTGCGCTCAGTTTAAATAAGGCACCAACAAACCTAATTGGTCGGTGGGAGGAGCGTGATATGGAAAAATTAACTACTTAGGTATCATGAAACACCCATATCATTAAGTCTCATTAAATGGTTGAAATAAACACATAATGTGAACAAAAATTATAAAATGACAATTAGAATACAAAAATAATAATCTAAAGGAAATATATACATTATACATAGATAACTCATTAAATGTAAAGATACATTGATATGTAATGTTAGTTATTAGGATATTAAATCTTGTTGTTAGCAAGTATACAGTGGAGTGAATGGTTAATGCAGGACAAAATACCTGCTGCATCCCACGGTGAGCTTTATTTTAGCTTATTGTATAGGAATAATACACTCCACTGAGCTAAACGAACAAGAATTAAATTATTGGATAAATACCTGAGATATAAATGAGTTAGGGCCAGGGCCGGATTAAGAGCCCAGTGGGCCTGGTGCTGACAATTACGAGAGGCCTAAGTACAGAATCTTATCGACCAAAAACACTGAAACAGACATACCTCTCAAGCATTATGTATCTGGTGGAGATGTTGCCGGAGGGAAACTCATGGGATGCAGCTATAAAAAAAACCTCAGATTCTCTTAAAATATGCTAATCTCTCTCTAAATTATGCTTTCATCTTTCAAGTAAATCCATACCCCCTAACAGCAGTGTCCAGTGAAGCAGTAAGTCAATGGGCGGTGTAAAAGGGTGGGCCAGTGACGCGGATCATGTAACCAGAACTTCCGAAAGAGCCGAACATGCCCAAAAAGGAGGCATGTCTGCCCAAAGAATTGGAAGGCTAGTCTAGCATTAATGCATGTCAGGCTGCCTGCCAATCATGCTTGCTGGCCAACAGCTTCCTGAGCTTGGCATAAATGCATTT
>OW240913.1:235982337-235997393 GCA_933207985.1 Pelobates cultripes
TGGGCCTGGAGCTGCAGCTCCATCAGCCCCTATGTTAATCCGGCCCTGGTTGCAGGTAGCGATCCCTCTGCATAACCTCAGGGAAAAGAGGGGTAGCCAGGATATGTTGCTTGCTCCAGTAGGACCTGATACTGGGCTTTTAAACTATACCCATCATTAGGGTTAAAGCCCAAAACCGCTTTCTCTCTGCGACATCCGTGGGTCTCCACATATTCATGCGACTATAATGGGACCCCGGATATGCAGAGAGATACCGCATGGCAAACAAATTTGTTTGCTGAGCCATGAGCTCAAATACATCGTCCGACATAAATAGCTCAAAAAAACAAATTGGCTCGCAGTTGTCCACTGTTACAGTGATGCCAGGTGTAACAGTGAACGGCGGTATTTCTGGGGCCATCATGTTTGGAGGCACCCAGTCTCTGTCTGGCATTGGGTTTGCTGAGCGTCCTCTTGTGAGTGGTTGTGGGGCACCATCACTTGAGGTCTCACTCAGACAACATACTTTTTAAATTTTGTTAAATTAGAACTGAAATATTGTTTGACTTTTTTATATTGCCACTTTAAAAAAAATTAAAACTCTTAATTTTTAAATCTACAGTAATTTGTCTGTAATAACATTAACCTGTTAATTATTGTGGGACAGTGGAGAGCAAACCCAAACTGGGACGCTATCAAACAATCCAGGACTGTTAGGAAATATGGCTTTGTAACAACATATAATAATTTATGGTGCATATAGGTCCTCTTGTCACTGTGCCTATGCATAGTTTTGCTTATAAATGTGATGACTTTCAAAAGATAGCAATAAGCATAGTAAGAAAACCACGTCATCTCGTTTAAATGGTTTGGGTGCAGTGCCAATGTCCCCTTAACCCTGCAATGTTAAATATTGCAGTTTCTGAGAAACTACAATGGAACGCAGCTAGTGATGGTATTATTTGTAGCTAAGTAACACAAATCGCATGTTAAGGTGTCAGCAAAATACTTTATTTCTTCAAAGTTAATATGCATTTTAGACTTTATATGTATAGTGGAAAAAATAGAAATGTCAAATTTGGAAACTGGTTAAGAAAAGTCACACTGTGGTATCCAAGAAGGAGAAAGTTCAATCACATGTAAAGAAAGGCTGTATGGCATTAGGAAGGTAGTATCTTAATAATATAATGGTCTCTTTCCCTGGACGGTCCACGATTCTTAATCACTGGAAAATGAAGGTTACATCATGTCTGCAGCATGTGTTCCGAAGCAGCCATATGGAAGTTTTCTATAGATGAAGGTAATCTCTTCTGTTTGAGCAGGTCGAGGTTAATGGTGGTGGGTTTGTCTCTGGCACTGAAACCATCAGTAAATGAGTGTAAAATTGAGAGGATCACCTTGTTCTTCCCACAAATGTAAGAAAACACAGAAGATTGAGGAGAGTGGTTAACAAATCAATGAAACCGCAAACACTAAAACTAACTTGAAAAAAATAACATTCACAGTGTAAGCAGTGTTTAGGAGATACGGTCACAGTTTAAGCAGTGTTTAGGAGATACGGACACAGTGTAAGCAGTGTTTAGGAGATACGGTCACAGTGTAAGCAGTGTATAGCAGATACGGTCACAGTGTAAGCAGTGTATAGGAGATACGGTCACAGTGTAAGCAGTGTTTAGGAGATACGGTCACAGTGTAAGCAGTGTTTAGGAGATACGGTCACAGTGTGAGCAGTGTTTAGGCGATAGGGTCACAGTGTAAGCAGTGTGTAGGAGATATGGTAACAGTGTGTAGGTGATACAGGCGTTTCATTCTCCACAATCACAGTACTTTTGGTTACCTTATAAGTATTACAGTGACTCACATTGGTTGAATTGGCACATGAATACACATGTGAGCAGTAACGCCACGTCAAGGCTTCAACCCTTGTTACTGACCATTCACACACACCATACTTTGCATTCATCCGCATTCGGTATTCCAGATGTTTTGCACTACACCTCCCATAATGGTTTGCCAGCATTATGGGAGATGTAATTCACAGCATCTGGACTGCCCAAGCTTACCTACCTCTGAACTATGCCGTGATCACAGTACACAATGTTGAAGTTGCTGTGCAAACAGGAGCAGCTTGTCATGTGTCAGATGCCACTTCATTACTTATAAATTCAATACTCCACCCTGGAGACGAGCATGAAACATGGGCTTCATGTACTTCGTGTCCCATATGAGAACATGCTTGTCAGAGCTGTGACACACACAAATAGAAATAAACTGTTTAGAGTAACTGGCATAACAGACACAGTGCATGCAGACTTGCGTGCCACATACATACAGCAGACTGACACAAAGATTGTGGGAGACACACCGGATTAAATATAAGAATTGGGAGTACCATACATACACAATGCACAAAGAGACGGAGATTACTGAATTCGGTGACCGACGGATTTGGTTGCAGATGTGGGGCAGTCCCTCTCGCTGGGGTGCAGTTTCTCATCCTTCTCTGGCGATTGACTAGATGGCTGCGGTTTCATAGCAAAAAGCATGCCATGGCATATGATATCTAGGAAATAAATATTTTTCTGTGAAACTGGGGTTGTACACATCTAACACACAGGTCACACGTACTGTACAGCTCCCCATCTAACGCACAGCCACCAAATATAATACACTGCCCTCCCACATGTAACGAACAGCCCCTCCATCTAACACACTGCCCCCACATCTAACACACAGGCCACCCCAATATACTTCACAGACCCCCCAATATACTGTGAGCCCCCCATATACAGTGCAGACCCCCAATATACTGCGCAGACAGCCCCCAATATACTGCGCAGACAGCCCTTCATATTCTGCGCAGACTCCCCATATACAGACAGCCCTCCATATTCTGCAAAGACCCCCATATACAGCGCAGACCCCCCCCTATACAGCGCAGACCCCCCAAACAGCGCAAACCCCCATATGCAGCAGACCTCCCATACAGCGCAGACCCCCATATACAGACAGCCCCCTATATCCAGCATAGACCCCCATATGCAGAACCCCCATAGACCCCCATATGCAGTGCAGACCCCCATATACAGCGAGACCCCCCATATGCAGCAAGACCCCCATACAGCACAGACCCCCATACAGAGACCCCCACAATATACAGCACCCCCATATACAGAGACCCCATATGCAGCGCAGACCCCCATACAGTGCAGGCCCCCCACAATATACAGCGCAGAACCCCAATATAATAATGTACTAAAACCCCCCCACTCCCTAATATAATGCACTGAAACCCCCATAATATAGTACCCTCTCCCCTCGGATGGCTGAGAGTGTTGAGAGCAGCCGATCAGAGTCCGCGCAGGGAGATTTCACTGGGCTTAATGGCCATCAAATTCCCTACCCCTATACTGCGCATGCGCGGTGTGTGAAGCGCTCCATGTCCCCAAGTGCGCACGCGCGCTGTACCTCCGACGGGAGTACTGTGCGCGCGTGCGCACTATGCCTTTAGATTCTCTCCTCGCTGTGCAAAATCCCTACCTTGGTGGAGTGCGCCTGCGCGGCCGCCCCCCCCCAACGTTACCTCCGGTGCTGCCACGTCACCGGAAGTGACGAGGGTAAGGTTTCTAACGGGGTAGGGAAGTCTTCGAAGTAGATGGAGTGCAAAAGAGTCACTGTTAAGTTATGGTTGCGACTAGTTCCTATCCAGTAGAAGGACCCTGTTCTTTCTGAGGATAGGAAATAGCTTGCTCAGTGTGAGAGAGCTAGTTCCTATCCTGCTAAAGGACCTTTTCGCCCCCTACTGGTCAGGTCCTGTATAGGGATAGGAACTAGACAGCTCAGTGTGAGTAAGCTAGTTCCTATCCTTCTAAAGGACCTATTTGCCCCTAGTGGTCAGGTCCTGTATAGGTATAGGAACTAGACAGCTCAGACTGAGAGAGCTAGTTCCTATCCTTCTAAAGGACCTATTTGCCCCTAGTGGTCAGGTCCTGTATAGGGATAGGAACTAGACAGCTCACACTGAGAGAGCTAGTTCCTATCCTGCTAAAGGACCTATTGCTTCATAGTGCTCGGGTCCTCTTAAAGGATAGGAACTAGACGGTTCACAGTGAGAAATCTATTCCCTATCCGGCAAAAGGACCTTTATAGCTCCAGCACACACAGGTCCCTTACTGGGATAGTAATACCTAGTTCCTATACTGCTAAGGGACCTCTATACCTTCAGCTAACAATGGTCCCTTACTGGGATAGGAACTAGACAGCTCACAGTGAGAAATCTAGTTCCTATCCAGCAAAAGGACCTTTATAGCTCCAGCTCACACAGGTCCCTTACATGGATAGTAATACCTAGTTCCTATAGTGCTAAGGGACCTCTATACCTTCAGCTTACACAAGTCCCTTACAGGGATAGGAACTAGACAGTTCACTGTGAGAAATCTATTTCCTATCCAGCTCATACAGGTCCCTTACATGGATAGTAATACCTAGTTCCTATACTGCTAAGGGACCTCTATACCTTCAGCTAACAATGGTCCCTTACAGGGATAGGAACTAGACGGTTCACTGTGAGAAATCTAGTTCCTATCCAGAAAAAGGACCTTTATAGCTCCAGCTCACACAGGTCCCTTACAGGGATAGGAACTAGACAGCTCAGACTGAGAGAGCTAGTTCCTATCCTGCTAAATTTGCCCCTAGTGGTCAGGTCCTGTATAGGGATAGGAACTAGACAGCTCAGTGTGAGTAAGCTAGTTCCTATCCTTCTAAAGGACCTTTTTGCCCCTAGTGGTCAGGTCCTGTATAGGGATAGGAACTAGACAGCTTAGTGTGAGTAAGCTAGTTCCTATCCTTCTAAAGGACCTACATGGATAGTAATACCTAGTTCCTATACTGCTAAGGGACCTCTATACCTTCAGCTAACAATGGTCCCTTACAGGGATAGGAACTAGATCGTTCACTGTGAGAAATCTAGTTCCTATCCCGCAAAAGGACCTTTATAGCTCCAGCTAACACAGGTCCCTTACAGGGATAGGAACTAGACAGTTCACATTGAGAAATCTAGTTCCTATCCGGCAAAAGGACCTTTATAGCTCCAGGTAACACAGGTCCCTTACAGGGATATGAACTAGACAGTTCACTGTGAGAAATCTATTTCCTATCCAGCAAAAGGACCTTTATAGCTCCAGCTCACACAGGTCCCTTACATGGACAGTAATACCTAGTTCCTATACTGCTAAAGGACCTCTATACCTTCAGCTAACAACGGTCCCTTACAGGGATAGGAACTAGATCGTTCACTGTGAGAAATCTAGTTCCTATCCGGCAAAAGGACCTTTATAGCTCCAGCTAACACAGGTCCCTTACAGGGATAGGAACTAGACGGTTCACAGTGAGAAATCTAGTTCCTATCCGGCAAAAAGACCTTTATAGCTCCAGCTAACACAGGTCCCTTACAGGAATATGAACTAGACAGTTCACTGTGAGAAATCTATTTCCTATCCAGCAAAAGGACCTTTATAGCTCCAGCTCACACAGGTCCCTTACATGGATAGTAATACCTAGTTCCTATACTACTAAAGGACCTCTATACCTTCAGCTAACAATGGTCCCTTACAGGGATAGGAACTAGATCGTTCACTGTGAGAAATCTAGTTCCTATCCGGCAAAATGACCTTTATAGCTCCAGCTAACACAGGTCCCTTACAGGGATAGGAACTAGATCGTTCACTGTGAGAAATCTAGTTCCTATCCGGCAAAAGGACCTTTATAGCTCCAGCTAACACAGGTCCCTTACAGGGATAGGAACTAGACTGTTCACAGTGAGAAATCTAGTTCCTATCCGGCAAAAGGACCTTTATAGCTACAGCTCACAAAGATCCTTTACATAGTTTTTATACTGCTAAGAGACTGTAAACCTTAAGCTAATAGTGATCCTTTACAAGGATAAGAATTCCTAGTTTTTATACTGCTAATGAACATTTATTGATTGCAAACTTCTCAGCTAGAGGGAATGATTTTAACTTATGTGGAGCACAAGACAGCACGTACTGAGATCTGAGTTTGTTACACGCAAAGACCTGCTACAACCCTTGCGGCTCATGACTGGATGCTGCGGGCCGGTAGGGAGACTGAGTTGGTCCCAACTTCGTAAAGCTGTAGCAGTGTGGAAAGTGGGGGACAGTGCATATGTGGGTGCAGGTCAATTTTAAAGTAAAGGGATGCAATTGCTGGCAATGGAGAAATTGGAGTGGGCAGTATATAGACCCACGTGAGATGAGGGAGGATATATGGCACTGTGATTATATACAACACATATATTCATGTCATTGCTTTGAAATAAAATTCACATAAACACACTGAACTGTTAATGCTGAGATTTTCTTTTCTTCTTTTGACTTCTGCAGTGTCATTATATACCTATTTTTAATGTTTAGTTTATGGGTACTGGTCTGGTTCGTTTCTGACTCCAACATTTTTTCATTTGTCGTGGACTCATAGAGGGTGATTTTGTCCAGGGAGCGGCAGCCGCAAGTGTCAGGAAAGTGAGAAGAGGTGCATTGGCTGTTATATTTATAAAATCCATTGCACTGGATTTATACATCACACAGCACATTTGGCTTCTGAAATTGAGACTCTGCCACGCACAGTTTGGTGGAGATTATTAGAGGAATTTTCGGCAAATAGCACCAGAGCAACGTGGAAGTTCAGAAACAGCACAAGTAGCGTAAACTCCCTACTTTTGTCATGACTTCATGTTGGAAATTAGAGCACACTAAGATTGTGCCACTATTGGGTGCCATTTCGTTAAGCACCACCTATAAAAATCCTGACACATTGCCCTTTAACTTTACACCTGTGTGGTCTTTTTAACTCTTTACTCACAATCAATCTGCATCTGAAGCTGCAGAAACTCCCGGCTGTCTTTAAAAATTTAGTAGAACATTAGTAAAACTTGGTGTACCCCAATTGTTGCAGAAAATGGCAATATCTCCTACTCAAGTATTAACTTTTTTCATAGGCAACAGTATGTTTTACAGATTAAATAAGTTTTTACATATTTAAAAAAAAAACACAATCTTCTTTTGCAATGGTTTGCCATTTATAGTCTGGTGTAGGCCATTTTGTTGCTTATGCTTTGCAAGGGCTGTGGTAGCTTGTTGTCACTTGGCTGTAGTGACTTTTTTTTTTATGGGTATTTTTATACACTTTGATAAGGACACGTTAGCCGAAGATTGTGAAAAATAAAGAAAATTGGTTTATTTTATCTGACACTTTGTAAAGTGGAATGGGTATATGGTACTGTGTTTACTACTCACATCTGCTTGCCATGCTTTGAAAATATAGAAATATTATAGAAAAATTGTTAATTATTTCTTTTCACTTTATTTATTCAATATTCTTCCATCTACCCTGGACTCACTGTGCCCTTCCACCTTAAACTGTGTGGTCTGTGTGGAGAAAAATGCAGTTATTGACCATTTTTTGGATATTCTACCTTGCTTTTAGGACAATACACAGCTGTGCTAGTTCACATCACCTTTGGACATGTCCACTACACAATACTTTGAAGGCAGCATCTTATGCCCGGGCTCCTATTTCACAAACCACACCTGCTACTATGTGGACTTAATCCGCGGTTAGTTAGGAGTCAGGTTGTTGTTTTTTCTAAAACTAACAAAGCTATATTTTCAACAACAAAAAATATAATTCTTAAAGGGACACTATAGGCCCCAGAACCACTACAGCTTAATGAAGTGGTTAATTTCTGTTCAGCTGAATCATAAGAGTAACAACCTTGTACATTGAAAGGACGTCACATACGTAGTATGGCACATGACCATCTTTGTTCCCCCTCTTCTAGTAAGACCATATCGCAACACCCTCCTATTCTAAGAACGCCCTGCCTAGTTATGCCCCCTAGATAAACTTACTGATCGTCAAGGACAGGACATGTTCCAACACTTAATATCGTGATTCTGGTGTCTATAGCTTGTCCCTGCAGGGTTTTCAATGTAAACACTGCCTTTTGAGAAAAAAAATGCATCTCTATGAGTAGATGCTGATTGGCGCAGTGAGGCATTTTTGCCAAGCATGCGCAGTAGTCTCCTAATGCTATCCTATGGGAAGCAATGGACTGGTTGAGATCATCAAGAATGATTATTAGCCATTGACGCAGGGCCAGCCACTGCGAGCCAACACAGCGTGGGAAAAAAGGTGAGGGCGCCAGTCACACTCAGACATACTCACTGACAGACACACACACTCAGTGACTGACAGACACACACTCACTAATTTGACACTCACTGACAGACACATGCACTCTCTGATCATCAAGTTCCAACATGCAGTAGTAAAAAACATTGATTTCATTTTTAAAATACTTACTTTAAAATTTTTTGGACAGTTTTGATGATACATTGAGCACATGCACTTTGCACAAAGTGGACTGACCTGCAGATGGGAGTAGCAACGCACACTCCCAGGCAGTCCACAAGGAATGGGCGCTCACACATACGATAGGTGGGTGGTAAAGACATATACACAAATACATGAGATACAACACTCAATGATGAGTGGACATTAGATTAGTAAACATTTATTTTTTAAATAAGGGATATTTTTCATAAATATAGAGTTAAAATGATACAATTTATTTGTTAACAGAGTTAACCAGATACTTGCATCACCCCCAAAAAACTAAAATCGCCAGCTTTGTGTGTCTCTTTGCCTCTCTGTGTTTCTTTTTATCCTCTAAGCTCCTTTATGTGTGTCTTTTTCTCTCTAAGCCCTTCTGTGTCTGACACCCCACCCCTTCTGTGTGCCTCTTTGCCCCCCTTTGTGTCTGTTCCCCCAAGTTTGTCTCTTTGCCCCTGCGTGTCTTTGTCCCCCCGCAGCTCCCTTTGTATGTCTTTGTCCTTTCATGTGTCTCTTTGCCCCTCCGTGTATCTGTTTGTTCCTCCAGCCCTGTGTCTTTATATCCCCCCCCAACTCTTCTGTGTGCCTCTTTGTTTAGCTAAGCCCCTCTAAGTGTGCTCCTCCTTGTCTCTTTTTCCCCGCCAAACCCTGTTTGTGTCTTTGCCCCCAAAACCTCTTTGCCACCCCGTACCACTCTGTGTCTTTTTGTCCACCCTCAGACCCTGTGTGTCTCTTTGTCCGTCCCCTCTTTTTGCTGTCTTCCTCCTTCTGCAGTGCCATCTTACCTACTTGTAGCGTGGTCGAGTGAACTATTCTGTCTGGGAGCACTTCCTGTTAGACTGGGTAGAGGATACAGAAGATTCTCTACTGCGGTGCCTTGGCCACACTACATGAAATGATTGGCAGGAGGGGAATGCGTGGGACAGAGACACGCTGGCTGTGCGTGGCTGGGAGAGAGAGCGACACACACATACACACACACACACACAGGCTGTGCGTGGCTGGGAGAGAGAGCGACACACACACACACAGGCTGTGCGTGGCTGGGAGAGAGAGCGACACACACACACACAGGCTGTGCGTGGCTGGGAGAGAGAGCGACACACACACACACACAGGCTGTGCGTGGCTGGGAGAGAGAGCGACACACACACACAGGCTGTGCGTGGCTGGGAGAGAGACACACACACACGCTGGCTGTGCGTGGGTGGGAGAGACAGACACACGCTGGCTGTGCGTGGGTGGGAGACACAGACACACGCACACGCTGGCTGTGCGTGGGTGGGAGACACAGACACACGCACACGCTGGCTGTGCGGGAGACAGACACACGCACACGCTGGCTGTGCGTGGGTGGGAGAGACGCACACACGCTGGCTGTGGGTGGGTGGGAGAGACGCACACGCTGGCTGTGGGTGGGTGGGAGAGACGCACACGCTGGCTGTGGGTGGGTGGGAGAGACGCACACGCTGGCTGTGGGTGGGTGGGAGAGACGCACACGCTGGCTGTGCGTGGGTGGGAGAGACGCACACACGCACACGCTGGCTGTGCGTGGGTGGGAGAGAGACACGCTGGCTGTGCGTGGGTGGGAGAGAGACACGCTGGCTGTGCGTGGGTGGGAGAGAGACACGCTGGCTGTGCGTGGGTGGGAGAGAGACACGCTGGCTGTGCGTGGGTGGGAGAGAGACACGCTGGCTGTGCGTGGGTGGGAGAGAGACACACTGGCTGTGCGTGGGTGGGAGAGAGACACACTGGCTGTGCGTGGGTGGGAGAGAGACACACTGGCTGTGCGTGGGTGGGAGAGAGCAGGGCCGGCCCAAGAAGCCAAGCCCCTCCCCCCCAAAAAAAGCTTTGCGCACATCCATTATGTTATACAGTGTGTGTAGTGAATGCATTGTGTATAGTGGATGCAGTGTCTGTGTGGGTAGTGGATGCAATGTCTTTATGTGTAGTGAATGTAGTGCAGCAGGATTGGATAAGGGCTGTGAGGGGACAGTAGTTTTTAAAATATTTTTATTAAATTTAGGTTGTTTTTTTTCCTCTTACCTGTTTCAGGGTGGGTGGCACACAGGATTCCCTGGTGGTCCGGTCGCACAGCATACAGTGTCCTGTGAAGAAGGGACCCAGGAGTGTAATATTGCACCTCCTGTAACACCAGATCCTCTCTTCTCGCGAACTGTGTGAGCGTTGCTGCAGGTTGCCATGGCAATGCTACACATAACATGTAATGCAAGTCGGGAGTGTTGCCATGGCAACACTTACACACTCACACCGAGGGGATGGGAGGGAGAGAGAGACACCCACTCACACCGAGGGGATGGGAGGGAGACAGAGACACCCACTCACACCGAGGGGATGGGAGAAAAAGAGACCCACTCACACCGAGGGGATGGGAGAAAAAGAGACCCACTCACACCGAGGGGATGGGAGAAAAAGAGACCCACTCACACCGAGGGGATGGGAGAAAAAGAGAGACACTCACACCGAGGGGATGGGAGAAAAAGAGAGACACTCACACCGAGGGGATGGGAGAAAAAGAGAGACACTCACACCGAGGGGATGGGAGAAAAAGAGAGACACTCACACCGAGGGGATGGGAGAAAAAGAGAGACACTCACACCGAGGGGATGGGAGAAAAAGAGAGACACTCACACCGAGGGGATGGGAGAGAGAGACACTCACACCGAGGGGATGGGAGAAAAAGAGAGACACTCACACCGAGGGGATGGGAGAAAAAGAGAGACACTCACACCGAGGGGATGGGAGAAAAAGAGAGACACTCACACCGAGGGGATGGGAGAGAGAGACACTCACACCGAGGGGATGGGAGAGAGAGACACTCACACCGAGGGGATGGGAGAGAGAGACACTCACACCGAGGGGATGGGAGAGAGAGACACACCGAGGGGATGGGAGAGAGAGACACACCGAGGGGATGGGAGAGAGAGACACACCGAGGGGATGGGAGAGAGAGACACACCGAGGGGATGGGAGAGAGACATACTGAGGAGATGGGAGAGAGACATACTGAGGGGATGGGAGAGAGACACTGATTGTCAGTGGGGATAAAAGGGTCAATATATCATGCTGTCAGAGAGAGTTGGGAGAGAGAAAGAAAGACAAAAATATAAGTCCCATTATAATCAATGTATTCTGTAAAACAGTTGGACAGTGATTAATATCTACAATTAAAGACAAAAAAAGAGATTTGAAATACAGGTTTTAACATAACTGCATAATTAACTGGCAAAAAAAAATAATAATATAAAACTATATAAATATAAAATAAGAGTGACTTCCCTTCATTCTCCATGTTCAGTCTGTGTAATGGCTGCAGTGTCCAGCTTTACAAAGGATTCCCATACAGTGCATGGCAAACATTGCAAACCTCCAGCTCCCAGGCTGTCCTGTATAATGAGATACTTTGTAACGTTAATATCAACGTTCCATCAGAACTCTCCCACCAGCAGCAGCAGCAGATCTGCAGAGCTCAGTCCATCCCATTCATTTGCTTTGCTGCTTCCTGTAGCTCTCTGTACCATGTGACCAAGCAGTCACATGGTCTGGTGATGTCACCAGGGTCCGCCTACTGGACAGGAACTAGCCCCTACCAAAGAGAATATGTTATTTGCCCCTTTGATACGCCCCTTTTAGGCGGCAAAACCAATCTGGATTTGACCAGATAAGACTTGTATTCCGTACACCTGGTTAGCAGATTCTAATATCTTCTTATTAAAGGTACGTACTATGTGTTTAAAATGATGAATACATTCAGATATTTGTATATGTGTTTATGTATCTTTTGTGTTTGTGTCTAGTTGTATCACATAGAATGTATCAGATATAGTGAGCTGGTGTTTCATTTAATTTAGTGCTGTCTTTATGTAACATTAAATTGTAATAAATGTTTATGCATGTTCTCTGTGTGCTTGGTATAAATGTACTCTAATAGTAACATAATCAGATAAGATCTATTGTTTTCTACATGAAGCAGAGCAGAGTCAATCTAGAGCAGGCTTCCCCAAACTCAGGCCCTCCAGATGTTGCTGAACTACAACTCCCATGATTCTCAGCCTATCTATTTTATTCATAGAATCATGGGAGTTGTAGTTAGGTAACATCTGGAGGGCCGGAGTTTGGGGAAGCCTGATCTAGAGTAGACCTTTACTTGGTGCCATATCATATATGGGACATTATTATAATGTTAGTTAATGAGATCGTAGTTTGTAAGTAAAATGGCTAGAGCTAATTGGGATGGATTGATATATAGACTAAAGAGTAGGGATCGACCAATATTGATTTTGTAGAGCCGAAACCGATAATCTGTAAACTTTCAGGCCGATAGCCGATAATTTACAGATATTCTGTACATTTACCATTTTAAAAAAACATAATTTCTAAAGGTAAATGCACAAAATATACATGTGGATGCAGACAGGGGAGCTGTGTGTGTAGTGTGTATATAATGAATGCAGAGTGTGTGCGCTTAAAGTGAATGTAGTATGTGTCTGTGTGTTTGTGTAGTGTGTGTGTATATAATGAATGCAGTGTTTTTGTAGTGTGTGTGTATATAATGTAGTGTGTAAAGTGAATGCAGAGCGTTTGTTTAGTGTGTGTGTGTGTGTTTCTGTAGGTATGTAATTTGTGTAAAAAGGGAGGGGATGGGGGGCATTTTTTCATGTGAATTTAAAAAAGAAAAATTTAAAAAAATGTTGTCCTCCTCCCCTGCTTGTTACCTGGCCAGGTAGGGGGGGATATAGCATTCCCTGGTGGCCCAGTGGCATGGACGGTGCAGTGGGGACCCGCAGCAAGCTCTTGCTTACATTCCCAGCAGCTCCCTTGTGTAAATTTTATGGCCTGTGTGCCGCGCAGAGCGTTGCCATGGTAACCCGTGGCAACGCTCTGATGGCCGCGGGGCTCGCAAGATTTACACAGGGGAACTGAAGGGAGCTGCTTGGAAGGTAAGTAAGAGCTTGCTGAGCCCCCCATTACAAGCCCGGCGGTCCTGGTATGTATTATCGGCAATATCGGTATCTTTATTGGCTGATACCGATATTGACGAAAATACTGAATATCGGCCGATAATATCAGCCAGATCGATAATCGGTCGATCCCTACTAAAGAGTAAGTTACCATCATTCAAGAGCTATTTTGGTGTAAAGGAGCTCACTTTTCCAGACAGCAGATTAATCCAGAGACTTCCATTCTGATGCTCGGACTCCTATACCAGCTTAGACAGATCCCAATATTTATTAATGGAAATAAACAATGATTTATCTGTAACTGTTTTCAGGGCTACTATCACTGCAACCATGTAAAAACTGAATCACCCCTTCTATGTGCCAGCCTTCAGGGGGTTAATA
Organism: Pelobates cultripes; assembly: GCA_933207985.1. Taxonomy (NCBI): domain Eukaryota; kingdom Metazoa; phylum Chordata; class Amphibia; order Anura; family Pelobatidae; genus Pelobates; species Pelobates cultripes. Next base: position 235,996,092 of record OW240913.1, read on the forward strand.
GAGCTGCAGATGGATGCCACTTTGAATAGGCCCATAGGAGAGAGGCAGGAGAAAAAAAGCTTGTGTGGACTGGCTGACTATAAAATAGTTAATGTATTGGTGAATGTAAAATGTCCAAATTATCTTGCTGCTTTTATGTCTCTTGTCAGCATGTGGCAGTGTGACGTGTGTGTGTGTGTGTATGTGTGTATAATATATATATATATATATATATATATATACACACACACACTACTATACTCCCCCTTCTTTGTGCGTTGCTCACAGTCATTATTCGCACGCAGCCCAAGACCCAGAATGGCTTTATTAGAGCCACACAGTCATGACTCCCACACAGTGGCGTACACACGATGCATGGGGCCCCAGTGTGAAAATTGATCCGTGGGCCCCCCCACTCGGCGCTTACTCTACGTGGGCCAGGGCTGCAACACATGGCGGCGGGCACCTGGTCACAGGGCTGTGACCCCTGCGACCGTGGTGTGTACGCCAGTGCATGCAGATACACATAAACTTAAAGGACCACTATAGGCACTCAGATCACTTCAGCTTAATGAAGTGGTCAGGGTGCCAGGTCCCTCTAGTTTTAACCCTGCAGCTGAAAACATATGTTTCACTGAGGGTTAATCCAGCCTCTAGTAGCTGTCTCACGGACAGCCACTAGAGGCGCTTCCGGGACACGATAGTCACCAGTACCACTACAGCTTAATATAGTGGTTATGGTGTCTATAGCATGTTCCTGCAGGCTTTTCATTGTAAAATGAGAAAAGGCAGTGTTTACATTGCTTCCTAGTGACCGTCACTCAGATGGTCGCTAGATGTGTTTCCTGCGCAGCACCTACATTCAGCGTCTCCACACTCTGCATGGAGGCATGGAGGCACTGAATGTTCCCCATAGAGATGCATTAAATCCATGCATCTCAATGAGGAGATACTGATTGGTGCAGTGTTTTGCAGCCAATTATATGGGACAACATTAGATTGGCTGAGATCATCAAGCTGGGTCAGTTGAGAGGAGATCAGCATGGCGTGCGAAAGAAAGGTGAGTAAAAACACCATTCCCTTCCAAACGGAAGGGGTCTGGTAACCTAAACACACTCAGACACATCATGAGACACGCACACACACACACCATGACCGACAGACACATACCATGACACACACACACCATGACATACAGACCCATACACTTACACACACCATGACATACAGACACACACACACATGCCATGACAGACACACACATGTACATGACACACATACCATGAGACACACACACTGTCATAACCATGACAGACAGTTACA
>OW240913.1:235997493-236057134 GCA_933207985.1 Pelobates cultripes
CACTGACAATGAGGGGATGGGAGAGAGAGAGACTCACAATAAGGGGATGGGAGATTGAGAGAGACAACTCACAATGAGGGGATGGGAGATTGAGAGAGACACTCACAATGAGGGGATGGGAGATTGAGAGAGACACTCACAATGAGGGGATGGGAGAGAGAGAGAGAGACACTCACAATGAGGGGATGGGAGAGAGAGAGAGAGAGAGACACTCACAATGAGGGGATGGGAGAGAGAGAGAGAGACACTCACAATGAGGGGATGGGAGAGAGAGAGAGACTCACAATGAGGGGATGGGAGAGAGAGAGAGACACTCACAATGAGGGGATGGGAGAGAGAGAGACACTCACAATGAGGGGATGGGAGAGAGACACACACTCACAATGAGGGGGATGGGAGAGAGACACACACTCACAATGAGGGGGATGGGAGAGAGACACACACTCACAATGAGGGGATGGGAGAGAGACACTCACTGTCAGTGGGGATAAAAGGGTTAATATAACATGCTGTCAGAGAGAGTTGGGAGAGAGAAAGACAAAAATATGAGTCCCATTATAATCAATGTATTCTGTAAAACAGTTGGACAGTGATTAATATCTACAATTAAAGACAAAAAAAGATTTAAAATAAAGGGTTTAACATAACTGCATAATTAACTGGCAAAAAAAATAAATATAAAACTATATAAATATAAAATAACAGTGACTTTTCTGAAAGATCCCTTTCCCCTTCATTCTCCATGTTCAGTCTGTGTAATGGGTGCAGTGTCCAGCTTTACAAGGATTCCCATACAGTGCCTCCAGCTCCCAGGCTGTCCTGTATAATAAGATGATTTGTAATGTTTCCATCAGATCTCTCCCACCAGCAGCAGCAGGAGATCAACACAGCTCAGTCCATTTCATTCATTTGGATTTCCCGCCTTGCTGCCTCCTGTAGCTCTCTGTACCACGTGACCAAGCAGTCACATGGTCTGGTGATGTCACCAGGGTCCTTCTACTGGATAGGAACTAGCCGCTACCGTTAAGTTATAGTGGGGGGAGGAACCATTGCTGTGTAGATCAAAATGGAGGACGATTTTTTACTCGCGGTCCAGTTACAATCGGACTATGACCGTGGAATTGAACAACCCTTTAAAAGCGACGATGGTGCGAAAGATTTCTGCAGTAATCGGGGAAAACTTACCGTTGTTGAGAATGCCAGATCCAAGGAGATGTCTGTTGTTGATCCGACCTGGGAGTTATTGGATCCAAGTCCTGATATCAGGGCTTTGTTCATGCAGTTCAACGACAAGTTCTTTTGGGGAAAGCTGGTCGGGGTGGAAGTGAAATGGAGTCCGAGGATGACCCTGTGAGTGTTGGGATCTTTACAAATGAGGCAGGAAGAAGATTGTCACGGTTATTCACTAAAATGAGAATTGTGTATTTTAAATTTAATCCCAAAATAGCTAAACTGGAAACGTTATGTAAACCAGTTATATGCATCCTTTTTAGCTACGTTAGCTTGAAATTTGAACTTCACATTGGATTCTGAACAGTTCTCGCCTTAGTTAATAACTATGTCAGTGTTCTATTAAAGTGACTTTTTTTCCGTGTGTGTGTGTGTGTGTGTGTGTGTGTGTATATATATATATATATATATATATATATATATATATATATATATATATTTTTTATTTTTTTATTTTTTTTTATTTATTATTTGTAAAAGTAGTTTCTTTAAAAAAAACAAATAATGACTAATTTATTTGAACATTTACCATTTATTGCACCCGTCTTGTAAATGTGGAATAGATTAACTTTGGTAAATACGTTTTTATCTATTTGTAGTGCTAACTAAGCATACTGTTAAAATGGTTTATCTTGCTGCTGGCATAGAAGTGTAAATAATCTGTTTTAGTTTGTTATGCCCAATTTTGCATGCCTCATACACCAGGCTTCTCTTATGGGTTAAATAAGAACTGTAATTGACATCACTTTCCCTCTGGAGGATGTTTGGTATTATGGGTTCAGGGGAGGCTGCGAGGTTAAAAAAAAATAAAAAAAAAAATCTATGCTGCAATTGGTTGCCTGTCTCTGACTACAGACGCTCCATTTGCAGTGGTGGTGTCATTTTATACCGTCCATGCCACTAGAAGTACCCATGCTTCCATAAGTCAAATGTGTTATTTCAATCAAATGCTACTCATAGCAGCATTTGACTGAAGGAGTGCGGCTGTCACGGGTTCGCTAGTCTATTGTGGTTATTCTTTCCATCCACCACTAGTCTTATTTCCAGATGTGCTGAATATATTGAAAGTATTCCTGTTGTGTAGAGTTTCCCCCAATATAATGGACACAACCAGTCGTACTGGGGAAAAGAAGCAGTCTGACTTTATTAGGCCACACTCGGCTTTTTATACAGTGCCCCTGTTTTGGACCAGACCAAGTGTCTGCCTGAGTATCTGCCCCTGTCCAGATTTTGAAAATGAGATGCGTGCACGCTGAAGAAATCACACTGACCCCAAAGTTCAGATGAATTAAAACTTCCAATTGTTTATTCAGGTGGCAGATGTAGTCGCTTAAAAAGGGCAAAAGAATGCATTGTGTGCAAATATGAAATGTAAACTTTTAATTGGTTGTGTTTAATCTTGATGTATTTCCCAACCCAGTCCTCAAGGCACACCTACCAGTCCAGGATTTAGGGATTACCCAGTTGTGTCTAAGGTGTTTTTACAAAGAAGAAAAAAAACACCTTAGACACAACTGGGTAATCCCTAAATCCTGGACTGGTAGGTGTGCCTTGAGGACTGGGTTGGGAAACACTGCTCTAGGGTGTTGATGTTGTCGTCGTCGTCATCATCTTGGGTGTAGCTCTGGATGGAGACGCCATCTTGTTACACAAGTGTTTTGGTCAATGGGAGGGGGTGCTCTAGTGGCCATTTTGAGTAAGGAATGAGCACAGGGGCATATAGCAAATAGACATTTTACCTACATTTATTTCTATCCATTACAGTCCCCCCTTAAAATGGCTATTTACATCTATCTATAACATCTGTCCCTAATGGGTGCCTAGCTCATCTGACCCAATGTGCCTAGGAACTCTTTTCTTGCTGCACGTTAGACGAGTGATGACTTGTCCATCACCCCCCTTGTTACAGACTGTACACATAGGGAAGTCAGATGCTTGTCCCTAAAATACTGTAGTCCTGTAACTGGCGGGGAGGGACTGCAACTGAGTGTAGGGTTTCTCAAAATCTTCCTCATCTATTTCTTGATGAACGAAAGCTGGTGTGGCCTGAGCTACTGATTTCTGGAAACACTTTTTTTTTTTTTATACAGGGGAGAACACAATATACAATAGTGTCAAGGATAATTAAAATTACCAGGACGACTATTTGGGCCATAGTTTTCTGCCAGCCACTCATCCACCCGAACTATCTATCCCATAGGTCAGTGATCCCGGAGTTCCTTTTCAACTCTTCTGACATGTCCTCTAATTTTTCTATAGTCCAGGTCACTTTCCCATTTTGGCCTGTGTTATCTGGAATGAAGGTACAACATGTGCTAGTGTCCAGGAGCATTTTAAACACACATACTTTTTCTAGGGATGTCTAGGGCCATCCTATTCTGGAAGGTCATCTTGGGTGTGGCTTGTAGTTGTTCAGCTATCCCTTGGAGAGCATCTCTTGTATAGTTTACAAACCATTGTTGGTTATAATAAATGTAATTAATTAATCCAATTCACGTTCTTATTGGCAGTGATGATCGGAAAAAGGGATTCAAAACCTGCTGCAACTTCGTCCCTTGCTTTGAATTCATCTGGCACGCCAATGGCATCTATATATACATGGGGGTCGAAACTGCCTTTTATAGGGGCATTCCTCCTTGTCCTAATGAGTAAGGGCGATTTTACCAAGTGTCCTGGGAACTGTCGGATATAATGTGTAGAGGCATAATAACCTTGGCTAAGACGCATTCTCCCCACCATTGGCCTTCCAATCTTGTCCTAATCTTCATGTCCACATAACCAATATTTATCTCCCAGGGATTGAGTCTTTTACAGTAGCAAGGCGGCTGAAACTTTGCTATAGGTGGCACAATACCCACTGGTGAAATTTACCATATACCTGCCTTTTCCACCGTATATACTATTGCGCGTATAGTTCCCTGGATACCCTCATTTGGTTTGGGGGTCTTGGTAGGAATCGACTGATATTGATTTTTTTTTTAGAGCCAATACCGATATTCTGTGAACTTTCAGGCCAGTAGCCCATAACTTACCGATATTCTGTACATTTACCATTTTGAAAAACAAACAAACTATTTCTAAAGGTAAATGCACAAAATATACATGACATGTGTAGTGGATGTAGTGTGTTTAGACAGGGGAGCTGTGTGTATTTGTGTAGTGTGTGTGTATATAATGAATGCAGAGTGTTTGTGTAGTGTGTATAGTAAATGCAGTGTGTGGGTAGTGTGCGTAAAGTGAATGCAGTGTGTGCGTATAGTAAATGCAGTGTGTGGGTAGTGTGTGTAAAGTGAATGCAGTGTGTGGGTAGTGTGTGTAAAGTGAATGCAGTGTGTGTAAAGTGAATGCAGTGTGTGGGTAGTGTGTGTAAAGTGAATGCAGTGTGTGGGTAGTGTGTGTAAAGTGAATGCAGTGTGTGGGTAGTGTGTGTAAAGTGAATGCAGTGTGTGGGTAGTGTGTGTAAAGTGAATGCAGTGTGTGTATAGTGAATGCAGTGTGTGGGTAGTGTGCGTAAAGTGAATGCAGTGTGTGTGTGTGTGTGTGTGTGTATAGTAAATGCAGTGTGTGGGTAGTGTGCGTAACGTGAATGCTGTATATACTAAATGCAAAGTGTGTGCATTTGTGTAGTGTGTGTGTATATAGTGAATGCAGTGTGTTTATTTGCATAGTGTTTGTGTAGTGTGCATTATATAAACACACTACACACACACTGCATTATGTGCAGTGTTTTTTGTAGTGTGTATATAATGCAGTGTGTTTATATAAACACATTGCATTATATACAGTGTGTTTGTGTAGTGCGCATTATATATATACACACACATTGCATTATATACACAGTGTTTGTGTAGTGTGCATTATATATACACACATTGCATTATATACAGTGTGTTTGTGTAGTGTAGTGTGCATTATATATACACACTACACAAACACTGCAATATATACACAGTGTTTGTGTAGTATGTTTATATAACGCAGTGTGTTTGTGTAGTGTATGTGTATATAATGGAGTGTGTGTGTTTGTGTAGGTATGTAATAGAGTGGGCATTTTTTTTTTTTTTAAATATGTAATTATCATTTATTTTTTAGTCCCCCCTGCTTGTTACTTAGCCAGGGAGGGGGGGATATATCATTCCCTCGTGGTCCAGTGCCCTGGAAAGTACAGAGGGGCCCGCAGGTAGCGTTTTCTTACCTTCCCAGAAACCCCCTCACAACATCCCTAGTATATACAGCGTCGCCGGGACTAGGATTTTCTATGTTTAGGGTGAGTTTCATTGGGCTCCCGGTTTTCGTAGAGTCATTCTGTTTAATAAGGACTCCCCATTGTTGTCTTTCCTATCTAAGGCACTCTGCAGCTTGTAGCCCCGATCTGGTCCTGCGTTCCAGTCCACCGCCCTCCAGTAACCACAGTTTTCTCCCCAATAATTGTCTGTGCAGGGAATATCCCTATATAACTTATGTAACCATGATTGTGGGAATGGACAACTAACAATCTCTCAATAGTCAAACGCAAAGGTGGCCACATGTGTGTTGGATAAGTTGTACTAAAATGTAAATAAATTATCTTTAGTGATGGCTACTTGTTGGGCCTTTGTCATGCCTAGTAGTGAAAGGATATACAGGACGATCATGGCTTAGGACAGTCTGTTAAGAACCTCAGTGGTAATGGTACTGAGTTCTTCTATTCCTTTCTCAGTAGCTGAGCATAATTATAGCTACAGTTAGGGTGTAGAGGAATAGTAGAGTGAATGCAGCTTCCAAGACGAATCTCCCCAGCAATTAAAAGGTTACTCAAGCAGGAGCCTAGACTTCATGAAGGGTACAACAGGAATAATGTTTTATTGATGCCAAACTGGCTTTTATGGAAATCCTCCTGCAAGAGGACTTCCCACAGTAAACAAAAGTGACACCCAATCATAGTACAGATTTACAGTAAAACCCTCCCTTCCTCTGCCTGGGAGATAAAGAGATAAGTTAAGGAATAACCCAATAATCTTCAGGCAAAGAGCACACAATTTCCCGAAAACTTAGAATACCCCTTTATACACATGGTATCCCCACAAATGTCATGTCCCCTTATAGCCCCAATCTGGGAGACCAACATATTCAAATTTCACCCAGATCGGTTCAGGGGTTCCCAAAAAGTATGGAAATCTTAGTTCACCGACTGCACACGAGGCTCCTGCCCAAAATAGTTCCATGAGTTCAGTGTGTGCGGTCGATCAATTTCAAAAAAGCCCCCAAAAAACATGAACTAAGCCTCCTGGCTCATAGGAGCGATTGATCCCCGTGTCCGTGGGAACCAAGCTACCGGCCGCTCTCCCGGCTGTTTGGGGACAAAAGGAAACAGGCGTTCGTATGTTTTCAGCGGTGTTCGGGAAGTTGTCCGATTTTAGTTCCAGACACTCGACGACCAAGTCCTGCTGCCTCCTTTCGTGCAATCAAGATGGCCGCCGTTCTCTTCCATGTGGCATTTGACTATACGAACGGTGGCTGCCCAGAGAGGGCTTAATAGACGGTTCCCTTTTGAAGATAATGAGCCAGGTGGGTGGTCCGTGTTCGGTAGATTAATCTACCAAACCAGTAAATACAAAATAACCGAAATAAAGCAGAAAATACAGAAAATTAGTCTATTTTCTTCACACAGTCCACCTCCACTGGGGCCAGAACCTTCTTGCAGTGGGAAGCGTGTATCCAGGTGCTCTTCCCTGCCAATTTAACAGAAGTGGCTGTGACTTGGAAGGGACCATCATATCTTGGATTGAGAGTATTTCCTCCAGAATTTCATAACCAGGACCCAATCACCAGGAAGCAATCGATGGGTATCTGACTCGGGATCTGGAATGGAAGAAAACACCTGGTCAACGCACAAGAGAGAGCAATTACATAGTCAACCAATACATCAGAGTGGAGTTGGAGTTGTTGGGGGAAATAGCATCTGAGTCTGGGTGCTGATCTGAACAGGATCTCCTAGGGGGACACCCTCTTGGTGTGTATCTTACACTAAACAGAGCAATGGGGAGGCTCTCTGGCCATGACCGGTTAGTTTCTTGGGCCATTTTCAGCATTCTAGCTTTTAGGGTGCCATTCATGCGCTCTACCTTACCACTACTCTGGGGGTGATGGGGTGTGTGGAATGCAAGAGTCACCCCTTGTGTTGCCCAGATTTCTTTGGTTACCAATGCAGTGAAGGCTGGTCCCTGATCACTTTCTATTACCTCGGGGAACCCATATCTGCATATCACTTTGGTGAGCAGGTGCTTGGCCGTAGTCTTGGCTGTCATATTAATGACCGGGTAGGCCTCTGGCCATCCTGAGAACATGTCTACTATGACTAGTGCGTAATCAAACCGGCCACTCTTTGGCATTTGAATATGGTTAATCTGGAAGAGAGAGAGGGGTTTGGCTAGATGCTTCTGGGGGGCTGTCTCCATCCTGCCTGAGTTACATTAAGCACAGATGGTGCAGGGCCTGCAGTAGCTGTTCGTTAAGGGAGTAATTCCTGGTGCTTTGTAGTACTTGTTGATTAGGGAGTTCAAGAGGTTCTTGGAGAGATGCGACGTTCCATTGGACCACTGCTGGGTACATACTTTTGGGTAAGCAGAACTTGAGGTTATTGGAGTACAGCCCATCTTTAGAGGTTGCCACTTTCTGTTTCCAGCTCTTTATTTCTTCGGGGTCAGCAGTTGCTTGCAGTTCTTTCAAGAGCTTAAGATCCGTTGGCAGGGTCTGCATGGTGAATGTGACGAGACCAATCTCGCCACATTGCATTGGAGAAGCCTGGTTGCTCGCCTGCTGCCTTTGGACTATGGCCCCCTTTTAAAAGACTTTATTTGACTGCAGAAAAGCTGTATTCGTGCTTTTCTGCCGGTTGTTCGGTAGTTTCAATCTACCGAACAACCGCACGAATGAATAGACCACATGGGAGCTGGAGTGTGCCAGCAATTAACCTCCCTGAAGCTGCGGTTAACCGCAGCTTAATTGATGAATGCTGGGTGGCCGCCATTCGTATCCCGAACACGAGGTCGCGGCCATTTTAAAACATACGAATGCACAGCGGTGTTCGCCTCTATTTTCATGGAACTAAAATCGGACACAGTTTTGTGCGAACACCGCTGAAGTCGCCGACCTCCCTTCTTGTTCGGTGGAAGTGCACGAACGGCCCGGTGTTCGGTAGTTTTGTTAGAAAATGTTATACCCCAGATAGGAATCCCATGGAGCCCATTCGTATGAAACTGACTGTGTAAAGACTTTAGCTCCATGGCGATTAAACTGTATTCGTGTGGTCTGAGTGCCATTCACCTAATAATGTGTACTCAGACCTGACCTATCTGGGGATATGTTACATGTCTGTGTTTTGTGGAATAAATGTTACTTTATGTATTTTAAAGTATAATGCTGGTTTTGTGTCCCCACATGTGTAATGGAGTTTTGCCTTTGTCTTGGGAGATAATTGAGTTACTTCCCAATTATCTCCCAGGGCAGAGGGGAGGAAGCCAGGATGCATTGTGGGAATATATTGTGACTGTGTGTCCTATTTGTCTACTTGTCTGTCTTTTGTCACAGTCTCCCATTTGGTCCCCTAGGGGAGTGTCCACCAGGTGGGAGACCTGCATAAATACTGGGCAGGTAGCCCTCATTAAACAGACCACTGCTTGACCCTCAACACGGAGCCTTGTCTCGTCTTTGGGGGGATTTACTGTATGCTGCTAAGGACTGATTGCCAGGAGTGTAAGCCGCTTGGGAGCTTTTCCTGTTCGTCTGCTAGCAGCTATTCGTATGGTTCCTGTTCGTTTATTTGGAGTGCTACCTTATTCCCTTGTATGCCGTTCGGGAGTTTGGAGCATTCACTTATTGGCGGTTCGTGAGTTTTGGTGATTCTACAGTAGCTGTGCCTGTCTCTAAAAAGGGGATTATCGTCTAAGCGTTTTTTTCCCCTTTTGTGCAAAACGGTCCGTTACAGTGAATATGGGGCTTTCTCCAGTGAACACTCTTCTGTCCTCTTCCCATGGTTCACACGCGGCTTGTTTGGCGGCTTGATCAGCTAGATGGTTGCTGTCCCAAACGCACCCTACTCCAAGAGTGCGTGTGACGTAGTTGTGGTTGTGAAAGGGTTAAAGTTCACTATTTGTCCGCACTAGACCGGAAATAATGACAAAATCCCCCTTTAACACGACCCACACTTAAACATAATAATATAACTATTACAATTTGAACGCTGCCACCACCAAGACGATAAAACCCACCAAATATTATTTAATACAATACTTAAGGAATTGCAAAAATACTAACTAGTCTCTTCAGGTAACGTGATTCTTAACCAGACAAAGGCAGAACTTAATAAATGAATGTTTATTATGAGCAAAAATTAATCACAGTGCTTATAACAATATATGATAAACAAATTTATACCAACAACAGATAAAAACAAAAAGGATAAAATACAGAAGTCACTTAGGTTTTCAAAGTACAACTTCTGTCCAGGGGGTCTCTGGCAAGGAAAGATGGTGACTCACTCAAAATTAGATCTTGGCCCCAAGCAAGTACACCAACACCCTTCAGGATCACAGGAGATATACCCTGAGAATTGCCACGCCTCATCCAGGGGTGGAGCAATAGGGATACTAAGTGACCACCTCCTTTGTTCCAGAAAACAACAAGCCACATACAAACTTTTGGTTTTATCTCCTCTACTGTACTTGCCACAGAAATAATAATTGCCTCTATGAATTTGTTATTGTTTTCCCATTCCAAAGACGTTGCACGCCCCGCCCACGATCCAATAGGATGGACATCACAAGTCCTGCCACACGGTTTAAGTTGTGCAACTCATGTTTGGGCTTAATTAAAAGATTGGGCTTGTCCCATTCCAAATATAATAAAAATGAGGCTTAATTATTAACCTGTGGGTAAGTATGAATGTTTCACTTGCATAAGATACTGGAACAGAAGGATCTTCATGAAACGAATACCATTACCATTTCAAATGATTGAACTATCCTTTACAAGGTACATGCCAAATGGATGAAGAGACATTCAGACTTTTTCTAAGTGTAGAACCTCACACCTTGCAGATCCTTGATTACTTCACATCCATATAGTAAAATCCTTTTCACATTGCTATGCCATTCACACTACCCCTTTTGTCATCTGACCTCTGTGGGGGTCCCAGCTTCAAAAGATGTAACCCCTGTTGACCTCAGTAATAGCATCTCTGTAATTTGTGCAATTTACTACACAAATTACATTAAAAGATGATATTCCATAGTGTAATAATAAATTATACACCCTTGCCGTGACAGTTGCCTCATGCTTCGTCTGAATTCAGTCTCCCGTGGGCCTTTACCTTCAGTATGGCCACTTCTTCAGGGAGGAGTAGGTCATCCATCAGGTCTTTGATAGCCGTGCTGTGTTTGACCGGTGTGCCAGTTGCTGTGAGGAATCCTCTTGTTTTCCAGATCACTCTGAAGTCATGGGCCACACCTAGTGCATATCATGTAGATATTGGTGCATTTTCATTCAGAGATCTTGCATGCTGTGGTGAGGGCCTGTAGCTCAGCTTCTTGTGCAGACATGGTTGAGGGGAGTGAGGGTGCTTGGAGTACTGCATCCACTGTGGTGACTGCAAATCCAGTATGGTATCTGCCTTGTTCATCCACATATCTGGAGCCATCTACAAACAGAGATGTCAGGCTCTTGTAAGACCGCATCAGCTACGGTTGGGAGATGTGTCGTTTCCATCTTCATCTGCTCAAAGCAATAATGAGGTGAGTCCAAGTCTTGGTTTGTAGAAGGGGCTTCGGTACATGCATCATCTGTCTGGAATTGGGGAAAGTCGTTTACACTCCAATTCAGGGTTTGTTTGGTGATACCCTTTTCAGAGAACTGGGTCTGGCCCTCAGTGCTCCATAATTTGGCCATAGGGCCAAGTTCTTTCCATGAGGTCTGAGTGGACCTGGTTAGGGAGATGTGTAGGACAGCGGAGTCCCAGTGATGGTATAGGTGGATAACTTCCGAGGGCAGGAGGACTAGGGCCATGCCGTTGCAGAATCGCAGAACAGGTCTGTTATCGTGAGTGTCGCCTCCACCAACTGAAACCGGTCTTCCTCATACTGGGGGTCTTGTCCTGGGGTGGGTTTGTACCATAAGGTGCAGTGAGGGAAAGTCTGACTATCATGTGGGATGGGGGGCATGATTCGAGTCAGAAGAAAAATAATTTAGCCTGGGTCTAGGTATAGGCTGTACCAATAGTGGGCAGATCCCCCTTGGGAAGCGGCAGCAGAGTGGACGGGTTAAGGGAGTAACACCTCTTCAGGGACACATCTGGGAGTAGGAGGGAACATTGCAAGCGGAGGTGGTGGGCAGCAGAGAGATGTTTGGACTGGACTTGGTTGAGGGTGGCAGCAATGTCATGAGGGGGAAGGATGACAAGATGATGGCCAAGTACCAAATCATTGGTCTTCTCAATGAGGGCATGTGTTGCAAATACTGCTCTAAGGCAGGAGGGGCCTCCGCTAGCCACAGGGTCTAGTTGGCAAGAGTAATAGCCAATAGGGTGCTGGCGTGAGCCATGGGACTGAATGAGGCAGTGGCATGTCCCTGTCTCTCTGATGTGAACATGTTAAAGGGTTTCTGGTAGTCGGGGAGGGCCGAGGCAGAGGAAATGGCACGTTGCAGGGCGTAGAAACTGGATAGTGCCTCAGGGGACAGGGAAAAGGGTTCAGACTTAAGTGCGTCGTAGAGGGGTTGCATGAGGAAGGAGGCCTCCGGGATCCAGGCCCTGCAGTAGGAGATTAGGCCCAGGAAAGCATGGAGGGGTTTATCTGCTGTATGTGCTCTTGATTGCTCTCACCCGGTCCCAGGTGAGGTGGCGGGTACCATGTGAGAGGCAGTGACCCAGGAAAACCACGGAGAGTAGGCACCACTGTAGTTTCTGTTTAGAGGCCTTGCATCCTTGTTTCGCAAGAATGCATCAGAGATCTTCAGAAGTATGCTCAGCAGTAGGGAGGTCATCAGCACATAGGAGGAGGTCATCCACGTATTGAAGCAGGACCACATCGGTGTGAGCCTTTTGCCATGAGTCCAGAATCAAAGCCATTGCTCTTGCAAACTGGTTGGGAGAGTTTTGTGCACCTTGAGGCATGACAGTCCAGATGTATTGCTGACATTCATGGGTGAAGGCAAATAGATATTGACATGAAGGATCCAGGGTTACACTGAAAAATGTGTTAGCCAGATCCTCCACTGTGAAATACCTTGAAGTAGGAGGGATCCCTGACAGGAGGGTGTGTGGGTAAGTCACAATGGGAGTTTCTAAAATGGTAGCTTTGTTAACAGCTCGGAGGTCTTGAACCATCCTGTATTTTTCGGGCTCCCCTTTTACAGTTTTCTTTTTCACGGGGAACAGGGGAGTGTTACAAGGAGACACACAGGGGACCAGGGCACCTGGATGTTAAGAAATTGTTTCCCTTGTTCTCCTAACTGTTCGAGAAGTTGAATGGGCAGCAGTACCAGTTCACTGGGTTATGTTGCCGAAAATAGTTCCATGCCGTTGACTACCATGTACCGCTGCTCTTGTTCGGGAGACAAAATGGCCGCTATCTGTTTGCACACATGCGTTTGTATATACGATTGGTGGCCACCAAGTGCTTGTTTGTGGATAACAGCTAGGGGTGGTCGGTGATTACAAGGTGTTAACAAGAGAACAATGCCATTCAAATGCAGGGGAATATTATACGAAACAAGGTACAAATAAGAGCACATGTACGAGGAGTCCCATCTCCTGTGACAGCGGCATTTAGCCGCACATGCTTTCTCCAATCCAATAACTCTTTGAGCAAGAGTGTGTGTAACTTAAGTAAAGGTGTGTGTATATACAAAAATTTGAAGGGAGCACTCAAACAACAATACCTTGATAGGGGAAAAGGGCCATGCAATCCAGTATTCCAAGAAAAAAAAGACTGTTCTGCATACGAGATGAGAACTCCATTTATTTTAATCGGATACTATATAGGGATTGACCGATTATCGGTTTTACCGATATAATCGTCCGATATTCTGTATTTTCAGCAATATCGGTATCGGCCAATATAGATACCGATATTGCCGATAATACCTCCTAGGACCGCTAGGCTCATTACAAACCCGGCGGTCCTGGGGGGGGGGCCGCAGGTAGCGTTTACTTACTTCCCCTGCAGTTCCTCCAGCTCCCAGTGTAAATCTCACGAGAACCGCGGCCGTCAGAGCGTTGCCAAGGGTTACCATAGCAACGCTCTGCTCGGCACTAAGGGCCGCGAGATTTACACTGGGAGCTGGAGGAGCTGCAGGGGAGGTAAGTAAACGCTACCTGCGGCCCCCCCAGCTCAGCCAATGCCACTGGACCACCAGGGACTGTCATATCCCCCCTCCCTCACCAGGTATCAAGCAGGGAGGGGGGGGGGGTCAACAAAAATAATAAAACATAAATATTAAAAATAAGCATAAAATATACATAAATATAAAAAATTTAAATAAACATAAATATTAAAAAATAAAACAAACATTAAAAATGTAAATAAAAATGCCCCCATTACTTTCTCCACTACTGAAGTAAGGCTTACTGGCCTATAGTTGCCCGACTCCTTCCTACTACCTTTCTTGTGAATGGGCACAACATTCGCTAACTTCCAATCTTCTGGGACTACTCCTGTTAACAATGATTGGTTAAATAAATCTGTTAATGGTTTTGCTAGTACACCACTAAGTTCTTTTAATAACTTTGGGTGTATCGCATCAGGCCCCATCGACTTATTTGTCTTTACTTTTGACAGTTGAAATAGAACCTCTTCCTCTGTAAACTCACATGTAACAAATGGATCATTTGTCCTTTTTCCTAACTGAGGCCCCTTTCCTTCATTTTCATCTGTAAATACTGAACAAAAATATTCATTGAGGCAATCAGCTAGACCTTTATCCTCTTCTACATACATTCCTTCTTTTGTTTTTAATCTAACTAATCCTTGTTTTACTTTCCTTTTCTCATTTATGTATCTAGAAAATGTTTTATCACCCTTTTTTACTGACTGTGCTATTTTCTCTTCTGTGTGTGCTTTGGAGGCTCTTATGACTAGCCTCTTTCTGTCTAATCTTATAGATCTGTCTGTCTTCCTCACTCTGGGTTTTTTTTATAATTACTAAATGCTAACTTTTTGTTTTTTACTATTTTGGCCACATCTGCGGAGTACCACAGTGGTTTCTTACATTTTTTGCTCTTACTGACAAGCCTAATGCAATTTTCTGTTGCCTTCAGCAGTGCAACTTTTAAATAATCCCATTTCTCCTGGACTCCATTTAAACTGCTCCAGTCTGACAAGGACTCCTTTACGCATATTCTAATTTTAGAAAAGTCTGTTTTTCTAAAGTCTAAAACTTTTGTTTTTGTGTAGTGTGACTCAGTCACTGTTCTTATATTAAACCACACTGACTGATCACTGGATCCTAAACTTTCACCTACAGTAATATCTGATACCAAATCTCCATTTGTAAACACTAAATCTAGTATGGCCTCCTTACGAGTTGGTTCCTCAATGAGTTGTTTTAGAGACAATCCCAGTATGGAGTTTAGAATATGTGTGCTCCTGGCACAAGTAGCTATTTTGGATTTCCAGTTAACATCAGGAAGATTAAAGTCACCCATGATAACTTCCCCCTTCATTGTCATTTTAGCTATCTCCTCAGCTAGTACTCTTCAATTTGTCCTGGGGACCTGTAAATCACACCTACACGAGTTACTGTGTGATTACCAAATTCTAACGTAGCCCAAACGGACTCTATGTTTGCCTCACTAACTTTAATTAGGCTAGATTTTATGCTATCCTTCACATACAGGACCAACCCTCCCCCTTTCTTGCCTTCCCTGTCTTTTCTATATAAAGAGTACCCTGGTATTGCTAGCTTGTTTTCTCATTATACCATGTTTCAGTAACAGCGACTAAATCTACATTCTCAGTTGCCATTATTGCCACAAGTTCATGGATCTTATTCCCTAAACTGCAAGCATTTGTAGACATGACTCTAAGCTTATCATTTTTTTAACACAGTTTTTACTGTTACTTTTTATTTTTGGGGGGTAATTGGATTGATGTTTTATCACCCTTTTGTCCCCCCCTCCTAGTTTAAATACTTCCTAGCAAAACCTCTGAACTGCTCGCTGAGAACATTTGTTCCCTTTTGAGAAAGATGCAAACCATCTTTTTTTTTTTCTACAGTTAATTTCTATTCCAAATAGAACACCATTCACCAAGCCACAAGTTAAAGTCCCTAATACGCATCCGCCTGTCGTTCTGAGTGTTATTTACAGGCAGAACTTCAGAGAATGACAGTGTGGAAGCAACCAGCCGTATATCATTGGCAAGAACTCAAAACCCTTACTTTACCTCATTACAAGCCAAATTATTTGTCCCAAGATGGACAAGTACATCCAATTCCCCTTCCTGCTTTGCTTGCTTAACAATATTACAAATACGTCTCCTGTCTCTGTGAGCAGTAGTTCCATCTCACAAAGCTGCTTTTGTTCAACTTTACACCTCTTAAGATAGAATCCCCCAACAACAACTGCTTTCTATCAGGCCTCACCTTGTCATTTTTTGTCCTGGGGTGCACTCTTGCTCACCTTAGGCATAGAGGATGGTGGTTCCACAAATTCGGTGCCTTTATCCTTAACAACACTAAAAACTAAAAGTACTGAAAATGAATTCTGTAAAGACACAGACTGTGTAGTATGCCTTTTGTCCACATCTCTAAGTCTACCAGATCCTACAGTAATCCATCTGCCGTTCCTAGGACTTCTCTGCGGCAGTGGCTTTGCAGCAGTTCCAGCCTGAGATTGTTTAACAGATAATTTACAAATCTCCGACTTCAAAAATGCAATCTCCTGCTGCAATATAGAGAACGGTCTACAGATTAGACAACAACCAAACCTCCAAAAAGTGGAACGATAAACAAATGCATAACAACTGTTACACTGAACTAAGTCTGCCATTTTAATGAGATGAGGAGTTTAAATCAAACCAATCTTACTTTACCTTTTTTTTCTTCAAACTTCTGTGTGCCTCAGACTACCTCCAGTTTATCTCCAACCACACACTTTGTAGCAGCACTTAGAAGCAGCTTCCAAGCTCTACAACCCTTATATACACTTCTAAAGGCACCGCCCACTAGGAATGTTCAACACCAGGGTAGGCCTATGCTTATTTGCAAACAATAGCTAATTAAAGGTTCTCTCCAGGCAGCCCTTTTTTACTCGCCTGGTTCCAGGGCCGGGAGCATCGTGAAGCCGCGCCCCCTATTTTGTCAAAATAACGAAATAGGCGGGTGCGAGCAATCAGACGCTTCCATTTGGAAGCATCATTGCTCCCTTGTGCGCATGCCGCCCTATGAAGTCCTGAGCGCACTACCGCATTAGTGCCCGCTCATCGGAGGACACAGAGCCGCGACCCAGCGCTGGGATCAGGTATTTAAATAAAGAGGTTTTTAGGCCTTTATTCACATTGGGGGTGGGGGGCGTGGGGGAGGGAGGAGGCAGAGGGAGCTGTAGTGCCAGGAATACAGCTTTGTATTACTGCCACTTATAGTATCTCTTCAACGCCGTTACGGCGTTCTATGCCGTCCTCATTTAAATGGGCTTTAAAGCCATTGCGGTGGCATAGAACGTCGTAACGCCTTGCCGCCCTGGAGCCTCAGGAATACTTACTTTCCCAGCCTCGGGGAATACTTACTTTCCCGGCGAGATATACAATAATAAATAAAATATAAATAAAATATTTTTGTAAAAATTAAAATAAATTGTATATACAAATGTAATTTCAGTTTAACTGTATTTTGTTATGCCAAAGTTAGCATTAATATTTGTTTGTGTGTGAAAAATACCAAACACTAATTTGAACGCCAAATTTGGCCAGTGTTTGTGACTCAGTGGCTTAAAAAAAACAACAAAAAAAAAAACAACTTGACATACCCCATTTGCAATACATTGGGTTGTCTACTACTCCAAATGGTATGCCATTATGGGGGTAATTCTTATTCATGGGCTACCATACGGTCTCACAGGCAACATAACCAATCTGGCGAATTTCAATGTGAAAAAACTGAAAAATGTAACCTGCTATATTTGACCCTGTAACTTCCCAAAACACCATAAAAACTGTACATAGGGGGTACTGTTTTACACGTGAGACATCGTTGAATACAAATGTGTATTTTATTGCAGTAAAAGCAAACAGTTTTATGACATTCACAGTTAAAATGTCACATAGAACTAAAAGATTTTAAAAAAATCTTAATTTCTCCATTTTTAAAAATATCTTATTCATATTAAAGGGACACTATAGTCACCTTAACAACTTTAGCTTAATGAAGCAGTTTTGGTGTATAGAACATGTTCCTGCAGCCTCACTGCTCAATCCTCTGCCATTTAGGAGTTAAATCTCTTTGTTTATGAACCCTAGTCACACCTCCCTGCATGTGACTTGCACAGCCTTCCATAAACACTTCCTGTAAAGAGAGCCCTATTTAGGCTTTCTTTATTGCAAGTTCTGTTTAATTAAGATTTTATTATCCCCTGCTATGTTAATAGCTTGCTAGACCCTGCAAAAGCCTCCTGTATATGAGTAAAGTTCAATTTAGAGATTGATATACAATTATTTAAGGTAAATTACATCTGTTCGAAAGTGAAACCAGTTTTTTTTTTTTCATGCAGGCTCTGTCAATCATCGCCAGGGGAGGTGTGACTAGGGCTGCATAAACAGAAACAAAGTGATTTAACTCCTCAATGACAGTGAATTGAGCAGTGAAATTGCAGGGGAATGATCTATACACTAAAACTGCTTTTATTTAGCTAAAGTAATTTAGGTGACTATAGTGTTCCTTTAAATTGTTTCATAGCTAAATATTTGATGTTAAATCAAAGCCCTGTTTACACTGACTAAAATGATCTATAACAAAAAAACCTAGAATTAAAAAAGAGATTATGTCTAGGAAAAAATATGAAGGAGGTATGCGCATTCCAATTATTCAAGACATTGCACAAGCTAATTTATTAGCGCTTGTCTTATTGATAAACAAGGAAGACTCTGTAAATGAATACTGGTACAAAAGTGAACAGACTTCGACCTCGGGAGACAGGGATTACAGAACTCTTCTATAGTCAATGGATAAAGAAACCACTGTATTAAAAAGTCAAAATCAATGACAGTTTAACAAATTTTTCCCGTTTGGTCTCTACTAAAAAAAAAAATTTGGGCTATAAAAGAAGATAATCCCTGGCATAAAATTAAGTATAATGACAGATATAAATTTAGAAATCTGGACCAAGCGGGGTATTAAAACGATATCTAATCTCACGACAGAGTAAAATCTTACTAACAACTCCAAAATGAATATAATATACCTCCTAACGACTGGTTCATCTATATTAGGGTTAAATCTTTTTTAAACACCTTTCTAAGTCCGACCCCTTTTGAACCACCAGTTAAGCTTCTTTCAGACTTATATGAGCAGTCAGACTATACCCACTTTGCAAATAAATGCCAAAAAATAAGACTCAGAGTAGACCAACTCCCCCGGCAATTATTAAATGGAATCAAGACCTGGTAAAAGAGATAACCATAAAAGAATGGAACAACTCCCTTAATACAATATACAAAGTCTGTCACTGTTTAAATATACATGAAACCCATTATAAAATACTAAATAGATGGTATAATACTCCCCACAAAATAGCAAAAATGTATCCTACATCCCCACCTAATTGCTGGAGATGCAATGAATTAATTGCAGACTTAAAACATATTTGGTGGGATTGTCCGAAAATTAGACCTTTTATGGGATACGCTAAACCAATATTTATCAGTTTTACTTGAAACAAGGGTCAAGCTGACTCCAAGTATGGCTCTATTACATATGGATATGACAGGCTTCAATAGAGAATCTAGACCTATTATTTTTCACATCCTAATGGCTGTGAAAACCTTGTTTGCCAGGAACTGGAAATCTCTTAAGGTAGACAACTGGTCTAAGATTCATGCTCAAAGCATTATTCAATGTAAAATGGAGAGGGCCAGCACTATACATACTGGGATAAATGGATTAAAAAATTGGACCCTGAATAAGGAGGTTTTCCTCATTACCTGCTCTTTTCATAGTGGATTTTTCCTGTTTAATCATATATTTATCTCTTCCTTCTTTATTTAACCGCATAGTTTACATCTGTTCAGGGAAATGTCTGAGCACCCTCCTCCCGAGCCTGATAAGGGAATTTATTTATTTTTCTCTCGCACCATGAACCAAGCAAACGTTTATATGTTTGTTAGTTAGTTTTTGTTACGTATTTAAATGTTTAATAAAATTGTAACAGTGACTAGATAAAATTAAAAAAAGCAGAAATAAAGCGGATAATGGATAGAGAATGAAAGAGAAATTTAACAAAACATATGATGATTTGGTATTTGACAACTTCATTTCTGATCACTTAAGCAATGAAACAAATAAATACCATATTCTGATATGAGAAAGGAGAAAAAAAAATATTATAAGTGTGGTTGCACGTAATATGAAAGTCGAATTACGGTTGGACAGACATATAGTGCAAAATCCCAGATTTTTGTTTTGATCACAACGTGTACATTTGGCTCCGTCATTAATGGGTTAATGATTGTTACAAAAATACTTACAAACGTTTATAGAAAAATAAGTATGCAGTCAGGTTTTAAGTGTATTGGCTTCACTGACCTTGTCTTGTTTATAGGTGTGCGGGAGTTTGTAGCTATGAAGGAAGAGGAGGTTTGTGCTCTATACGACTCAGTGAACCACTCTTAAAATTAAGACCAAGAAAAGATTTGGTGGAAGTAAGTTATTTTGTTTCCTTGCCTTGAAATAAACATACATATTTTATCTCTCAGGGCTCAAACTTTCCACACTGGCATTTATTTCACTATAAATATGAACATAGGCCATCCAGTCTTGTAATGGCAAGCAACTTTTAAGGCCTTGTAGCATAGCACTGTAAAATAAAAAAATAAAAAAGGACTGGCCAGTTATTGGCACCTGTACATTAACATCAGGGCAGGGGTACCAGGTGGTGGCATAACAAGCAAAAGAGATGCCATTAGAGTTATTGGCTTAATTAGTACATACATTTAGCAGATCACTCCCTAAATGGGTACTCTTATGTGGGATTGCACTATAAAAGGATACCAAATTAGTGCTGTTTAGCAGATAGCTCCCTTATTTGGTATCCTCAAATATGGCAACCCCGCATTCGTATAGCGGATTATGTAGTTATCTAATAAGCAACTAAAATATCAACATTAAGGAAAGGACTTTTGTTAATTTTGATTGTTTAGCACAGGGCTCTACAAATCACAGGTGCTAGGTCGCCACGGTGCCTGGGATGTCAGCCCTTTATGGCGTCTGCCCACGGGGGCATTGTAGACGGTGTTTGAGGGAGCAGTAATCTACCTGCAGCTCCTCTCTGTTTCCTTGTGCGCCGTTTAATGATGCCTGGAGCCGGAATATGACATCATTCCGGCCCTGGCATCGCGTGCGTGCGCACACACAAACAGATTTTTATTTTAATTAAAATCCACCAACCTTCCTACCTGAGCGGATCTTTTCTTGGGGTCCAATGGGGCTGCTCTCTTCCTGCATGCAAGTGAGCAGATCCGCTCAGCTCTCAGATAAGGAGGCAGAGTGTATTTCAATAAAAATCTGTTTGTGTATCTATCTCTGTCAGTGTGTGAGAGAGTGATACTGGAGCCGGAGTATGTCATATTCCGGCATCATTAAACAGCAAGCGAGGGGGCAGAGAGGAGCCGCAGGTAGATTACTGCTCCCTCTCACACAGGAAGTGAAAGTAGCCCCACTGGACCACAGGGAAAGATTATCTCAGGTATTATCTCAGGTAGAAAGGCTGGGTGGATATCAATAAAAATCTGTCCGTGTTTGTTACGGTACCTCCAGGAACGAAATGTACAAACCGCCGTTTAGCGAGTATTCCCCGTTCGCAATAATGTGGTCGGGTAGCGGGTATAATAAAACCATGCGAACCGCCGGCCAGGGAACACTCCAAACTCCCGAACGGTACCTGTACGGCTAATTCCCTTCACGAGCCGCAAATCCACGAACGGCAATTAATAACCGAACGACAATATCTCCCAAGCGGCAAATAATCCAAATAAGTAGTCTCTCGCCGCTGGTATCCAAATCCCCCCAATAACGAGACCAAGCTCCGCTTTGAGGGTAAAACACGAACTGGTTTACTGTGGGCTACCTGCCCGGTATTTATGCAGGTCTCCCACTTGGTGGACACTCCCCTAGGGGACCAAATGGGAGACTGAAATCACAGAGGGACATGGGGACATTCTGGACATACATCCCCACAATATTCCCAGCATGCAGTACAGTT
Organism: Pelobates cultripes; assembly: GCA_933207985.1. NCBI lineage: Eukaryota > Metazoa > Chordata > Amphibia > Anura > Pelobatidae > Pelobates > Pelobates cultripes. Next base: position 236,019,167 of record OW240913.1, read on the forward strand.
CCCTCCCCTCTGCTCGGGGAATAATTGGGAAGTAATTCAATTATCTCCCCGAGCAGAGGCAATCGCCATTTTAGATACAAGTTACAAAAACACACAAAAATCCATAACTTAATAACTGCTGAACATTTTACATCAGTCTTGCATATCCCCAGATAGCCTGGATCTGAGGGCACATTATTGGAGAATAGCGCTCAGATCCCATTCGCACAGTTCAATCGCCATGGAGTCAAAGTCTCTTTCAGTTCTTCGGTATGCGATTGACTCCATGGGACGGCTATCTGGGTTAAGTCCATTCGTGTGGTTGAATCTCCCGAACGGCTGTCGTTCGCATGCTTTTGTCGATTGAGAAGGGGAGGTCGACGGCTTCAGCGGTGTTCGGCTGAAAAAGTGTCCGTTTTCCGATCCATGAAATAATCGTTGAACACCGCTGGTCGTTCGCATGGACAAAATGGCCGCCGCCTCGTGGTCGACATACGAACGACGACCACCCGGCATTCGGTTTTTAATTGAGAAGTGTCTGTGGTTAACCGCAACGTTCTAATTGGGATCAATAGGTTAACCAGCAGCACACTTCTCTTCTGGGTGGCCGTCCGTTCGGTAGTTCCGTTCGACAAAACCGACATTCCCTTAAACAAAGCATACGAACGGGGAAATTCATGAAAACGGCAAAACAGACGAACAACGCAGTTATAATCCAGACAGATGGGTCTGTCACACGGCTCCCCCCTTGTGGAACACTCCGGCAGACCCGGCTTGACCCTTTGGCGGGTCAACTTGGGGATGACCGGACTGAGGAGGAGTAGGGACGTCTGTTTGCCGAGATAACCCATCTGCATTCCCATTCTGCTTACCGGGTCGGTAGCTGATGGTGAAGTTATATGGCTGTAGTGCCAAACTCCACCTCAGCAGTCTGCCATTGTCTCCTGAGACCCGGTTAAGCCAGACGAGGGGGTTATGGTCCGTAATAAGGGAAAATTCTTGTCCATACAGATAAGGGCTCAGTTTCTTCAGTGCCCAGACCAGGGCTAAACACTCTTTCTCCACTGCCGCATAACTTACTTCCCGGGGTAGTAACTTTCTGCTCAAGTATGCGACAGGGTGCTCTCCTCCATCTTCCCCGACCTGGCTTAGCACAGCCCCCAGTCCATACATGGAAGCATCTGTATGTACAAGAAAACGTTTGTTAGGGACTGGGGCAGCCAGGACAGGAGCATTAACAAGAGCTTGCTTCAGTGCCTGAAACGCGGCTTCACAAGCTGGAGACCACAGGACCTGCTTAGGCAAATTCTTCTTAGTCAGGTCAGTCAAGGGCTTGGCAACCGTACTGTAGTCGGGGACAAAACGTCGGTAATACCCTGCCGTCCCCAGGAAGGCCAGCACTTGGGTCTTGGTGATAGGTGTGGGCCAGTTAGCTACAGCCTCTACCTTGGCTGGCTCCGGTCTCTGGCTCCCACAGCCTACTCTGTGACCCAAGTACTGTACTTCTGCCATGCCTAGATGGCACTTGTCTGGCTTCAAGGTCAGGCCTGCGGCCCGAATCTTGTCCAGCACCACCCCCACGTGTACTAAATGGTCTTCCCAGGACTCACTGTAGACCGCAATGTCATCCAGGTATGCACATGCAAAGTCCTGGAAGCCATCGAGGAGCCTATCCACCATACGCTGGAAAGTAGCCGGAGCATTCTTCATCCCAAATGGCATAACCTTAAACTGGTATAGGCCAAATGGGGTGACGAATGCCGACTTAGGGATAGCATCCTCGGCCAGGGGGATCTGCCAATAGCCTTTGCACAGGTCTATGGTGGTCAGATAGCGCCCCCTGGCAATACGGTCTAATAACTCGTCTACCCGGGGCATAGGGTAGGCGTCAGTGGTGGTCCGCTCGTTGAGCCGCCTGTAGTCCACACAGAACCGGGTGGTCCCATCTTTCTTAGGCACCAGAACTACAGGCGAGGCCCAAGGACTGTCCGAATGTTCGATAACCCCCAGCCTGGTCATTTCCTGTATCTCCTTCCGCATTCCTTCTCGGACTGCTTCAGGGATACGGTATGGGGGTTGCCGTAGGGGGTTCTGTCCGGGTGTCTCGACCTTGTGTACAGCTAGGGTAGTGTACCCGGGTTCTTGGGAGAACGTGGCCTGCTTCTCCCACAGTAATTGTCTTGCCTGTACCTTCTCTGCCGGGTTTAGTCGGTCCCCAAGCTGTACAAGACTAGTAAGGTCTGTCTGGGGGTCCCTCTCTAGCAAGTCAGGTAACAGTAAGTTCTCGGGGTCGTCAGTAGCTGGGGCACATACTGCCGCAACATCCTCCGGTCGTTCCTGATACTCCTTCAGCATGTTCACATGGAAGGATCGCTGAATCCCTTCGTCTCAACAGCAGGTGGGCCGGTCTCGGCGGCACGGGTCGTGACAGCGTCCACTTCAGCAGGACCCAAGGGAGCGAAGGCGGAAACAAGGGGCGCCAAGTCATTGCCAAGGAGAACATCCGCTGGTAAGTCCTTCATGACCCCCACATTCACATGTCTGGCGCCCACTCCCCAATCCAAATGTACCCGGGCAACGGGCAGACGGAACACGGCACCTCCAGCTACTCGTACGGCGACCGTGTCCCCTGTATGTTGGGCTTCGGATACCAGGTGTTTCTGGAGCAAAGTCATGGTTGCCCCGGTATCCCGTAGACCACTGACCTCCTTCCCATTGACTTTTACACATTGTCGGTGGTGCTGCCTGTTATCCCGGTGGGCAGCCTGAACGGGGTCTGCCTCATGCAGGATGCCCCAGCACTCCTCTTCCTCTACACAGTGAGCGGCTGGGATGGGGGGTCGTGGATTGCCGCCGGCTGGTCTCCTCCAGGACTGGTTCTGGTTGGCGCTGTTCATCGGGCACTCGGGTCGCTTGTGCCCTAGTTGCTTGCACAGGTAGCACCGAATGGGTTGGGCATACTCCCGTGAGTTGAACCGAGGTGGCTGTTGGTACGGGGCAGATGGAGGCGGTGCCGATGGGCGATTCATGGGAGGCTGGTATAGGTTGGCTGCTGTTGGTGCTGTTGGCCTGTATTCCACTCTGGCGGGAGCCTTGCTGATGAGACTGTCCAGTTTGCGGGCGTCAGTATACTCATCTGCCAGGCGAGCTGCTTCGTGCAGAGTGGAGGGTTTACTGTCCCTTACCCACTCTCTGACCCCTGCTGGCAATTTATCAAAACAATGTTCCAAAAGAAACATCTGCAGCACCTCTTCTCCGGACACAGCCTGGCACCCCGCCATCCAGTGGGCGGCTGTGCGATGCACCTTACATGCCCATTCCACGTATGAGTCCCCAGAGGTCTTGACGGTGTCTCGGAACCTCCTCCGGTATGCCTCAGGTGTAACGGCATACCGGGAGAGTAAAGCTTCCCTGACGGCCACATAATCCCCAATCTCCTCATCAGGAATGGCCCGAAATGCCTCGCTGGCCCGGCCGGATAACTTGCCGGACAATATAGTGACCCAGTCTTCCAGGGGTACCTTGTGCAGGGCACATTGCCGCTCAAAATCAGCAAGGTACCCATCAATCTCTCCTTCTGTTTCACTGAAGGCTTTAAACGCAGTGAATGGTACCTTTTTCCTATCCCCCGGGTTTGCTGTGACTGGGGCTGCTGCAGCACCGCTTTGGCGAAGCAGGTTGGCCTCCACAGGTGCCATGACCCGGTCAATGGTCTCTGTAGTCGGGTTGGGACCATAATGGGCCAGCCTGATTCTTACCGCCCGGTCAAAGCTTGCCTCCTCGGGGGTTCTGTCAGCTGCGCTGGGTCCATTGGTTCCCTCATCCGCTGGTACTCCATCCATTTCCAGCAATAACGTAATAATATCCCTCTTCCTGAGGTTACTGGCTTGTCCCCCTCTTTGCTCCAATAAATCCTTTAGGGTAGCCCTCCTCAGGTTTTGGTATTGTAATTCCATTTAGTCCTGGTTGTAATGGTCTCTTTGGGCGTTGAGGATCATCCCGTCGCTTGCCACCAGTTGTTACGGTACCTCCAGGAACGAAATGTACAAACCGCCGTTTAGCGAGTATTCCCCGTTCGCAATAATGTGGTCGGGTAGCGGGTATAATAAAACCATGCGAACCGCCGGCCAGGGAACACTCCAAACTCCCGAACGGTACCTGTACGGCTAATTCCCTTCACGAGCCGCAAATCCACGAACGGCAATTAATAACCGAACGACAATATCTCCCAAGCGGCAAATAATCCAAATAAGTAGTCTCTCGCCGCTGGTATCCAAATCCCCCCAATAACGAGACCAAGCTCCGCTTTGAGGGTAAAACACGAACTGGTTTACTGTGGGCTACCTGCCCGGTATTTATGCAGGTCTCCCACTTGGTGGACACTCCCCTAGGGGACCAAATGGGAGACTGAAATCACAGAGGGACATGGGGACATTCTGGACATACATCCCCACAATATTCCCAGCATGCAGTACAGTTCCCTCCCCTCTGCTCGGGGGATAATTGGGAAGTAATTCAATTATCTCCCCGAGCAGAGGCAATCGCCATTTTAGATACAAGTTACAAAAACACACAAAAATCTCTAACTTAATAACTGCTGAACATTTTACATCAGTCTTGCATATCCCCAGATAGCCTGGATCTGAGGGCACATTATTGGAGAATAGCGCTCAGATCCCATTCGCACAGTTCAATCGCCATGGAGTCAAAGTCTCTTTCAGTTCTTCGGTATGCGATTGACTCCATGGGACGGCTATCTGGGTTAAGTCCATTCGTGTGGTTGAATCTCCCGAACGGCTGTCATTCGCATGCTTTTGTCGATTGAGAAGGGGAGGTCGACGGCTTCAGCGGTGTTCGGCTGAAAAAGTGTCCGTTTTCCGATCCATGAAATAATCGTCGAACACCGCTGGTCGTTCGCATGGACAAAATGGCCGCCGCCTCGTGGTCGACATACGAACGACGACCACCCGGCATTCGGTTTTTAATTGAGAAGTGTCTGTGGTTAACCGCAACGTTCTAATTGGGATCAATAGGTTAACCAGCAGCACACTTCTCTTCTGGGTGGCCGTCCGTTCGGTAGTTCCGTTCGACAAAACCGACATTCCCTTAAACAAAGCATACGAACGGGGAAATTCATGAAAACGGCAAAACAGACGAACAACGCAGTTATAATCCAGACAGATGGGTCTGTCACAGTGTTTATGTGTGGGAGCCTGTTGCTTAGGTATCTGCCCCCTTCAATTGCACGAGAAAGGTATTTTTACTCCTCTTTTTCCATACAGTGCCTGTTTCACCATGGCTGGTCCTGTCTCCGTGGCTGAAATAATCTGTCTTTATGATCTTGGCTAAGGAAGGATATTGCGCATGCGCAGCAAAACAATGTGCCAATCAGCATCTCCTCATAGAGATGCATTGAATCAATGCATCTCTATGGGAACTATTCAGCGCCTCCATACAGAGCGTGGAGACACTGACTCTGTGCAGCACTGACCAATGAGACTCTAGTGGCCATCTGAGTGACCGTTATTAGGCAGCAATATAAACACTGCGTTTTCTCTGAAAATCCAGTGTTTACATTTAACCCATTAAGGACCAAATATCTGGAATAAAAGGGAATCATGACATGTCATGTGTACTTAAGGGGTTAAAGGTCTGCAGGTACAGGCTATAGAGACCAGAACAACTACATTAAAGGAACACAAACATGTATTCCTGACCCTATAGTGTTAAAACCACTGGACCCCTCATGCCTCCCTAAATATAGCAAAATCTTACTTGTATTCAAGCCTAATGCTGTAGCTCTGCATGCTGTTTGCCTCAGAAAAGCAAGCTGTCTGCTGACATCATCAGAAGTGGTGGCCTGATCCAATCACAGTGCTTCTCCATAGGATTGGCTGAGCAAGCACAATTCAAACACAGCCCTGGCCAATCAGCATCTACTCATAGAGATGAATTGAATCAAAAAACTGGCTCCTAACTTTTATCTAGCTCCTAGATTCTAAACAATTTTTTGCATATCTCTATTAACATGGGGTTTTGCTGTACTCTGGGGATGTAGCTGAACACAAGTTTCTTCTTCTTTTTAAATCAGACAGAATTTGTATTCACAGGCTTTTGGGAGTTCCTCTCTTTTAAAGCATTGGACTTCGACTCGATAGAGGGAGCAACTCACAGAAGCTCATCAGTACAAGTTTCTGTTAATTCAATTAAAAAGATATTAAAAGTAACTGCAATTTGTAATTATTTTGCATCTACATTAGTGGACTAAAATGGCAATTCAAATATCATGACAATTATGTAATCATTTTTCAAAGTGTTTAACTCCCAAGTTGTACCACAGGGGTATTCTGTACATGCAGATGGTTTGCCTACAGTGCCTTTAATAACCTAAGAGCATCAACTGAGGCTCTCAACCTATCACTGGCCACTCTTCTGGAGTAATGGTATGTACTATTTAAATTACTGTACATCCATTGCGAGTAATAGCAAATATTCTAAGCCTGTCACCGGCTCCTAAGGCAATCTTTTTTTATGACCCTTTTGTTGAGAGACAGCTGATGAGCATGGTGTGGATAACTTTGGGGTTAAACTACATGAAAGCAGTTTACCCTGTAAAGTAAGACTGCACCCAGGCAACTTTAGTAAGCTTGTATTTTTTGTGCAAAATACAAAACGCATTTTCACAGTTTCTCTCATAAACTACACATGGTTTCCCCCTTCCTTTTTGTTATTTGTACATATAGTATGCCAGAAGCACACCCCATTTGTCAATTCTATAGATTAAAATATGTATGGTTGTACTTTAAGGGATATTCTAAGTATCAAATATAAAGAAAAATGCATCACTATTTAGTGGATATACCTCCAAGGAATAAATTCAAGCATTTCATTTTGCATTTTTTTTTTTTTTATATTTTTTTAAATTTGAGTATATCTAAAAACTGTTTGCAAAAGCTGCAGATCTCCTGTCTGCATATTTTTCAAGCCCTCTTTATTTTCTCTACCACAGAAAATCCCAAGTAAGAATCTACAATCAAAGACTTCCCAATGCAGCTCACTGAGAAGTCTTAGCAATTTAGGTGGTTTGAGCAATTGCCTGCCTCCTGAATTTAGATTTGCTGAACTTACCAAACTAACATGACCAGCTTTCTAATTGACAGCAAGTGGATTGTAAAAAGGATAACTTATAAAAGTACCAATTTTGTATTGAAATCTGTACTTTTTGGAAAATTTTAAATAGATGACACACTTTCCATACAAAGAACTACAAGCTAGCAAGTGCTTTGTTTGTGTTGAGTGTTCCTTTTAGGACCAAAGCAATTTTGGCACATTTGTTATGTGTGTCACTCTGCATGGTTACAAAATGTATGCCTTAAAGGAACACTACAAGCATAGAAACATAGAATGTGACGGCAGATAAAAACCATTCGGCCCATCTAGTCTGCCCAATTTTCTAAATACTTTCATTAGTCTGTGGCCAGATCATATAGTTAGGATAGCCTTATGCCTATCCCACGCATGCTTAAACTCCCTCACTGTGTTAACCTCCACCACTTCAGCTGGAAGGCTATTCCATGCATCCACTACCCTCTCAGTAAAGTAATACTTCCGGAAATTATTTTTAAACCTTTGCCCCTCTAATTTAAGACTGTCCTCTTGTTGTAGTAGTTTTTCTTCTTTTAAATATAGTCTCCTGTGTTGATTCCCTTTATATATTTAAATGTTGCTATCATATCCCCCCGTCTCGTCTTTCCTCCAAGCTATACATGTGAAGTTCCTTTAACCTTTCCATGTAAGTTTTATCCTGCAGTCCATGAACCAGCTTAGTAAGTAGCACGTCTCTGAACTCTCTCTAAAGTATCAATAACCTTCTGAAGATACGGTCTCCAGTACTGCGTACAATACTCCAAGTGAGGTCTCACCAGTGTTCTGTACAATGGCATGAGCACTTCCCTCTTTCTACTGCTAATACCTCTCCCTATACAACCAAGCATTCTGCTAGCATTTCCTGCTGCTCTATTACATTGTCTGCCTCTCTTTGTCATCAGGAATAATTACCCCTAAATCCCTTTCCTCGGATGTTGAGGCAAGGACTATGAAATATTCTGTACTCTGCCCTTGGCTGTAGTGGTTATAGTTCCAGTAGTGCCCTTTCACAATCACTCCCTCGCCCCACCATTGTAAGTAATGAAACCGTTTTTTGAATGTTTTGACTTCTTACTTGGGTTTTGTTGGGTGCAGCCCCCTGCTTCCACTACAAATGGCGGAGAGTCATTGCTCATTGGCTGAGAAAAACCGACAGCTCTTTTGTATCTCTTTTGGAAGTATCTGTTATGGTGCTAATAGTGTTCCTTTTAAGGCATATGTTTTGTAACTATGCAACCATGTGTTTATATAATTGTAGATTATGCAAACTTATGTTATGTACTTATAATCATAATTTTAGTAATGACAGGAGGCTTCATATTTTGCATTGACTTTCTTTACTTTAAAACTCCAGCAGCAAACAAGTCAATCAAAAACTCTAACCAATCAAAAACAACCAGTCATCAAATATATAGGCAAGGATAGCTCCCAACTAACTCTTCCTTTGATGTGAGCGTAGATAATTCAGCAGGAACAGAAACGGTAGAACTTGAACTTTCTGATAACTTTAAATAACCACGTAACGGTAAGGCAGAAATATCCCAATTGTATTCGGTGATATTCATACTGAAATAAACAAGAATCAAGTGAAAGGGTACTTGCAATGACTGTAATTGAACGTCTTATTACTTTAAATATAGAATAGTCATAAGGAGTTATGAAAAAATATATATACAGAAACCACTATAACAGACTAAATCAACTAGACAAACTTAGTAGAAATATATAAAATCCATGTTCTACCTTGACTAAACTATAGAAAATATATAAAACAAGTAGAACAAAATATGAGAAGCCTTCTGTCATTACTAAAATAAATATAAGTACACTACATTGGCATAATCTACAATTTTACCACATGGCAGGAGGCTTCATATTTTCCATTTTTAACGCTTTTCAATTAGATAAAAAGCAGCGTGAGAAGGCCTAAAATAAAGAACCCGAAAAGTGTCCTCCCGCGAACAATCTGCCGAGTGCATGAAGTCTGTGAGAGATGCAGTAAAAAAGTAACCGCTGCGCCCTGTATGGTGAGCGCCAAAACAAGATTCCATACCCACTAAAGTAAGAATCCAACTTACCCATCGAGCGAGGGTAGTAGTAGAGACAGGTTTGTGTGGTATTGTGTATGACACTAGAAGTTGACTTGTCGGAGCACCACTTAAAGGAGCCATAGATTCCACGTAATAAAGTAAAGTCTAAACACCCAATTTAAGATTCCGTAGGGAAAAAAAATGGATAAAAAAACCTTTTGTTGAATTTGTCTTAGTACTCCTCAACAGCAAGAAGGACGCTCCATCTGGTGTGAAGGACAAACCGTTGACATCGAAGGCCTGAACGTCTGCTACTCGTCAAAGAGACTAGTAAAATCAACATCGTAAGTTCTGCTGAAAGTTGACGCAGTGTCAGTGAAACATTGCCTGGCCAATCCCGACAAAATCGTAAAACCCTGTCAACTTCCCAAAGCCTCAAATATTTCGGAGCTGGAGGCCATGATAGCCGATTACCTCTCAGGAGTCTACAAATCAGAGGGTTTTGACCCACTGGAAGACACTGGATCGGAACGTCGGCCGCCGAAATGCCTATCGAGTGACATTTAATGAACCTATAGGAACGTCCCGACTCGAATAAGTAAGAAAATTTAAAATAGTGGGGATAGGTGCTTTAAAGGGATCGGAGTCCCTCTCCAAACACCAGCTAGACCATTTGTTCCAGGAGACGCAGTAACTTATCGTTCCGGTGCCCATGAGTCCAATAGTCAGTCTAGCCTGTGTACCAAGCTCCCTTGAAATCATCCAATCCACTAGAACCAGTCGGTCTTGCAGTACCAGGGGGTTAGTAGAAGGGGAAACGAAGGTATGATGAAAGGATGGTTGTATGACAGTTCCAGCATATCTGGGAACCACGCAGAGTGGTGTTGGGAGGAGCAGAGAGATTCTCTGGGTTCGTACTTGGTGTATCACTGTCGCCAACATGGAGAAGGGAGGAAAAGTGTAAGCTCCCTGGTTCCGCCAGTCCTGGAGGAACGCGTCTGCTGCTTCGTATTCTGGATCCGGTAGCCAGATGAAGAACCTGGGAAGTTGATGGTTGGTCTGTGAGGCGAAGAGGTCAATTATCAGAGGACCCCTGCATTCGTATAATTTGTAGAAGATAGACTCGTGGAGATGGCAGTCTTTTCCATCCCTCCAGTGTCAGGAGTACCAGACTGCCATAAGATTGGAAATTCCTGGTAGATATATCCGCCAGTCAGACATGTGGCTGACCAGACCAGACTGCGAATAGCAAACAAGCCTGCTATCCGTTCCAAGCAATTTATGTGTTAGTCCTTCTCCTCGATTGACGATGGTCCTCCTGTGGATAAGTTTGCACAATGTGCTTCCCAACCCCATAGTCTGGCGTCCGATTCCACCAAGAAATCCGGTGTGGGACCAAATATGACTTTCCCATCCCAGGCTTGTATATGGAGGAGCCACCATCGGAGTTCTGTTCGTACCTCCATTGTGAGTGGTACTATCTGATCGCAGGAGAATCCTGACCTTAGGTAATGTGCCTTCATTGTTGCAAGGCTTGTTAGTGTAGAGGTCCTGGATAAATAGCCTAAATAAAAGCAGAGAGGAGTCCCACAACCCGAACGAGGAGACTGAGACGGATGTGATCCATGTTCAAAACCTTCCGAATTTCTTTTCGTATAGCAGCTAGCTTTTTGAGGGGTAAACTGAGCACGCAGGAGGTTGAGTCGATCTTGAACCCCAGAAATTGGACAACTTGGGAAGGTTTCAGTGGTGATTTTGTCATGATTCACCAAGAATCCCAATGACTCGAGAAAATCTACTACAAATTTTGTCTGAGGGCGTAGTCGCGAAATCGTGTCGCAGAATAGAAGCAAATCGTCAAGGTAGATTATGCACCGAATCCCTAGTGAACGAAAGCGTGCCATGACCGGCTTCAAGAACTTTATAAAGCAGCACGGAGCCGTGCATGGTAGGCATGTGAACTGACTTGTCCGGTAGAGCTATCGGAAACGTAGGAATTTTCGTCATGATTGAGCTACCGGTACTGAGAGGTACGCGTCCTTGAGATCCAATCTGGTGAAGCAATTGTTTAGAAGGCACAGATCGCGAAGTAGGTGGATCCCTTCAATTTTGAAGTGATGGTATACTCCGAAGGAGTTCAGTTGTCGTAGATTGATGACTGGGTGAAGTGAAGTTCTCTGGTGTTTTTCTGCACTAGGAATATGTTGCTGTAGAAGCCATTGACGCCTTGAGTGTATTGCACTGCGCCTTTGGAGAAAAGGGTTCAGATTTTGCTGGATGGCGAGGAAAGGGTTAAATCTTACCTTTTTTCCAGCGCCGGGCGGGGAGCTCTCCTCCTCATCTCCGCCTCCTCTCCTCCTCTTCAGCTGCATGTGCATAATGCTTTCCTATGGACGCTGGCGTCTTCTCACTGTGATTTTCACAGTGAGAATCACGCAAACGGCTCTAGCTGTCAATGAGACGGCCACTAGAGGCTAGATTAACCCTATTATAAACATAGCAGTTTCTCTGAAACTGCTATGTTTATAATAAAAAAAAAAAAAGGGGGGGGGGGTTAATCCTAGAGGGACCTGGCACCCAGACCACTTCATTAAGCTGAAGTGGTCTGGGTGCCTAGAATGGAACTTTAACGGAGGCGGGGTTGTAGTTGACACGGCAGGGAGTGGAACTTGATAACGTACCCCTGTAACGTTTGTTACAGGATCCATGTGTCCGAAGAGATTTCCTTCCAGATCTGTAAATAAAGTGTAGAGACATTTGTATGGCAAAGTGGACTCGCCTGTGTTAAATTTTCCCCGAACCTCTGCCTCGGTAGCCTCTGACTTTGTCCGTTCCCCCTGTAGAATGATTAGGTCCGCGAGGTGGATGTTGGTTAGAAAGAGTATGATGGAAAATTTGGATCCTCGGTCGACCAGCCTCCCAAAACCTCGTTCAGGCTGAGATTGGAATACTTGTCTTGATGTGGAATCAATCAATAAATTGATTATCTTGCATATCTGCCTTGGCCAAATTAAAGAAGTAATGTGTGCACGCTCCTAAAGTAATTCACACCAGACACAGGTTTCGGGTTAATGAAAAACTTGAGGAATGTTTATTCTGAGGGGACGGCATGTTCCTTATAAAGCAAAATTACATCATATGCATTGTCAGAGATAACATGAACTAATACATCAATAATTTGGTTAGGTGTTAAGTGGTTCATTTAGTGCTCTTCCTACTGGGTGTGATGTCACTGGTATCTTGGAGGTCTCCCCCAGATTCCAGCGCCATCTTGTTAATGAGGGTGTTAGTTGATGTCAAAAAGGAAACTCCCTAGCGGCCATTTTAGGTAAATCACATATAAAGTTGAATAATGCTGATTGTAGTTATGCTGAGTAAATAGGCATTTTACTAACATGAATTGGGTCAGTATTTTTGTCCACAACAGTCCCCCCTTAAAATGACTATTTACGAAAGAGAGAGAGAAAGGCAGACAACTAACTAACCCTAATGATGTCCCTAACTGGCTGCAGCTCATCTGTCTGATCAGGCCTCGAGCACTTCACTGCGCAGGTATCCCGTAGTGGCTAACCCACATCTCCTGCGTCAGACTTCCCGTAGAGACAGACGCTATCCCTATGCTGTCCCTATATGGAAGTAGTTGTCTGTTTGAGGTGGTGGGACTGAAGAGGTGTGTGTGCGGGGTGTCACAGTCCATGTCGTCAGTATCCTGATGTAGGAATGTAGGTGTAGTGCGGTCATTAGTCTGATCTACAGTTTTCTGTAAATATTTCTGCACACAGGGCATCACACAGCAAGTCAGGAAGAGAAAGAGAATTACCACAGTAAGGACTGCCATACCTACTTGAAAGAGCGTTTCATCCATCCAAACCATCTGCCCCATGAATTGGGGACTCCCGAATTCCTTTTTCATTTGTCAGATAGACTTTCTAACTTCTCTATGGCCATGGTTACCTTACCGTTGGGGCCTGTATTGTCTGGGATGAAGGTACAGCATGTCATGATATCGGGGAGTATATCTACTAGGATCATGTCTAAGGCCATTCGATCTGAAATGTCATTTGGGTGGTAGTCTGTAATTGTTCTGCTAAGCCCTGAAGGGCATCTCTGGTATAATTGACAAATCGTTGCTGGTTATAGTAGATATAATTGATCCAGTTAACATTCTTGTTAGTGGTGATGAGTGGGATCAAGGATTCGAATCCCGCCGCCACCTCATCTCTGGCCTTGAATTCATTTGGTAGCCCCATTGGCACTCCAATGGCATTGATATATAGGTGTGTGGCAAACCTAGCCACTTGGACATTATTTTATACTGTATCTTTAAGGGTTGCCGGTATGGGGTTCCTATTGTATGTTATAGCGTGTACTGTAATGCACTGTTCCTAATGTATTGCCTGCCTGGGCTATCTGCCGAACGCAGATAGCTGATTCCTTTTGTTTCACGGCCGGCACCTTTGCGGGCCATTCGGGAACCGAACAACATCTCATTTAATAGCCCACACACTTAGAGGCGTGTGGCGCCTATTAACCAATTGCAACAATGTTGCAATTGGTAATTAGAGGCTCTCCTGGGTGGCCGTCGTTCGACTACCGACCATGCGGCCGGCGGCCATCTTGGATCCTTTGTTCCCTCAGCTGTGTTTGGTCGTCGAGCGCATGGTACTAAAAACGGCTACTCGACGGCACGAACACCGCTGAACCTCCAGACCGTTCGGGAGGTCCGGGACATTCGGTATTTTATTCCCTTATTTGTAATCGGTGTTTTCAGGCTATGTGTTGGTGAATGTGTTTGTGTTTTTCGTGCGGCGTTCGGTTGTTTTAGCTGGGATCTGAGCGGTAATCTCACGAATGATGCGCTCAGACCCCAGCTATCTACCGAACGTCAATTCGTTTAAATAACCCAGATATTCGTGAAGTTATTGAATTTAATATGAATTGTGAGTTCTGCTGCATGAGGGATAATCCACCTAACGGTATATTCCAGTGGGAGGATCCCTCTCGTGCAGCAGTGCCTGATGGGAAAAATGTCTTGTGTTGTAAGTCCCCCATGTAGTCCACTCTGGGAATGTCCCTGGGAGGGGACTCAGGAAACCCCTTGCATGGGGACTTGTATAAATTGTGGAGCTGAATTAAAGGACCTCAGTTGACTCCCAGCCTATGTGTCGTCTAGTTCTTGGGAAGGAAGGGTTACTGCAGTGCTGTTTGAATTATTGTATGCTGATTCCCTGGATTATCCTTTGTTGTTCCTGTTACCCAGCGGAGATATCGTGGATTATACTGCCTCTCCGCTACAAGGTGTGGGTCGAAACTACCTCGAATGGGGGTTTCTCTTTTTACTCTAAGATACGTGTGTGGTGAATCGTATGGGCCTTGGTGATTATCAGAAATTATGTGTATGGGCATAATAACTTTGGTGAGAGCTCACTCTCCCCACCACAGGCCAGTCATTTTTGATGTGAGCTGCATGTCACCAATAAATGTCTCCCCGGACTTAACTTGATTTGCTAATAGGACAATGGGAGGTTCTCGATAAGTGGCACAGTAGCCAGAAGGGAATTTACCTGTAGCTCCATGTAATGTGTAGCAAGTGTAGTTACCTGGGTACACGGTGACTCCATCAGGTGGCCTGGTACTCCCTTGGGTTATTGGGTAAACCTTTTTTCCATGATTCACACACTGATGAATTTACTGCTGACTGTGCATAAAGGCTTAATAAACACATTTCAATATCTGGAGGTAAATTTAAAGGCACTGTACCCAGATGGGGTCGATCCACACCACAAACATAACAGTTGGTCTTGTTGTGTGAATTAGCATTATACCTCATCCACTCAAGCCATAGATTAGTATCTGAAAACCCGTTCTCCACAGCCATATTGTCTTCAAATGTGGGATTGGCCATAGCCACCATGTCTTTAAGGGTTTTGATGTGTTGTTTGAGAGGGTTAATGGTCATTTGTGTGGAGCCTACCCAGTCAGGTGATGTAAGCATGTCTTGTAAATAGAAGGTCCCCAACTTATGTGAGACATCCCCTTTCCAATACATTCCCATTACGTACTCACAGGCGTCTCCTGGGCTAGGATGTTCTATGTTTAAGGTGAGCTTCATTGGGGTAGACCCTGTTGGCTTGCACAAGGTCATTCTGTATAACATGGATTTCCCATTTCTATCAACTCTATCTAAGGCACTTTGTGGTCTGTAGCCCCATGGTCGACCCGTATTCCAACCCGCTGCTTTCCAGGTGCTACAGTGATGTCCCCAATGCCCACCTGTCACACAAATATATGGATCCTTTTTGTTTGGTATGTCTTTGTATATTGCTGAATGTTGTGACTGTGGAAAGATACAAGGAACAATATCACAGTAATCAAAGGTAAAAGTCGCTACATGTGTGTTTGAAGAGTTCTACCAGAATGTATAAACATGATTATCTTTGGTAATAGCAACTTGTTGGGCCTTTAAAAGGCCTAGCAGCAGACGTAGGCACAGGAAACTCATGATTTGGCGGGATCTGCTTCCTCTGGATCAGGGACTTTCTTCCAATGCGAGGCGTGTATCCAGGTATTCTTCCCAACCAACTTTACAGAGGTAGATGTAGTCAATAGGACCTGGAATGGACCATCAAACTTTGGCTCAAGAGTGTGTTTTCTTAGGAACTTCTTGAACATGACCCAGTCACCAGGAAGTAACTTATGTGTACCCGTATCTGTCTCTGGATCTGGAATAGAAGAAAACACCTGTGCATGGATTTTGGTCAAGGTATGAGAGAGTGCAGTTATATAATCTACCATTGCGTCTGACTGAATTTGGAGTTGTTGAGAAAAGTAACAGCCTAACCTGGGTGCTGTTCCAAACAAGATTTCATAGGGGGACAGGTTAAACTTCCCTCTTGGGGTGTACCTTACACTGAACAATGCTATGGGAAGATTCTCCGGCCAGGGTAGGTTAGTTTCTTGGGACATTTTAAGCATTCTGGCTTTTAGAGTGCCATTTATGCGTTCTACCTTACCACTACAATTTGTGGGTGATAGGGTGTGTGGAATGCAAGGGTCACCCCCAGTGCTGCCCAGATCTCCTTGGTTAGCAACGCGGTGAAGGATGTACCCTGGTCACTTTCAATTACTTCAGGGACTCTGTATCTGCAGATGATTTCGGTGAGTAGACTCTTTGCCGTGGTTTTCGCAGTGAGATTAGTAATTGAACATGGCAGTAAAGGAGATAGAAGCTTGAAGACGAGACAGAACATCTGCTCCTAAAAGGTTAATTCGATAGGTAGATGAAACAACGAACCGAGAGAGAATGTCAGAACCAACCAGTAAGAGCTTAGTCAACGAGTTATTTCTGGGGGTACCGTCGACACCTACTCAAACATCTGTGTCAGATAGGAAAGATGGATCAGTCAGGTCTTGTTCTCTGAGAACACTGCGGGCTGTAGCTAGGGGTCCTCCCTTGTCCCCTGTAGACACTGCCTTAATAGGGGTGTTAGACACAGGTTTGCCGGTTACCTATTGTACAAGGTCTAGATGAGATTGATCAGGGCCAGTGTAATGACGTGTAGGTGTGGTGGAGTGGCTGGCCTGATGGGTTTGACGTGTAGGGCAATAATGACTCGGTACTGGGTGTTTATATTGCTGGAAATCATCTGTATCGTAACTATCAGGGACGGGGTGAGTATTGGATTGAGAGGGTTGGTAGACAGCTTTGGCGTATTCCTGAGGAGGGTAATACGATGCCTGAGGATATACCTGTGGGGTGGCCACAGGGGCATTGGGGTACATATGGGGGTCTAATGGTCGGCTGTCTAGGCACCCTGGGGTGTGGGATTCTCTTCAGAAATGGCTGGTTGGTTACAATTAAAGCATGCCCTGGACTGAGGTCTAGGTGCCATGTGCTGTCCCTGCGCAGCTGGCAGGGTGGGTATCTTGGGATAACCTGGAGGCACCTGGGTGGGTCTGGTGGCAGGGCTGTTAACGGAAAACATAAGAGGATTACTTTTCCTTTGGGGCGGCTTTAGAGCAGATTCTAGGCCCTTGGCAACTAGTAAGAGAGTGTCCAAAGGAATAATTCTGTATTCAGGGCGAGAGAGCATTAAGCCTTTCCTGATGGCTTCTTTAAGGCCAGCAACAAAGGCAGCTGATAACATCTGGGTATGTGCTTTATTATATACACTGAATCCGAGATTGGAGAAAGTTTGAGTCAAACATTAATGGTATTTTCCCACAGATTCAAATTTTCTTGTATAATGTCATTTATACAAGTGGCTTGGTCAGCTAGTTTATCCTGGGCCCAGACCTGAAGCTGTTCACAGAATGTAATACCTGACTGGTAATCCATATCGGTAGTGAGTAGAGCGTCATTAAAACTTCTTTCCATAATGGGCCAATAGGCATCCCCAGCCTTGATCTCACACAAACTATACAGATCATGCCAGTCTTACGGATCTGGGCAATCCTCCGATAGAAGGGCATGGGCTGCTTCTCAGGGTCAGGGAGAGAGGTTACTAGGGTTGCAGCTTGAGATGGGTTGAACGTGACACATCGGGGGAGCCCCTTCCACTAGTGGTAAAGCGGGGGTTGCTTGTCTCTGGGAAACCCTATTATTTGAAGGGCGGAATGGGCTAAGCCCTTGTACATTGTCATCCTCTGGGGGAACTGAGAATGGGAGACCATGGTAACTAGCAACATCTGGTGAATTAGGGGCTTGAGCGGCTGGAGCATCGGAGCCGGGAGTACCGACAGCTATGGCCTGGGGGGTAACTAACTGGGAGGTAGCAGGATGGAAGCCTGACGCGGCAGGGGAAATGCCTACAGCAGGGGGCTGTCCCGACACGATAGATTAATTCGACCCAACGATCGTGATTGGGTAACTGGGAGTAGCCATGGGAGAGGCAGGAACAGGAGTCGGACTGGGTGAGGGGGTGGGCTGAGTAGGTTGAGGGAGATGAGTGGAGATCAGTGACGAAAGGTCGAAGGAGGGGGTGGCAACAGGATTGGAAGCGGGAAGAGGAGAGAAATCTGGAACGGGGTCAGGAGGCATGGTGGGGAGAGGAGGGGGAGTAGCAGTAGTAGAGGGAATAGTAAGGGAAGCAGAGAGGGCGGAAATGAGTGATGATAGATCGGGGGAGAGAGGGACAACAGGAGTGGAGGCAGGAAGAGGAGAGAAATCTGGAACTGGGACAGAAGGGGTGGCGGGGAGAGGAGAGGAAGCAGCAGGAGTAGAGGGAAGAGCAAGAGATGGAGATATGGCAGAGTGATGCGACAGGGGGAACAACGGGTGAAGGCGAGAGGGGAACAGGAGTAGAGGGAACAAATAGGGAGAGGAACTAAAGGGGGGTCAGGGGAGACAACACGTAAAGGTGGGAGGGGAGCAGGAATAGGAGGGATGACAGGGGGAGGTGAGAGAGGGGTGATGGAGGGAGGTAGCTGAGGGACGGCATCCGTGGTGACAAAGGAAGGTGGAAGAGGGGCGGGATTAGAGGGAAGTGGGAGGGAGACCGGAGTAATAGGTAGTGTGGAGGTAGGTGGGAGAGGGACGGGATAATAGGATCCATCCGCCCCGAGAACGGGGTACAGAGTGGTGGGGACAGGAGGACCTATGACAATTGGAGGCGATGACTGGGGAGGCGGGGCGAGATTCATTCACGGTATTCTGGGCGACATCATAGGGCGGTGGCCGGGGAACATCAACGTTCGTTTCATCATTACAATACACAAATCGTTTGTCCTTCAAAATCCATTTCTTCCTCTGATAACCCTCCCGCTTGAGTCCTCTTGCTACCCGATACCAAGCTTCCACAGCTTTCGTCAACCCGTTGTCCAATAGCAAACCCTCTTTATCAATGAGCAATTTCCTCCAAAACTCTGGCTGCAATCTACCACTTGGTGACATTTGAAAACCACAAATCTTTGCTATCTTCTTTATCTTTAACATAGCCTCTTCTCCTGCTCT
The DNA here is from genome assembly GCA_933207985.1 of Pelobates cultripes. NCBI lineage: Eukaryota > Metazoa > Chordata > Amphibia > Anura > Pelobatidae > Pelobates > Pelobates cultripes. The sequence goes on from OW240913.1 coordinate 236,038,274, forward strand.
CTCTTTAACAATTATCACAAGATAAATCGCCTTTAGAGGGTCTGGCATGTTCCTGTCCCATTTTTACCAAACAAAGCTTTCCCTGTAAGAGGGACAGAGAGAGAGAGAGAGAGAGAGAGAGAGAGAGAGAGAGAGAGAGAAGAAAAAGGAATGTCTACAGTGCTCGACTGCCATGAGGAATTGATTCCTGTGCGTCTTCCCTGGCCACGGATCTGAGCGGGCGAGCGTGGGTGACTAACACAGGTCTGGGCAACAAGTACAGGAGAGGTAGATAAAGGAGAAGGTGAACGTGGAGAGACTAATCAGAAGACTTTTACAGGAGTCACAGATATAGAGATGTGCACATAATCTGGAATCAAGGACAACACACACACAACCATGGTACTCACACTATGACAACAACTGAAAAGAAAAAAAATAGTATAACAAGGAACAGTAAAACTACGAACATAACTAAACAGTAAATAAACCCTGTTCTACTCTGAACAGTACAGCAAAATTCACAGCCTTTCTCTAGGCAGATGCGTTCCCTGCCCGCTAGGCAGTCAAGCTATAAAATCCCCAGCCTTTCTCTAGGCGGTCCCCAGCACTACACTGGGCGGACAAAATTCCCAGCCCTTTACCGGGCGGCTCCCAGCCCTTTACCAGATGGATTGCGTCCCCTGCTCGCTAGGCAGTCAAGCTATAATGATAAAAAAAGCACAAACCACACACCAGCCGTCTACACTCGAGAGGCAGATAGGCAATCGACAGGTTAGTTTTAAAAAGGCACCGGATAAGAGATTACCTGTCTTGTAGCCTTCTGGAAGCCGGAAGTGGACATGGAGACAGACCGACACAAAACAGGAGAATACAGGCAAATCGCCGTATTAGAAGGTGATCAGGCTACGGTTTTCCCACTTTCCGGAGCCCCATGTTGCGCGCCAAATGATGTGGAATCAATCAATAAACTGATTATCTTGCGTATCTGCCCCGGCCAAATTAAAGAAGTAATGCGTGTGTGGCAAACCTAGCCACTTGTAATATTCTGGACTATGTGCATAAAAAGGTTGCCTGTATTAATCCCTGTAACTTCTGGTATAACCTGGCTGTACACTGTGTCTTAATGTATGTTTGCATTGAATTCGTACGCTAGCAGCCAAAAGCCGCTAGCATTCATGTGTTTCGTTTCACGAACAGCAACCTTACAGGCTGTTCGTGACCCGAATTAGCTACCCCCTAATAGCCCACACATAGAGGGACGTGTGGCGCTCATTAACCGATTGCAACAACGCGGCGGTCGACCATCTTGGATCCTTTGTCTCACCAGCGGGGTTTGGTCGTCGAGCGCGTGGAGCCGAAGTCGGCTACTCAACGGCACGAACCCCGATGGACTTCCAGGCCGTTCCGGAGCTCCGGTATTTCCCTATTACAGTTCCCCATCAGTGTTGGGTAATTTCAGATGAACTCATGGGCAAAGTGTATTTCGTGCGGCGTTCGGTTGTTTTAGCTGGGATTTGAGCGGTATTCTCACGAAAGGTGCGCTCAGACCCCAGCTATCTACCAAACGTCCATTTGTTTAAATCACTCAAGTATTATAAAAGTTATACATTTTAATGTAAAATGTCGGTTCTGCTGGACGGAGAGATAATCCACTTAACGGTACATTCCAGTGGGAGTATCCCTCTCGTCCAGCAGTGCCTGATGGGAGAAAAGGTCTGAATGTTCACTTCCCCATGTAGTCCCCTACTGTATTACCCCTGCTATGTCAGTATAGAAACCCCTTGCATGGGGACTTGCTTAAATACTGGATGCTGTGAATAAAAAAACCTCAGTTGACTCCCAGAACTGTATTTCGTCCGGTTACTGGGGGATTTGGGATATTGCCTTACTTTTCAGCGCTTGACTGGATTACCTTCTTTACCATCGGAGATCGTGGGATTTAATATTGCCGCTCCGCTACAATTGGTGGCAAGCGACGGAATCCAACCTTACAGCCGAAACGCGCCGTTCGGATAAAGTGAAACTACCGAATGAGAAAAGGGAATGGTAATTCGTATACAGCAGAGAACCAAACGAGAAAACTGAATGGGGACGGATTACACTGCATTGAAAAGGCAGACACTAAGGAACTGCTGGAAGCCAGGGGAAAGATAACCAGCAACAAGCCGAAAGCAGTGCTGATGGAGGGAGACAGAGCCCACAGTGTTGCACCCCCACCAGCCATGGAGGATACCCTATACCAAAGAGAGATGAGAACCAGGATGGAGTTTCTGCCGCAGCCAGTACCCTTGGAAATATTGACCGTACTGATGGCGGATGTGCAGGAGTATGTGATGGCACACAGTCCGCAGGAGACACTGTCCAGAGCAGAATCCATTACTGCCGCCGTCTACAGCCAGGTAAAACCCAAAATCCCATACCATGCCTTTAAAATGTTTTGTGAGGAGAAGGTTGATGGGTATTTACAGGATTTCGAGAGGCTGTGTGATTTACATGACTTGGAGCAGGCAGTGTAGGTACCGTGACTGGCAGACAAACTTTCAGGGCGGGCAGCAGAAGCCTATCGCGTTGTACCCAGAGAGGACAGCAAGGATTATAACAAAGTAAAACGGGCGATACTGGAAAGATATGCCATTACCCCGGAGGCATACCGGCGCAAGTTTAGAAGCTTGCGCAAACCGGAGAAGGATTCTCATGCTGAGTGGGCGCACAAGCTAGATCAAGCATCACAGGGGTGGATACAAGCAAGCCAAGCCACCACTATGGAGGAGTTGCGACTATTGATGCTGTTTGAGCAATTCTTTAATGGCTTGTCCCCAGAGGCACAAGAATGGGTGAGAGACCGCAAACCTCTCACCCTAACTGAAGGAGCCCGATTAGCAGACCAGCATTTTGACGCAAGGAGGCATCACTGGCACCTAAACAGGAATTACCCTCGAACCACTGTGCAATCCAGTGCAGTGACACCTACAGCCTCCCCAGCAACACCTTTTCGACCAACCCAAGTGAACCAACCTCCACCCTCCCGGTATAATGGCAGGGCTAACATCCAATGCCATACCTGCCGGCAGTGGGGACATATGTCTCGAGAGTGCACGCAGAACAGGAGCCGACAGGCATGCAACCAAGTCAGACAGAACCCGGCACCAAGGGCCGCCGCTCATCATGTAGAACCAGCCACCAAGGAGATACTGAGCGCTCAGGCTGAAGAACTCCTGGGAATACTTCACGAAGTGATGTCAGTTCAAGCCACTGACAACAGGCAACATCATCGCCAGATAGTGACACTGGAGGGGAAAGAAGTACAGGGGCTCCGGGATTCAGGAGCCACCCTAACTTTTGTAGCACCCCATTTGGTTCCAGGTTCAGCACACACCAGCGGATCCGTGGCAGTACGAGTTGCAGGGGGAGCAGTGTACCGACTACCCACGGCCAAAGTGCATTTGAATTGGGGTGCTGGGTAGGGGATGGTAGAGGTGGGCCTGAAGTTACCCGCGAATGTTGTACTGGGGAATGACTTGGGCCAGATGACCTCTGCTTTTATACACCAGGAAGCACATCCAGTGACCACCCGGCAGCAGGCTCGCACCATGGTTCCACCAGCACACTCTGAGGCTCAGGTAAGAGACAATGACACCCACACGACACGTATGACCTGGGATTCCCCAACTAAATTTGAGTCAGAGGTGAAGTTAGACCCCACACTACAGGTATACAGGGACAGATCAGGCCGGGTTAGAGGGGGAGCGGTATACATGGGAGAAAGGGCTATTGTATCGCATTGCTGAAAAAGTAGTGGGGGGATCGGTCACAGTAAAGACTAAACAATTAGTAGTCCCCCAAAAGTATAGGCAAGAACTGCTTAGGATTGCTCAAGACATTCCCTTGTCTGGGCATCTGGGAATGACACGTACCCGATACCGGTTGACCCACACCTTCTTCTGGCCAGGGATTTCTAAAGATGTGCGGCAGTACTGCAACTCATGTGACATTTGCCAGTAAGTGTGCAAGCGGGGTGACCGCCACAAAGCAAAATTATGCCCTCTTTCAATTATTGAAGAACCTTTCAGTAGGGTGGCCGTAGATATAGTGGGCCCCTTGCCCAAGCCCAGCCCCTTTGGTAAGAGATATATTTTAACAGTAGTGGACTACGCCACCCGGTACCCGAGGCAATCGCCCTCTCCAACATTCATGCAGAAACGGTAGCTGAGGCCTTAATGAAAATATTCTCCAGGGTGGGGTTTCCCCAAGAGATCATATCCGATAGGGACACCCAGTTCACCGCCGAGGTCACCCAACAACTTTGGAGGATATGTGGCATTATGCCGATAGTGAAATGGTAGCCTATCACCTCCAGTCCAATGGTTTATGCGAAAGGTTTTTACGGTACCCTGAAGCAGATGCTCTGTACGTTTGGAGAGGCCCATAAGGACTGGGAGCGATTTCTACCCCATCTGCTCTTCGCCTATAGAGAGGTACTACAGGAGTTGACAGGGTTTTCCCCTTTCGAATTGTTGTTTGGGAGAAGAGTGCAAGGGCCGTTAGATTTAATTAGGAAGCATTGGGAGGGAGAGAGTAGCCCAGATGGGACCCCCCATTGTACCTTACGTGTTGGAGTTCAGGGACCGCCTGGAAGCCCTAACCCAGGCCGTGCGCACCAACCTCCAGGCGGCCCAACAACGCCAGTGCCGCTGGTACGATAGGGGAGCCAGAGACCGCAGCTTTCAAGTGGAACAGAAGGTTTTGATTTTAAAACCTGTCCACACAGACAAGCTGCAGGCCATCTGGTAAGGCCCATACTAGGTGGTGGAACAGAGATGTGACACCACCTATGTGATTGGCCCCTGCTCAGGGGTAGGGAAGAGACGCATGCTCCACGTGAATATGCTCAAACCCTATCATGAGAGGATAGAGGACGTTGCAGCAATATGCGCCTCCACCTCTGAGGATCAGGAGAACCTGCCACTACCTATTAGAACACGACGACCAGACCGAGCCCTCCACGGGGGTTCAACTGGGGGAGCGGCTAAGCCCTCAGGAGCGGGCCCAGGTACAAGAGTTGATAGCGGCTAAAGGAGCCACCTTCTCCAATTTGCCTGGGTACACTCCGCTAGCCACTCACAGAGTCGAGACCCCTGGACAGCTACCTATGCGGCAGACCCCATATCGTATCCCGGAAGCAGTCAGGGAACATATGAGGAAAGAGATTGAGGAAATGTTGCAGCTAGGGGTCATTGAACATTCCGATAGCCCCTGGGCATCACCGGTAGTTCTGGTACCTAAGAAGGATGGCACAACATGTTTTTGTGTCGACTGCCGGAGGCTAAATGACAAAACTGTGTCTGATGCCTATCCGATGCCCCAGATAGACGAGCTGCTGGATAAGATGGCAAGAGGCCAGTATCTCACTACCATAGATTTATGTAAGGGATACTGGCAAATTCCACTAGCCGAGGATGCCATCCCCAAGTCGGCGTTTGTCACCCCCTTTGGCCTGTACCAATTTCGGGTCATCTCATTCGGAATGAAAAATGCCCAGATGACCTTTCAGAGGCTGGTAGATCGGCTACTGGATGGGTTCCAGGAATATGCATGCGCATACCTGGACGATATCGCTATATATAGCCAGACCTGGGCAGAGCACCTCCAACACATAGGAGCCGTGAGTGATCGTATCAGAGAGGCAGGGCTGACGCTGAAACCTAGCAAGTGTCATATAGGGATGGCAGAGGTGCAGTACTTGGGCCACAAGCGGGCAACAAAAACCCGAACCCGCCAAAATTGAAGCCGTGGCTAAGTGGCCCACCCCTAGGACCAAGACCCAAGTGCTAGCTTTCCTGGGTACTGCAGGGTACCATAGAAAATTTGTGCCCAATTATAGTGCCCTGGCCAAACCCTTGCCTTACTTGACCCGCAAGAACCTTCGACAGGTTGTCTGGGCCCCAGAGTGTGATCAGGCATTTAACCAACTCAAGACGGCTCTAACTAATGCACCAGTACTTGCTGCTCCTGATCCAACGAAACACTTTCTTGTTCACACAGAAGCTTCAATGTTTGGATTGGGGGCAGTACTGAGCCAAGTTGGAGCAGATGGCGAAGAACATCCCGTAGCATATGTAAGTCGGAAACTATTGCCACGGGAAGTGCGCTACGCCGCCATCGAGAAAGAATGCCTGGCCGTGGTGTGGGCCCTCAAAAAGTTGCAGCCGTACTTATATGGACAACCTTTCTCCTCCGGACATCCCCAAGCCGATCCGTTGGGATCAGACTGTGTATGCCGGCTTGAATCTGGGGGAGCATTGTGGCAAACCTAGCCACTTGTAATATTCTGGACTATGTGCATAAAAAGGTTGCCTGTATTAGTCCCTGTAACTTCTGGTATAACCTGGATGTACACTGTGTGTTAATGTATGTTAGCATTGAATTCGTATGCTAGCAGCCGAAAGCCGCTAGCATTCATGTGTTTCATTTCACGAACAGCAACCTTACAGGCTGTTTGTGAACCGAATGAGCTACCCCCTAATAGCCCACACATAGAGGGACGTGTGGCGCTCATTAACCGATTGCAACAATGTTTTAGCTGTGATCTGAGTGGTATTCTCACGAAAGGTGCGCTCAGACCTCTGCTATCTACCGAACGTCCATTCGTTTAAATCACTCAAGTATTATAAAAGTTAACGGTACATTGCAGTGGGAGTATCCGTCTCGTCCAGCAGTGCCTGATGGGAGAAAAGGTCTGAATGTTAAGTTCCACATGTAGTCCCCTACTGTATTACCCCTGCTATGTCAACATGGAAACCCCTTGCATGGGGACTTGCATAAATACTGGATGCTGTGAATAAAAACCTCAGTTGACTCCCAGAACTGTGTTTCGTCCGGTTACTGGGGGATTTGGGATATTGCCTTACTTTTCAGCGCTTGACTGTGGATTTTCTTTACCAGCGGAGATCGTGGAATTTAATATTGCCGCTCCGCTACAGCGTGCACGCTCCTAAAGTAATTCACACCAGACACAGGTTTCGGGTTAATGAAAAACTTGAGGAATGTTTATTCTGAGGGGACGGCATGTCCCTTATAAAGCAAAATTACATCTCATGCATTGTCAGAGATAACATGAACTAATACATCAATAATTTGGTTAGGTGTTAAGTGGTTCATTTAGTGCTCTTCCTACCGGGTGTGATGTCACTGGTATCTTGGAGGTCTCCCCCAGATTCCAGCGCCATCTTGTTAATGAGGGTGTTAGTTGATGTCAAAAAGGAAACTCCCTAGTGGTCATTTTAGGTAAATCACATATAAAGTTGAATAATGCTGATTGTAGTTATGCTGCGTAAATAGGCATTTTACTAACGTGAATTGGGTTAATATTTTTGTCCACAACAGGTCTTATTGAGGACTGTCCTTTGTTGATAGGGGTGAATAGAGATATATGCTTCTTGAGTTCTGCGATAAAGGAATCTCCGAATAGTAGGCCATTGCTTGATGATCCCAGTTCTTTATGGACCATATTCATTAGTTTGGAGTCGATCCGGATAAGGGCCATTCTGCATTGGCGTTACCCAGCATACATATACATTCTCTGATGGCATTGGGGTCTACTTGCGTTCCCTGGGAGAGGACCAGTTCTGCAAAATATAGGATCTTGGCAATGGGGCCAGGTTGATCCATCAGTTTGTCCTGGGATGCTTTGAGTCCCTTCTCAACCCCTTTCTGTGGATCGCGTCGAGTCCTGGACATGAAGACTACCACTGTCTGATCAAATTCAGATATTTTGAATCTGAGATTTGTAGGTCTTGCCAGTATTTCTGACTGCCTCGCTGCTATTTCTAACTGGATAACTCCCCTCTTGCTTAAACTCAACTTGACAAAAAATTAAATTCTGGTCTTTCCTCCCTCAAGTGTTGCTACTCCTATGTTTCCCTCCCTCCAAGTCAACGGTGCTCTCCATCCGGTTTTGAAGGAATCTGCCTACTGTCCGCCCCCCTGTCCCCCACCCCTGAGCGGTGGGTGGGGGCCCTATATAAGAATGGTGTGGGGGGGACCTACTGTCCTCCCCCCTTGGCCCCCACCTCTGAGCAGTGGGTGGGGGCCCTAAAAAAACAATAAGTGGGGTGGACCTACTGTCCTCCACGGACCTCCCCCCCGGCTCCCACCTCTGAGTGGCAGGTGGGGGCCCTAAATAAAAATCCCCCCCACCCAAATAAAACTATCCCCTACCTACCCCCCTCACTCTAAGAATAGTAAGGGGGGAATAAAATAACTAACCTGTAAACAAAAATTAAACTTACCATTTGATGTTGTCTTTTTTCTAAAATCTTCATTTTTCAGCCCCAAAAAAAGGCCAAATAAAAAGCCATCATACCCGTCGAACTTAGAATAAAATAAAAAACCCGACACTAAAATTTTTTTTATCCATATTCACCCATGGAGGGCTCCGCGCAGACTGAGTGCTCTTCATTCATTCGGCTTTCTGACGAATGAATAGCTGAAATTCCCATTCGCATGCCCAAGTGTTTAACTGGGCATGTTTGGGAATCTCACAGCGCTATCTAGTGTGGGCAGATAACGTGTCCCACAGGGACTTCATCTACCCACACAAAGATGGCGGCGCCCTGAATAAAGATTGGGGCAGAAAATAAAGAATAAAAAATAGGTAATCTAAGGGGGCTTAGGGGCATTTGTGGGTGACTAGGGGGTCAATTAGATGTAGTGAAGGGGGGGTTAAAAAAAAAAACAACAAAAAAAAAGGGGTTCGGCCATGACCGTGCTGCTTTAAGTTTTATGGGTTAAGAATGTGCAGGAGTGTACTAATAAGAGGCAGTGTGTACACCTGTTATTTTTGTTAATAGCCATGGAAGGGCTGCGCCAAATAAGGGTAGATAGTCCAGTAAAGTATTGCTAGGGTGCCAATAGATGGTCTAGGATACTTGATAGAGTTCCTCTGTGGATGCGTCTATTGTAGATCGTTCCGTATATGTAAATACAAAAGAGGTAGAGGCGATTAATGGTATAGTATGAAAGTTCAGGGTGTGATAGGTAACAAAAAGTAAACAACTTTTTTTTCCCCCTCTTTAAAAAACAACTTTCTCACACTCGTTTTCACATTTAAATAATTTAAATGGACTCATCACCTTTATAACATCACTCCCATACTCTTGAATCCTAATTTTGAAAAGTGATTTTAAAAATTGTCTCTGATTGGCCAATTACACTTTTGGCGCAATTTTCAAATTAACATAGCCCTATTTAAACAACCCCTGCCAGGTTACTACTTTTATCCCATTCTGAAGAAGCCACTTATGGTGAAACGCATTTATGGTTATTAATTCTGTATTTTACTGTGTATTTTAGATCAATAAAAGTTTTTTGGCTACTTTATTGTACCAATCCTCTTTTTATTGCACTCTTTATGCACTTTAAACAACTTTTTTTACCTATTCCTGGCATTTTAACCTTTCCTGGTTACTTTTACTTCCACTGGCAATTTTAAAGTTCCAGTACTCCAAGAAATCCTAGGTGGGGATCATACCACCAGCGCCTATCCATAGAGCAGTACCTCTGCTCTATCTTTGTGAGTATTATTTTATTTTCTCTACTACTCTCTTAACCTATCACAATTGAGAGCACTATTGCTGCTTTTTATTCTTCTATATTGGAGCCTTGGATCACCAGACGGTGCTGACGGACGTATCGCCGCTACATATCCTATAAGCGGGGATTATACCGCTGTACGCTATCCACACCAGAGCTGGCCATAGCTCCCTCAAATGTGAGTTTTTTACCTCTTCTTATCTGCACATTGAACCACATCAAAATTGAGAGCACTATTGTTGCTTTCTGTCTTTCTTTTCCGAGTTCTGGACTACCAGACGGTGTTGACGGAGACCCCCTCCCTACATATCCCATAAGCGGGGATTATACCGCTGTACGCAATCCACACCAGAGCTGGCCATAGCTCTCTTGAATGTGAGTTCTTTACTTTTTGTTACCTATCACACCCTGAACTTTCATACTATACCATTAGTCGCCTCTACCTCTTTTGTATTTACATATACGGAACGGTCTACACTAGACGCATCCACAGAGGAACTCTATCAAGTATCCTAGACCATCTATTGGCACCCTAGCAATACTTTACTGGACTATCTACCCTTATTTGGCGCAGCCCTTCCATATCTTTTTGTATCTATCCACCGAAGGACCCGAGGGGTTTTCCTTCATTTGGGTTGCTGCCTACCTTGACTAATTTTGTGATTACTAGCGCTGAATTCTTTTTGAGTTTAACTCTAACAAGTAGTCTGCACACCATGCATACAGTTTAGTTGATTTTTAAATCATATGCTGTAGGAGCTATTTGTATAAAGTAATTGTCCACAGATTGATTCCATCAATATCCTGATGTGCCACAAACATGGATAAACCGTACTGGTATAGCAGATAAGAACCATTCGGCCCATCTAGTCTGCCCAGTTTTTTTAAATACTTTAATTAGTCCCTAGCCTTATCTTATAGTTAGGATAGCCTTATGCATATCCCACGCATGCTTAAACTCTGTTACTGTGTTAACCTCTACTACTTAAGCTGGAAGCCTATTCCATGCATCCACTACCCTCTCAGTAAAGTAATGCTTCCGGATATTATTTTTAAACCTTTGCCGCTCTAATTTAAAACTGTCCTCTTGTTGTGGCTTTTCTTCTTTTAAATATAGTCTCCTCCTTTACTGTGTTGATTCCCTTTATGAATTTAAATGTTTCTATCATATTCCCCGTCTCGTCTTTCCTTTGACCTTTCCTTGTAAATTTTATCCTGCAATCCATGAACCAGTTTCGTAGCCCTTCTCTGAACTCTCTCTAAAGTATCAATATCCTTCTGGAGATACGGTCTCCAGTACTGCGTACAATACTCCAAGTGAGGTCTCACCAGTGTTCTGTACAATGGCATGAGCACTTCCCTCTTTACTGCTAATACCTCTCCCTATACAACCAAGCATTCTGCTAGCATTTCCTGCTGCTCTATTACATTGTCTGCCTACCTTTAAGTCATCAGGAATAATTACCCTTAATACCTTTCCTCAGATGTTGAGGTTAGGACTCTATCAAATATTCTGTACTCTGCCCGTGGGTTTTTACGTCCAAGATGCATTATCTTGTACTTATCCACATTAAATGTCAGTTGCCACAGCTCTAACCATTTTTCTAGTTTACCTAAATCATTTGCCATTTGGCTTATCCCTCCTGTAACATCAACCCTGTTACATATCTTCGTATCATCAGCAAAAAGACTTACCTTACCATCAAGACCTTCTACAATATCACTAATAAAAAAATTAAAGAGAATGGGTCCAAGTACAGATCCCTGAGGTACCCCACTGGTGACAAGCTCGTGCTTCGAATATACTTAATTGATTTAACCCTCTGTTGCCTGTCACTCACCCACTGCCTTACCCATTCAACAATATTGGAATCCAAACTTAAATATTGCAGTTTATTGATAAGCCTTCTATGTGCAATAGTGTCAAAAGCCTTACTGAAATCTAGGTAAGCAATGTCTATTGCACCACCCTGATCTATTATTTGTTACCAAATCAACAAAAAATCAATAAGGTTAGCATGGCATGATATCCCTGAAGTAAACCCATGTTGTCTCTGATCTTGAAATCCATGTGTTTTTAGATGTTCAACAATCTGATCTTTTAATATGGTTTCCATTACTTTCCCTACTACTGAGGTTTACTGGCCTATAGTTGCCCGACTACTCCCTACTACCTTTCTTGTGAATGGGCACAACATTTGCTAACTTCCAATCTTCTGGGACTACTCCTGTTGGTAGTTTGGTTAAATAAATCTGTTAATGGTTCTGCTAGTACACCACTAAGCTCTTTTAATAACTTTGGGTGTATTCTATTAGGTCCCATTGACTTATTTGTCTTTACTTTTGACTGTTGAAATAGAACCTCTTCCTCTGTAAACTCACATGTAACAAATTACTCATTTGTCCTTTTTCCTAACTGAGACCCCTTTCCTTAATTTTAATTTATAAATACTGGGCAAAAAATATTCATTGAGGCAATCAGCTAGACCATTTACCTCTTCTACGTACCTTCTTTCTTTTGTTTTTCATCTAACTAATCCTTGTTTTACTTTCCTTTTCTCATTTATATATCTAAAAATTGTTTTGTCCCCTTATTTTATCTTCTGTATGTGATTTGGAAGCTCTTAAAACGTACTTAGCCTCTTTCTGCTTTATCTTATAGATCATTCTGTCTTCCTCCTTTTTTTTTAAAATAATTACTAAATGCTAACTTATAGTTTTTTACTTTTTTGGACACATCTGCGCAGTACCACAGTGATTTCTTACATTTTTTTTTGCTTTTACTGACAAGCCTAATGCAATTTTCTTTAGTAATAAAAGCTCTACAATATACATTTACAAGGTAGGAAGTAAATACTCTGACCTGTGACTTTGCAGGAGCAGCAAAGAAAGAGCAAGAGTTGGGGGGCTGTCCTTGCTTATATATGTGATGACTGGTTGTTTTTGGTTCAAGTTTTTGATTAAACGGTTTGCTGCTGGAGTTTTAAAGTAAAGAAAGTCAATGCAAAATATGAAACCCCCTGTCATGTGTGTTTAAAATATTACTTGTTCTTTGTCATTGTTGACTGCAGATTAAATATTGAAAAACTTTTTCTTTTCTTTTTTTTAACATAACAGACTCTTCTCCATGAAATGATTCACGCTCTTCTATTTGTCACTTACAACAATAAAGATCATGACTCTCACGGTCCAGAGTTTTGCAAACACATGAAACGTATTAACTGCTTTACTGGTGCCAATATTTCGGTAAGTCGGATTCCCTGTTAATATTTTAATTTTAGATGCAGATAATTAAAAACATACATATCATTTTGCAAACAACAAATGGAAAGTACACGGGACAATCTTTGTCCAAGCAGAATCTCTTCACTATTAATTGTTTGCGTAGACCTGGTGGTGACAGACTTATTCCATTAGGATCCAACGTGATTTAGTATGTCGATCAGTCAAGAATAAGAAAAAGACCTTTAAATCCGGTGTTTGTGAAACAAATAGGTGAATAAGGTATTTGTCTGGGGAGCTGGCCTGTGAAGGGCACTGCTGGTCAGCTGTGAATACAATGAAACCTTCTCCGGCTACCCAACACTATTCACAGTGAGGAGTCAGGGGGGAAAGCCTTATCTGTTTGTTCTCCTGACACACACATGTATAAGTGTGTGTGTGTGTGTGTGTGTGTGTGTGTATATATTTTTATTTATAAAATATTTAACCAGGAAAGATACATTGAGATTTCTTTCATTTTAAAGTACGGTATGTCCTGGGTCCAGAAGAAATTGCATTGATACATTATGGTACAAAAACAATATTAATACACAATATATACAAAATTTAACATAGAACAGGTAGGAAATATATGATCAACCATGACACGTGCATTCTGTTTTGAGGTAGGTAGAGAGGGATCTCTTACAACATTTTAGGCTTGGGGAAGATTTTAAAGTGTGCGGGAGGTCATTCCACAATTGCGGTGCTCTGTAGGAGGATCAGGCTGCTTTCTTTTTGTATTGAGGTAGACTAAATAAAGTGCTGGTACTGGATCAGAGGTTATAGGAGGTGGGATCAGCCAAGGAGAGCATTTTGCTCAGGTAGGGTGGGAGTTTCCCAGAAAAGCTCTTAAACACAGGCCTGGAAATTCAAGCGATAGCCAGTTTAGTTCTTTTAGCATGTCACAATGGTGGGTCCTGTAATTACATTGTAGCACAAATCGGCAGAATGAGTTATACAATGCATTGAGTTTATCAATGTGGGATTGTGATGCAGATGCATATACTACATCCCCATAATCAATGATTGGATCAGCATTTGCTGTACAATCTTTTCCTTTACTGTAGGGCTCAGGATTTGTTTCTGTACAGGGCACCTAGTTTTGGTTAAAGTTTAGACCAAAAGATAGATTGGGGACTAACAACATACTCAAGTATTTGAAAGAGTGGACTTTGGTCGTGTGTGTGTTTGTGTATATATGTATGTGTGTGTGTGTGTGTATATATATATATATATATATATATATATATATATATATATATATATATATATATATATATATATATATATATATATATATATATATATATTAATGTGTGTGTGTATATGTTTTAAGGCCATTTGGCCTGTATTTGTGGGAGGGGCTTAAATTAATTCACTCCCCTATATAAGGGACACACCTTACCTGACTCATATCGCTTGAGGTCAGCATCAGAATGATTTCCACTTCCGGGTCATCCAGACGCCATTTTACCTGATTACTCCATGAGGTTTTCTAAGCTGAGCTGTGTCAGGAATTCAGCCACAGGCTTTTCCGGCCTACCACCTTCTTAATTCAATCTATTGCTGTGGATGGTGTCCAAGTGACTCACAAACCGTAAGTCGACCTACCCGTTACGCCAGGCATCAGTCCCACGGCACCATGCACGGGTCAGGTCCTCACTTTACGGCTGCATTTGGTCTAAATCTGTCCTAAAAACCATTGCATGTTCATGCATATCATTCGTTTAAACTCACTTGTTTATATCTGTCACTGGCTCATTTTGAGCATTAGCATACTCCCAAAAGGGAACACATTCTGTTTCAATTGCCTAAACATACTAGGCAATTCTGTGCGTGCATTTCGAATCTCACTGCTCGTTTCGTTTTGTTTCCCTGGCATACCAGGCTCACGATTCGTGCAATTTTCTACCAAACGGGTACTAGTTCATGCATTTACTATTGTACTATACACACGTTTCGTGTGTTTACAACCCGTGAACAGAACTTTGGTTTGTTACAATGATTGTTATTAAGCTATTATGTTCACTTATTGTATATTGTCAAACGGGCACTGTTTGTTTCACAACTATAATGCTGGGGCATAGCTCACAAACAATGTTTCACATAAACCACGCTGACCCCTACAGGTCACTCTCAAAATCTCACGTTAACCTTGCATTTGGATTAACCCCTTAAGGACCAAACTCTGGAATAAATGATATGTCACACATGTCATGTATCCTTCAGGGGTTAAAGGGTATTTTACCATACAATCAGCATTTCTGACCCCTACTGGTCAACAGCAAAACTGTCTTCACATGTCATATACAATTACCAGCCAATATAAATTACACATAAGATTGTTTTAAACATAACCATAAACCATGAATTAAACTCCAACACGGGCTCAACTTCAGGTTTAATTCACAATAATTTACATTTCACATTAAGACTAACAGTGGTTCTATCAACACTGCCACCTACAGGTCTGTCAAGTACATTGACAATTTTCATGGGGTTTTTCATGGGGGTTTACAAACACCAAAACACTGACCCCTATAGGTCAACAGACAAACAACATTTCACATACCAATCAGTATCAACTACACTGCCACCTATAGGGCACTCAGCAGATCTCCAGTGCACTTGCATTTTGCAATTCCATGTTCACTTGCCATTCAATAAGGCATACAACAATTCACATAGCAAGCAGTATATCAATATCTGTTATAAATACACATATTATTACACAGTAGCACACGCATCTGTATATACGTAACTGGTAATATGGTTCACATACACTGCACTTAATGGGTTAAGATTGATACATATTTAACCAGTATGGATATGATGTTTAATATTTACATATCACGGCACTTTACTTTCACATATACTGTATGTTTTAAGATAAGCTTGGTCTGTGCCATACGATTTTATCCATTCAGGTTACTGTTACTACTAAAAAACCTATACGGATTGTCAGGTTCAATACCATGGTACGTACACCTGCTCATGTAGTTATCCATCTCTTACCTTCCCTGGAATAGTAATAGTGTACTGGCAATTAGGGTTCTAGGGCCCAATAGGTATTACCCCCTTTTTTCTCTGCATTATGCTTCAGTTAGTGGTCCCGCGAGGCCAACACCCCGCCTCACACTTGGAGGCATACACCCCTCGGGCCACTCGTGAGCTAGCCGCCTCGCATTGTATCATAGAGAGGGCCTCACCTGTCACTCCCTTCCTATTTTTCTGGTTACTGTCACCGAGAGGCCAACATCCTGCCACAACGTTCGGTGGCCACACAAAATCCCCTCGCGCCAAGCATAGATAGAGCCTCTCGAGCCACTTGGCAACTAGCAGGGCCTCACCAGTCACCAAAAAAAAAAAAAAAAACACCAAGCCTAATCATTTCGCCTTGCGGCTTAGCTAGCAAGCCGGTACAAGACCCCTGGGTACAAATATATAATTGTAATCTTTATTGTTATTTAAGTATTTCTCAAAAAGATGGTAAAGAATCACCTCTTCCTAGCACCACGGCTAGAAGTGATACACCTTCATCTCTTACCTTCCCTGGAATAGTAGTAATGTACTGGCAATTAGGGTTCTATGGCCCAATAGGTATTACCCCCTGTTTCTCTGCTTTACGCTTCGGTTAGTGGTCCCGCGAGGCAAACACCCTTCCTCACACTCGGAGGCATACACCCCTCGGGCCACTCGTGAGCTAGCCGCCTCGCATTGTATCATAGAGAGGGCCTCACCTGTCACTCCCCCTCCTATTTTCTGGTTACTGTCACCGAGAGGCCAAAATCCTGCCACAACGTTCGGTGGCCACACAAAAAAATTTCCCTCACCAGTCACCAAAAAACACCAAGCCTAATCGTTTCGCCTTACGGCTTAGCTAGCAAGCCAGTACAAGACCCCTGGGTACAAATAATAATTGCAATCTTTATTGTTATTTAAGTATTTCTCAAAAAGATGGTGAAGAATCACCTCTTCCTGGCACCCCGGCTAGAAGTGATACACCTTCAAGCAGAGGAGATGTGGCTCCGACCTAAGGAGGCTACAAATACCCTACCCTGCCACAGCAAGGAAAGCAGAGTTATTCAAACTCCATACATCAATGGACAACACGGAGGCAGGGGAAGGCCCAGCAACACCAACTCAGGTGACACCCAGGCCATGCTAGCCTCACTCATAAACTCATGAGCCAAAAAATTTACGACAGACTGGCAATTTCGAGTCAGTCACAGCCCTCACAAGGCTGGGCCTCACGCTACTGTACAACCAGCACCAACCGAAACTCGGTTACTTGGTACAAGACGTTAACCCTGCACATATGATTCCGGCACATTGGGGAAACAAGGCATATATATGTATGATGATGTATCTATGATGGTCAGACCCAGGGATTCTAGGTAAATCGGGAACTGACCATCCCTTGGTTGTGTTGGTATTTGGAATATGTAGAGATGCTTATTTGTGCAGGTACCCATACAGAAGGGATTTTCTCCCAAACAAACGGGTGAGCACTCTCAGGCTCCAGGTACCAGCACCTCTGAACTACCATAGACAATTGGTATTAGTAGTTGCATTGCATATAGACTGTTGCATATATGTTCAAATCATTCAGGGCACATGACAAACCATGTGTCCCAATACAACTTACAAATAACGTACTCTCCATCTGTACACACCAATGCATTTTCAATACTACTGACTTATCACCCTTCCAGACTTGTAGTAGAGTTACTAAGGCTCTGGAGCTTCAAAGGGCTCCCATACAGGTATCATAAATAAACTCTCAAGGAATATAGCATGCCCTCACTTACAGTCAGCACAACAGAACCGTCGGCTGTAAACACACTCATAGCCAAGATTTGCAGAGGGGTTTTTACTTGGGTTTTCCAATCTCCACCATTTACAGCATGGCGCCAAACACATTGGTATTGTCACAAGGGAATCTTCCCTTAAACAAAGACTAACCATAGACTTATTGGCACCACACACCTTCGCTACCCCAAGTCTCAACTCCCTCATACCCTCCGAGGAGTTTCCTTACTGTACACATCATTGATCTACCTTTACAGCTATCACTCAAGCATGGGTTGAAGCTTCGTTAAGTAAGACCAATATCATCAACACAGTAAACGGCTACCATCTACCCTACAAACTGGCGCTTACATGGCATAAAATGGGCAATCCTTTCCCCGCTAAAAGCAGCTGCTGTGGCATGGGGTAAATCATGGTCAGGGTCATCAATCCGTTGTTACTCAGTAACAACTGAGCACATGTCATATCATCAACAAATGCCACTCATCATCCATACGATCATGGTATTGCTGGGGAACTCACTTGGTTGGCCACTTACCACATTTCTTTTACTTTCATGTACCAGGCGTTGGTATACATCCTTGCCGACAATTGTCTCATTTATATTCCAGGCACGTTTATCATACGCTTCCTACAGCCTTATATACAGTCACGGCCACTCTTTCGTTCCAGAGACAAAATCATGGACTAGACATACTCATGCAGCATAGCATGCACTATCCCACCTAGCACTTTCATCCCATACTTGTAGAACGCACCTATTCACCTGGCTTTAAAGAATCTCATTGGAACACGACATAGCTCAACCTGTGTCATAACATTTCTCCTAGGTTTTGCTTCATTTTTTGCCACCTTAAACTAAAACCATCTCACGCACCATTAATTATATATTTTACAGGCATTCAACAACACAGGATAACCTATGGCCAAAACTACCATAACTTCATGCTATCATACCAGACAAGAATATACTCAGAGGTTTTCAGGAATCCATCCCCCCACGTTCCTCACAGATATTACCAATAGCCATCCAACTTTTCCATCCTTATTGGACCTATTAGAGCTACAACCTTTCAATTATACTACCAAGTTGGCCATTACCAGCCATGCACACTGCCTTTTATGCCTTTCTCAGGCCAGAGAATCCACTACCATAACCACCACTCAGACAGATCATTGTCTTCAACGATCCCACGTATGTAAACACATATA
>OW240913.1:236057234-236125420 GCA_933207985.1 Pelobates cultripes
CAGCAATATGCACTACCTGAATTGCAAGACTGGTTCATTTGCATATTCGGGTAGATTTGCATATTGCTAATTCTGCAGGCAGGTGAGATATTTATTGTTAAATATTGTCTCCCCCCACCCCTTTAAACATGTGCCATTGTGTTGTGATAAGTCACTGTGTGTTGCTTGATATGGTTTGACTGTTTGTGATTTTATTGAGGTTTCACAACAATGTTATTGTGGTGACTGTATTGGCTGGTCCCAAGGGAATAAAGGTTTGGACAGTTCTTCTTGATCCCTCTAAACGTAGCTTTGTCTTGTTATTGGAGGGAGCTGTTATAATCACACTGGGGATTGCTATGCTCTGCATGCTCCCCTGAGCTTGAGTCACTTAGCTCTTTTAAGAGCTTGTTCCTAACACGCTCTCCTTGGAGGAGGGGTATTCACCACACAGTCCTGGATGCTGGAGGTTCATACAGGGTGGAAGGAAGAGTTCTTTCCCACACAGTCCTGGAGGACAGAAGCTGATCCAGGGTGGAAGGAAGACGGTGAGACTCCAGTCAAGATACGGCGGTTGCGGAGTCTGCGGTGTCTGCTGCAGCATTTGGAGTCCTCAGGAAGCGCTAGTAGCATCCGTCAACGGAGGGTACTCAGTCGGAGTACAAGGAGCTCCGTTACACACACACACACACACACATATATATATATATATATATATATATATATATATATATATAATTATATATTGATAAGGGGAGGGGAGAGGAGAGCAAGGAGGCAGACGGAAAGGCCTACATACCCATGGGGCTACTGTCCCATGGCTCCCACACCTTGAACACTTTTGTGGAACCCCTCACTCTGGCAGTCAGGTCGTCCATCAAGCGGATCTCTTTGATACGCTTTATTACGCTTACTACATGAGTCATTTCCTGTTTTTAATCATGTGTATGCTATGGCTTGTCTTGCCGCTATACCCATGGGTCCAAGTCCGGTGCCCTAGTGAACACCTGGGCTAGTATATCTTTTATGTCTCTCCAGAATGGCTTGGCGTGTGGGCACTCCCACCACCGGGTTGTGTACCAGCGGAACATCGTCTTAAGCGATTGTTCCTGCAGTGTGACGCATACCGAAGTCGTGTTGCTAGACTCCCATATCTCCTGCCATTCCACTCCCTCCAATGTCTCGCCTAGGTCCCGTTCTCACTGTTCAGTGTATGGTAGTCCGCCCCATTCTCCCGTCTCTGAGCTAAAGTGGCCATAGAGCACTGTAATCAACCCCGTAGGCATCGTGTCAGATGAGCATATGTGCTCAAAAAATGTAATGGGGGCGATGCAGCCTCTTTTATCCTTGGTTGCCTAGCGAAATCCCTAACCTGCAGGTACCGGAAAAAATCTGACTGGGTGGTGACCTTGTTTCAGCTCATCAAATGTGATAATGTCTGCCCCTTGATAGATATGGTGTAGTCGCTGTAGTCCTGCTCTTTCTAGGGTCCTGAAATCTCACGCTACCATGCCTGGTCCAAATGCTCTTTTACATAATATCGGCGTGAGGGGAGAGGGGGATGTTGTAAGGTTCTATTTCATCCCGTAGAGTTACCAAAGCCTAATTGAATTTAAAATTGCCGGACAGGTAGTTCGGATCATTGGTCTATCTTCCCTTGGTACCTATATTATGAATTGGGCTAGATCTGCACCCAACATGAGGTATTCTATTTCTACCCACTTTCATTGATCCGGGGGTGAATGCCACAACGTGACTTGTCATCTGTCCTGCTAGGTAATAAAAAAACAAGTTAGGGAGACCCAGACCTCCTCTCTTTTTCGTTCGGTATAACACGTGTCTTTTATTTTGCCATATGAATCTACCTATCATCTGTTGTATGGGTGCAAGGTGTGTCTTGGTCAGGTATATTGGTAATGCCTGGAAGAAAAATAAGATTCGTGGCAGGATATTCATTTTTACAGAGTGCACCCTCCCTATCAACGATATATGTTTATCTATCCACTGTTCTATGTCTTTAACCAGAGTCTTCCATAGTGGTGTGTAATTGTATTCATAGTGTATCACCGGGTCGCTAGTGAGGTGTAGGTCCGTAAATACTTAAGTGATTTCTACTCTATGTGGATCTCGTGTGTACGATGTATCGATGCAACTTCCGTCCCATTCATACCTATGGGCAGCGCGCTTGATTTTAACATGTTAGATTTATACCCCGATATCTTTCCGTATACCTCAAGTACCTCCCCTAAAGCGGTCATCGATTCTGCAGGCCTCGTGAGCGTCAATAGCACATCATCCGCGTAAGCCCCCACCACAAAGTCTCTCCCCCCCACCCCCCCAACCTTTATTCCATGTATGTTAGGATGCTGTCTTATCGCCTGCAGCAGGGGTTCCAACGCCAATACAAACAGGAGGGGAGACAGCGGGCAGCCTTGTCTGGTGCCGTTGTGTAGCTGGAAGGGGACTGGGGGAACGCCGGTGATCTGTACTTGTGCCTGGACATTACTGTACATGGCCCTCACAACTGCAATATATTCGTTCGGTAAACCGAGGTGTGTCAATATAGCGAATAGGTACGCCCACTTGACTATCGAAAGCCTTTTCGGCATCAATAGAGACAACTAATGTTGTTGTACCTGTGGTGGCTTGCTTCCATATTAAGTCAATATTTCTACACATATTTTCAAAGAATTGTCTCCCTGGAATAAATCCCACTTGATCAGCATCTATTAAGAACTTTAAAAACTGCGCCATTGTGTCCGCTTGAATCTTAGCTAAAATCTTCATGTCATGGTTTAGTAACGATATGGGTCTATAGCTCCCTGGCAGGTGAGGGTCGATGACATGGACATGTCTGCATGTGGCCCTCCAGGTCCCCGGAAATCGTTAGAGTTTATGTAATTGAGGAGTGATGATTTCACAGAAAGTTTTGTAATAGGGCCTGTCTAACCCATCGGTTCCCGGGGTCTTGTTGCCCTTCAGGCTTATTTCCCTGTCAATCTCTTCTTCCGATATTTCGACCGCTAGCTGGAGGATAGCCTCCCCTGGTAGCTTAGGTAGACCTTTGCCCTCTAGGAAGCCAGTAATACGGTCAGTCTCACCGTTGCCATTGGTCCTGTCTCCCGGAGAGTGATCGTATAGTGATTTATAGAAGTCTGTGAAGACCTCTGCAATGTCATGTGGTTGGTTTTAATGGACCCGTCCTTATGTCGTATGGACGTGATGTGTGAACGTCTCTGTCGGGGTTTTAGCGTCCTGGCCAATAGCGTGTCCATCTTATTCCCTTTTTCATAAAAGGTCCGTCTGGACCACGTCATAGCCCTGGCAGTGTTATCAAGGAGTAAGTTTCAAATGGCATGTCTCACTACCTCAACCCTCTGTAGGGTGTCCCAGTCGGGGTTTGATGTCTTTGCTCTAGTTTTTATGGTCTGTCAGGAGTCCTTCTAGCTTTTTTACTTTGCGCTTTTTCTTTGTGGTCGCTAAGCGAATGAGTGACCCCCTTATCACTGTCTTGTGGGCTGCCCATATAGTGCTGATTTGTAAGTCGGAGGTGTTAGTAGTCCCATATCTCCGTTTGGATCTGTGTTATAATGTCATTGTTACGTAGCCGAGATGTGTTAAGCCTCCAAGACAATGGGGACGCTAAGCAGAGGTTCCCAAGGGTAACCGCCACTTCTGCATGGTCTGACCATGTAATGGATCCCACAGAGGAACCCGTGGTGCGGGAGAGACAGGTGTCGCTAGCTAGAAAGAAGTCTATCCTGGAATACATCCCATGTGGGGCCGAATAGTAAGTGTACCTCGCTCGGATTATGTGCCCTCCAGACCTCCACGGGGCCCACGTCCCTCATAAATCCGTACAGTAATTTATCTTGTCCCCCCTCCCTATGTGCACTTCTATCTACTACAGGACTCGTCCCCGTGAACTAAAGTGATTCCATGTGGCTGTGACTGCACTTGAGATCGCAATGCATACCAGAATGCATGGTCTGGCTGGTTCGGTGCATAAACATTGACCAGGTGGATTGCATGGGGAGTACAGCTTCCCAGATACTAGTACATATCGTCCCTCTACGTCTGACTCAGTCGAGGTAATTTGCAATGGGCAGCTATTCCTAACTAAAATCGCCACCCCATTACTCTTTCGGTGCGCACAAGACTCTTGTGTAACCCGATAAGTGTGGTCCCTCAACTTGAATTGTATGTGTTTTGGTAGATGTTTTTCTTGCACAAAAGCAATGTCCGCTTTCATTCTTTTCAACTCCCGGAACATAAGTCGCCGTTTGGCGGGTGCATTCAGACCCTTTACATTCAGTGAAGTAATATTCATCTCAATGGGTCTAGTTTGAGAATCTCGCTATAAGGTACTCTCGTGCCGCAGAGCCCCCCTGCCCCCACGCGCCCCCGGAAGAAAGGAGAGAATAGAAAGTAAAGAGAAGAAGATGAAAAAGGAGAGTAAAAAGGCACGATCTGCTCGCTCCTGTAAGTATAGTCTAGTCGTCTGGACTTACCGCCTGCCAGACCTATGTGGGGGTCATGTTTCAGCACCTCCACCACGCTAGTGGTAGATGAGGGTCCATGAGCCTTCACCTTGTAATGCTGTAGAGCTTATTGGGTGCCTAATATAAGATCTAAAACGTGATACTTTTTATAACTTCTAGGTTAGAACTGAAAAAGGAAGGAGAAATAATAAGAGAACCCGTGGATATCAATTCCCAGGTAACTGAGCTCACAAGCAAAAAGAGCTAATTCCCTTCTTCCCTCTAGGTATCGCATAAACAGACCTGGCCTCCTCATTTGGTAACCTGGCCTCCTGTATCTGGTCTCCTCATTTGGTAACCCTTGTGGACCTCCACCTACCCCCACCCTTCGTGGGTGTGTGACAGTCCTTGAAAAGGGGGTTCCCTTCATGCGGGATCGAAAGCAGCTATGCATGAGGTATGGTCCATAATTCTGGATGTCCTTCAAAGCGTGGGTTTTGTGTATCCACCTCTAGGAGGGGGCCACTTGGTATAACTAAGTCACTTAGTAAAACCTTAGTCTAAGGCATCCTGGACCATCGCTCTTAGGCCCCATATGTATACCTCTGCAATCATAGTTATGCTCATTTCGAAAATAATTCGTCCCCCTTCTGAATTTTTTTTTTGTTGTTGTAAATTTATGTTGATTTTATAAATTGTATTAATCTGTCCCCGTGCAGTGACTGTTTTCTGTTAGTATTAGGTGTGTTATTGCCTCCGGGGGGCTTATTATCCTATTTATAGACTCTGCTTCATGCCTGGGGTTGTAACTAAAAGAATGGCCTCCTCGAGGAGTCGGTGGCATATTAGGGCGTCGGTTATATGCTCCTCGGGTAGCGTCAGCGCTGCTAGGTCTAGACCTCCCCCATATTAACATAATGGCAATTCAAATTTCTAGCTACGCTGTCTGCTAAGTCCTGAACTGTATTTATACTCCAATATGCCAGGAAGCATTACATGTATATGTATTTTCAGCAAGCTGGGATGTCCCATAGGGACGGTACCATCTCTTTGACCCTTAGCCGCCTGCTGTTGGACGGTACCATCTCTTTGACCCTTAGCCGCCCCACTCCCTGTCACTTCCCAGTCGGGGGGGGAGGGGGGCGGGGAGTGGAGGACCCATCCCACTCAATCTCTCCTGTCTCCTCGCGTACCCTCAATCACCTGCAGTGGACCATTTGCACATAATGGCTCTAAATATCCCAAGCCCCGAGCCCACCTCCAAAAGCATGTTACAACCATGTGTACATTCTATGCATCAGGTTATCATCCCCACATCTTCCAACTGTAGGCTCCCACCAGTCCCTCCCCGCCACCATCAGCAAGTGTCCCTCTACGTTAACTCAGTCAATGCATGGAGACCCAAAGTGTGTCAAGCTCACGTAGCAGTGTGTTCCCAACCACCTGGGGCTCCCTCTGCATAGGCCGTTGTCCCCCCGATCCACCCCCTCCAGAAAACCTACAGTCCCCTTTTTAATTATTTTTTTTGGGGGGTGTTTTCGTTTGTGTTTACTGCTGATAGGTAAGTAGGCCTATATGACTACTCAGCTTTGTACTGCGGGTAACCCCCGACAGTCCATCCAACAGTACCCTCAGTACCCCCGCTTCCCCCAAGCAACCCCCCACCCAAAGAGCCTCCTGCACAGGGGAAGTCTATACTGTTGTTCTCTAAGCCTTTTATTGACGTAGATGTATTTGAGTTGAAGCTGAGGTAAAGGCCCTTGATCCTCCAGGCTTTCAACCGTCCCCTCACACCCCTCTCCCCAACAGTCCTGGCGTGATCCCACCTCCAAGTCAGGTAGTCTTCTCAGCTACCCACGTCTGTCATACGTTTGTAGGGCTGCTGGTCCTAGTGTCCCCGCTCTCCTGCCACTCCAGTGGTAAGGGATGCAGCTCTTCAGACGGGATGATTGACGACTGTAAGTTCATCGGGGGCTCCAGGTTCAGATCCCTGAAGAATCTTCGTGGGTCGCCCACCACCGCCAGCATGAACACTCTGCCTTCCTGGAACGCCATCAAACAGGAGGGGAATCCCCACGCATACCGGATCCCGGCTCTGCGTAAGGCCTCCGTTATGGGCCTCCACTCTCCGGCGCTGAAGGGTGCTGGGAGCAAGATCTTGAAAACAGGTAATATCTGGACCCTGGCACCTAATGGGCCCCTCTCTGCTTTTTCGGAGCAAGGTCTCCTTGGTTGGGTAGTGCAGGAATATTACAATGATATCCCTTAGAGAGTTTGTATCTGGTCTCCTCGGTCGCAGGGCCCTGTGAGCTCTCTCTATTTGCCACATGCCGTCAGGTATGTCGGGCAGCAGCAGCCGGAAGGTGTCCAGTAGCAGATCTTGAAGGGGCCCCTCGCCCTCCCTCTCCAGTAAGCCTGTAATCCGCAGATTATTGTGGCGTGATCGGTTGGACATATCTTCAACCGCCAACTCAGTGTCCGCCATGTGGGCCGTGAGCCTATTAACTTGGGCCACCACCTCATTATGGGCTTTAGTAGTGTCCTCTAAGCGCTCCTCCTGGCGACCGGTCCGCTCTCCCAGGGCATGGATTTCAGCTTGTAAGACCGCTGTGGATTTGCCAATTTCCCCAGCGAGAAAAGCCCTTACTTCAGCCAGTTTAGCTAGTATCTGTGTGGCTTCTCTCTGGCTGGGCTCTTCCACGGCGGCCGCACGTGGAAGAGTCACGGCGCCATCTTGGTCTTCCACCGGCCCCAATTTCTGGGCAGCAAACAGGTCCATAACTGTGGCTCTGGATTCGGTCCCCTTCTTCAGGTGATTCTTAGGGTTCCTCTTTTCCATTTTAATTGAAGTATCACCCTGTATTTTCGCTAAAGTAGGCTATATTCAACGTTTCAGGAGCAGAGCACTACACAGATGCGTCCAGCTTGCTCCTCGTTCAGGCCACAGCCCTTGATATATATTTCAATATGTCTCAAACCGTAGGTGGAGCTGTTGGCTTACGTTTCAAGATCTCCTCTTGTCCTGTGTCCTATCTCCTTTCTCCTTCTGCGTGTCTCTGTCTCTCCGTTTCTGTGGTTTTTTTTGTGTGTATATCATGGGGTTATATGTCATTCTTTATTTGTTAACCTTCTGACCTGGTCCAATGACATTTTGGGGCGGGCAAGTCATTATGTTAATGGGTGTTGACGTCATTTTGATATATATTTCTATATGTCTCAAACAGTAGGTGGAGCTGTTGACTTAAGTAAGGAGTATTACCTATATCATATAGGGTTAAACCTTGTTCAGGACAATTTAGGAATTTTTAATTTCAAGATGCTTTTAGTCAGCAATTCTTATTTTCTCTCAATGTGGACTTTGGTCTCATAAACTGTGTCCTTGCTCAACTAAGTGTTATGACATTTCAGGATATTTAAGCTAATTTAATTTCTCTTTGCTGATTAAATTTTTATATGTATATAGTTTCTATGTATGTATGGATTGCTAACTTAGGATATATCATGCTATATTTCTATCTTTATAAATAATTAAACTTAATTTATATACATCATAGCGATATGTGTTTTTGCTGAACATGTACTTTTAATTAACACATACTTGTCTTTTATTGACGTAGATGTATTTACGCACTGTCTGGCACTTTTAGCTGACAGGATCGTACGTTGAGAAAAAAACATCTTGTTTCTTCATTTTAGCACCTCATGGCATATTAGTTAAATTGCGTTTTTGCTATTATGCATGTATTCTTTTTATCACACACTATATACGTAATTCCTTCCTACACAATATTTATGACACCAACTTGATTACCTACTAAGGTCAGGAGAGAGGGGAAATATGATATTCCTTCCAGCTCCAGTTTGTAGTTACTTAACCCCCCCCCCTCAAAACAAAAAGAGGGGTCACTTTTTAACTCTATGGAATTTTATTTGTTTGGTTGACGTTTCCATTTTGTTAATCCATGTATCCCAGTCTTCTATTTGAGTATATCTATTTCATATTTCCATATTTGCCTCCATATTTGCCTGCCATTTGACTTGTGCAATTAGTTATTGGGTGCATGGGGATTGTCACTGTTTTCCAATTTCGTGCTAAAAGTAATTTAGCTGCCGTAATAATATGTAGCGTTACCATTAAGGATCACTATAGTGTCAGGAAAACAAACTCGTTTTCCTGACACTAAATCATCCTTAGGACCCTCCCACCCTCAGGGTCCCCTTTACATTTACATTGTCTTGTATCTTTTTACTGCAATTGCCTGTAAGGGTATATGCAGTGTTGACCATACTTCAGCAATTTCCTGTCGTGTTACTAGTGCTATGCGCGCTATAAGATTGTCCTCTGCTCTTGAATACGTTTGGGGAGTAATGGCCCCCAGGGAGCTAAGGGGCACAGTGTGCCTAACAGTCCAGTCTCCTACCTCTCCCATTGCTCTTTCAGTGGTTTTCTTTGGCTCTGCCCAACCCTTCTCTGTTGATGTTCCCCAAGGTTCTGTCCTTGGTCCCCTACTGTTCACGATCTATACTTGGTAAACTCATCAGCTCCATTGACTTCCACTATTATTTCTATTCAGATGACACTCAAATCTGTCTGTCCTCTCCTGACCGCCCCTCTTGATTCGTGTCTCTGACTCCCTCTACTATACCGAACTGGATTCCTGCTTACTTTCTTAAACTTAACCTGTCAAAAACAGAACTTCTGGTCTTTCCTCCCTCAAGTGTTGGCACTACTGTCTCTCTTGCTCCAAGTTAACAGTGCTACTATCTGCTCTCCCTCACAAGCTCACTACGTAGGTGTCCTCCTTGAACCTGACCTCTCTTTCATCCCTTATGTCCAGTCGATCGCCAAATCCTGCTGCTTCCATCTCAAAAACAAAGCGTGTATTCGTCCCTACTTATCTAAGCTAAGGTGTTGGTCTATGCCACTATCCTCTTTTGCCTTGAGTACTGCAATCCGCTTCTCAGTGGTCTTACGTGCTCCCAACTTGCCCCGTTACAATCTATAATGAATGAGGCAGTGAGACTCCTCTTCCTGTCAGCCTGCACCTCCCGCCGTTGATGCTCTCCAACACTTCCCAAGGGCTGCACCATTCCTATGGAGCTTCCTTCCCTTCTCTGTTAGATTTTCACACAGTCTCCATTCCTTCAAAAAAAATCATTGAACACGCACGTCTACAGAAAAGCACATCAATTAAACTGTTCATAGCTTAGCCCCCAGCATCTTGACACCTCTCCTGCTCCTGTTATACTACTTTTGTACCGTACCATTACCTCTTGGGTGACTTTACCCCCACATCCTCGAGCATGTAGGTCATTGAGCAGGGCCTTCATCTCCCTATGTTCCTGTGCGCCAACTTATCTGGGTACAATTAAATGTTTGTTCGTCCACCCATTGCTGCAGGTTTTGTTGGCGCTTTATAAATGATAAAACTAATAATATCAACAGTGCTATTCCCATTTTTGCATTAGTTCAAGGTGTATGGGTATCTACTGGGTAGTTATATCTAGTGAGAGGGATTCCTTGTTCCATCATAATTGGTGTGAGCTTGTGGAGAGCACTCGTGCATACATTCTACGCTAGACATGTAAAACAAAGTGGAGAGATGGAAGGGGGTCCCAGAGCACTACACTTTTGCTTGGAGGTTCCTCTGGTAGCAAGGAGGATTTATTCTGTCTCAACTAATCAGGCGAATGGGGACATAGGTCTATCGCTACAGTGTGAGTTGAGATTGAAATGTTTAAGTGCTTATATATCTTAGTCTGTACGCATGTGTCCAAAAGTAATATGCAAATTAATAATATAGGCTTTTGTAAGAGATTACAAAAAATAGCATTGATCAATATGTGTATCAGACATTACAGTACTCAATAAAATTATACAACAAAAAGTAAAAAAAAAAAATGCAATACCCCTTTCTCGTGTGTAAAATAGGACCTAAAATGAAACGGTGTGTGTCAGTAACCCTTATCTGAATGAATTATCTTCTGGCTTGTAACGAAAGGTGAGGTGCGTATTGGTATCTACTGATATGTCTATACTGGAGATATGTCTAAAGAGAGGGGTCACTTAAGTTTACGTGGAGGCAAAAAAAAAATCATTAAAACGCAGGTTTATTTTGTAAATTAATAAGTATGAACATACTGTTGTAACCCATTATGAAAATAACAATGATAAATATTTAGGTAGACAATTGCAACAACCAAAAAGGTACGTGAGATAAAAACCTAAAATAAAATGGTAAAGGAAATTGAGGTGCAATTTAGCCTGGTTTAAGAGTTCGTAGCGTGAGAAGTGTACAGTCTTCAATGATGTATGTAGAGTTGGTAGTCACATACAAAATTGCGTCCATAGAAAATTCCTGGGTATTTTAGATATGTGAGTCTTTTCAATTTATGGCGTGTGAAGGCGCTGAATCAGCTCTGAGATGTTGCAAGTGGGTCTTCATTCAGGGAAGGCTGCCTACTTCCATCTAAGGTGTCCAAGTAATATTGTGCTGTTTTAGATGAGCTGCCGGATGGGCGTAGAATTCTAGTTAATGGATTTCAAGCTGGTCTGTAAATCTTTGGGCATCAGAAGGATGGTGGAGGATGAAAGTTTTAATTCAACTTGCAGACAATGAGTTTAAACAGATGGCCTCCGGAGTAGTGTATTCTACTTTGAGTAAGTGCCTGTGTGAGAGGCCACAATTTCCTCCTCTTTCTAAGTGTATTTGGAACTTAATTATGATAAAACTGTATTTGGTGTCCCTCAATCTGTAATGGCTTGTTACTATGTAACTAACAATGTAGTATTTGTAGAGGGAGCAAGGAGTGCTCTGTGCGCTCGGTCTATGAGAGGCTCCGCAGGTGGTGCTTCAGGGAGTAGGCTGCAAAATGTTTCCCGTAACGTAGAGGAGAGGAGCCCCCTGATCCTAATATTGTTCCTTCTGGAACGGATATTAAGACCTTCAAAAGCACCAATATTCTGACTTGCTCTCCAAGATCTTGCAAGGCCTTTTCTTGTGTTGCAGATAGAGAGGTCACTTGATCTATCATGTCTTCCATGTTGGTTGTTCTCTTAGCCAAGTCAGCTAAGCCTTCCCTGATTGGGGCCGGGTGTTTTTGTAAATTCTGAAATTATGTTGGATTTAATATCCTTTATGGATGAGATCTTGTGAGCGGCTATGGTTGCTTGCTTATGAATTAGAAGTCAGGATCCATTTGACATGTGGCAGCCACGGAAGATCGGGGCTATGGTGGAATTATGTCTCGCTTTTTCTACTGTTGCCTATGTTCAGGTGAAGGGGTGCTGGTAGTGGGCAATTTACTGACCCTTTGTAGTAGTTTAGTTTGTGAATTTAATTTTGATAGCTTTAGTATTACCAGCTGGTGCAGGGTTCTAACAGAAAGCTATCATCCGCACTGGAAGTCTGTAATATTTATTTTAATTGCATCTTTTGTTCTATTTTATTTTTTTATTTTTTATAAAGTAATATTAATTTAAATGTTGTAAATTGAATTTCCTTCCCCCTACTAATTCAATGATTATCTTTATCCAATTTGAATTATTATTAGGGCACATTGTACAGTACCGAATGCCACTCTCATTGGCACAGTGTAATTGAAGATTGAATTATATATATATTTTAGTTTTAACCCCTGATCGCTTCCAGCCACTCTTATGGTATTACTCGATGTCAAGGCATCGTGTAATACCCCCCTACACTGCCAGGGACCCGAGTGATTCCCTCCCCCCCCCCAAGGCAGTGTAGGGAAAAGCATCTGAAGCCATCCGCAGGCTTCAGATACTCTAACTTTACTGAGTGACTCGAGTAACAGTTAAAAATAAATAAATGTACCCATACCTTCCCTCCTTCCCCAGGTACTTACCGATCGTCGCGTTCCCCTGCCGGCGATCAGTCTTCTTCTTTGGGGGGGACTCTCTGTACTGAGCCCAGAGAGTCCCACCTCTCCAATTTAGGAACCCCAGGGGCCATGTGACCGCTCTAAAAGAGGTGTCCATTGTACTGACAGGCAGTCCTCCTGCTGGTGGAAAAGTTAAAATAAAGTTAAAAATATAGTTAATACATTTAATTTTTTTAATATATATGTATATATTAGATCTATATAAAATACGTTTGTATATAAATCTTATATATAACGTCATAATGTATATAAAATGTCATTTTATTCTCACTGTATTTTGATATAAGTATATATATTTATATCAAAATACACTTAGAATTAAATTATATATATCTATGTATAATTTCCCCTTAACGACCGAGGACAAATTAGGTACGTCCGACAAGAAACGGTCGTAAGAACGTCCGCGACAAATAGGAGCCCTGGACCGACGATCTGTGGCGATCACCGTCGGGGAGGACAGCAGCTCCGGCCCTCTGTGCCCATGGGATCACCATGATCACATCACTGCAATAGGACTCTAGGAGCTGCCAGCAGGGGGACTGTCCGAGCTGTCAGGTAGTCCCCCACGCTGCTAATAAAAAATAAATATGATCCATATACAGGTGGTCCTCATCCAGCGACCAACCTGTTTTACCACGGCTCGCACTTGCAACCAGACGTTAGTGCGAGTCGTCATGGGGATTCCCTGCTCTGGTGCGTATGTCTGTTTGGGAAAACTTCCCCGAACATAGATGAATACACCAAAGCAGGGAATTCCTCAATTCTATGTTAAGCGAAATTTCCACGAACATAGATTAGAGGGATTCCCTGCTCTAGTGTAAGTCTAAAAAGGTATTACAAGATACAAATTTTAAGTTTTTATATATATATGTGTGTGTGTGTGTGTGTGTATGTATATATATATATATATATATATATATATATATAACACACACACCCCGCACCACTGTAGCGTTTGTGGCTACAATAAAAAGACTGGAAATACCCCATTTGGAATAACCTGGGTTGTCTACATTTGAAAATGGTATGCCATGATGGGGTTATTTCACATTCCTGGGCTACCATATGGTCTCAAAAGGCAACAAAGGTCCAGCAAATTTCAATGTGCAAACATGGTAAAGGGGAAAGCCCTACATTTGACCCCTGTAAGTTTGCAAAAGCCTATAAAACCTGTACATTGGGGGAACTGTTGTACTTGGGAGATGTTGCTGAACACATATTGGGGGTTTCTTTGTCAGTAACACATAACAGGAACTGAGAATCCATGCCTAAAGTACAATGTGAGAGAAAAATAACAAAAAAACGACTACCCAAAAGTTTGACAAAGACTGCTGGTAGAATTAGTGCATGTAATGTGTTAAAATACCACCATTTGAAAACCCCTAGGGTGTCTACTTTTCAGAAATATATGGTTTGATGGGAGTAAATTACATTGTCCGGCTTTAAAAATGTCCCAAATAGGACATGGGGGCATGATGACCAGCTGAGAAAATTCCAAGTTGGAAAACTGGAATGCGCACCCTCCAAATAAGGTATTTTAGCCCACAGAGAACCCAATACACCTATATATGGGGGGTATCACTGTACTCAGGAGATGTTGCTGAACACATATTGGGGTGTTCTTTGGCAGTAACCCTTAAAGTTCTCCGTACATGTATTCTTAAATTGCTATATGTGTCAAAAAAAATCATTTTTTTTTTTTATTTTTTTTAACATTTGGCAGATAGATTGGTAGTAAAATGGTTGCATGAAGAGAGTCAAAATATCCAAAATGTAATACCTTAGGTTGTCTTCTTTTAAAAAATATATACATGTGTAGGGTTATTCAGGGATTCCTGACAGATATCAGTGTTACAATCTAACGTGTGTTAATTTTGAAAATAAAATGGTTTGGAAATAGCAAAGTGCTATACTTATAGCCCTATAACCTTTCAAAAAAAGCTAAGAACATGTTAACATTGGGCATTTTTAAACTCAGGACAAAATTTTGAAACGATTTAGCATGGGTGTTTTTGGGTGGTTGTAGATGCGTAACAGATTTTGAGGGTCAAAGTTCGAAAAAGTGATTTTTTTTTTTTTTTTTTTAAATTTTTTTTAAAATGGTAAATTTATGATATGATGAAAATAATGGTATCTTTAGAAGTAAGAAAATTGAAAAACGGTCTGGTCACTAATGGGTTAATAAGATTTTCTTTATCAACCTCTGCAAAATAAAAGTTTTAGATTGTCTTTTTAGTTATATTTTTAAAATATTTCCATTTATTCCCAGTCATCTAAATTATGTTTTTAATTACTTTCTCTTTTCTCAGGTAAAAATCATGGAGTTGACATACGCACAATTATTCCCTTTAGTGGGGTAGGTTATAAATTGGTTCAAACCAGTAAGTCGGATATGCCTCATACTAGCAATAATTCAACAGGAAATACCAAGAATATGCTGCCAAGTTCTTCCAGCACCTTTATTTTAAACAATAGAAAGCCTTTACCAAGTCAGGAGAAATACATGCATTCGAAGAGTGGTGTCCCTATGGTATCTGTTGCTAACCCCAAAGTATTCCTTAATGTGAATGGGTCACCAATAAAACTCCCAGTTAAAAGGACTAAAGTTCATTCTGAAAACACATCACCTCGTATTGCTGATCTTTTTTTATCTAATATGACTAAGAAGAAAATGTCTATCAAAACATCCAAGCATTCAGCAACTACATCTATTATTTCTCAGGGATTGAACAATGAAAATATATATGGACAATCTACTAAGAGGCCACGAATGCAAGATGAAAAACCTGTTGAGGACTTTCTTTTAACTAGTCCTTGGAGAAATGCCAAGAATAAACACATGCAAAACATTAACAGCACTGCTGCACCATCAGATATAACTACTGCTAGTTCCAGCCAACAAAGCGTGACGGTCAGCTGTCCTGTCTGTAGAACTGAAGTTCTAGAGTTGAATGTCAATGAGCACTTAGACTCCTGTTTAGCTGCCTATTAAACATATTTAAATGTTTTATAAAATGTAGACTCCAGCAAAACATTACATTTGCTTTTGCTTACTTTTTCACTATTAAAGTGATCAGGTTTTGTTTTAAAATAAAATTGTATGCTGTTACTTAGTAATATTCACTACAAAAGGTTTATTTTTATTTTTAAATGATTTCCTGTCATTGCTCCCTGTTTTCAATACTTTTGACAGCTGCTGTTTTTTTTTTAAGGGATATCTCACTGTGGTTGTGTATGCGAATTAAAAAAAAAAATCATGTATTGCGTCCTTAATATGCAACAGCTGTAAAGATCTTGCAGACTAAAATGACAAACTGATCTTTTAGGGAAGCTCCATTAAAGAGTTCACCTCTACGTGTTCTATACAGTGCCTTTCTTGTATGTATTTTGTAATAAATATGTTTGCTGTGTTACATTGTAAAATGCTTTATTTGAGAGACAGAACCAGGAACCACTGAAATACACCAGTGTAGGAATAATAGGTATTTTTTACATAATTTTATGAATAACCACTACAATTCACCCGCTATAAAATAAAAAAATTGCACGAAAAAGAAACTACACCAGCTTTGAAATCTGATTTACATATCTGGACATAATTCTTTAGCATGTCACCACAAACCTCATCACCATATCCTGCCCTATACCCTCACTTACCAGCAGTTAGTGTGCACTCTGGAATGCCCGTTCCATCTGCAGTAATTTAAAAACAACCACCATACGTTACTTTTTCATCTCAAACACTGCTTGCACTTACTGAGACCTGGCTGTCCCCCTCTGATAGCGTTACTCCTGCCTCTTTATGTTTTGGTGGATTATAATTCTCTCACACTCCCCAGACTAAACTATAAAGGAGGTGGTGTAGGCATCCTTCTTTCCCCTGAATGTACCTTTCAACCAATCATAACTCCCCCAGTCCTATCCTTTTCTTCTTTCACACTGTCCGCCTATTTAAACCCACTCCTTTAGGAATTGCTATCATCTACCGCCCCCTGGTTATCCTAGATTATTTATTGAGCACTTTTCTTCCTGGCTTCCCCACTTCCTTTCATCTAGCTCTCCTTCCCTTATACTTGGGGATTTCAATATCCCAATCAACAACCCCAATTGCACTGATGCTTCTTGTCTGCTCTCTTTAACCTCCTCCTTTGGCCTAAGCAATGGTCCAATTTAGCAACCCATACAGCAGGAAACACTCTTGATCTGGCCTTCACCAATCTCTGTACCGCCTATAATCTCTCCAATGTTCCTTTTCCTCTATCTGACCACTGCTGACTTTTGACATTGGCATACCTAAGATCCAATTGACACCACCGTCTGAACATCACTCTCACAGAAACCTCCAATGTCTTGACCTAGAGCATTTCTCCACTAATCTCTAAACTCTTCTTTTACCTATCTCAAACCTCACATGTCCTAGTTCTGCAACCTCATTCTACAATTCCATCCTCTTCTCTCAACTAGACATCATGGCATCTTCTACATTTAAACACTGCAGGCGCCCCCAACAACAACCTTGGCACACCAAGCTGACTCGATTCCTCCAAAAATGCTCCAGAACTGATGAACGCTGTTTGAGAAAGTCTCACTGGGGCTTTACTGGGGCTCCGACTTTCTCCACTATGACTTTATGCTGAGCTCATACAGCTTGGCTCTTTCCTCTGCAAAATACCCTCATAACCACACTCTCCCACGAAACCAAACGACTATTCCACACATTTAACTCTTATTCTCCCTATTGTTCCTCCTCCACCTACTAACTTGACTGCCTCAGACTTTGCAACTCAAGTCACTGACAAGATCTGACAAGATCTCTCACCTTTCTTCCTCCCCTTACAATACTTCCCCTAACTTCACTCCCTCTGCTGTTCTATGTTCATTCGAACCCACTATATTGGAAGAGGATTCTGCTCTGCGCCAGTCCTCCCGCCCCACCACCTGCTCCCTAGATCCAATTCCCTCACATCTCATCCGTACTGTCTTCTCTTTCTCTACTTCTCACTAAAATTCTCAATCTCTCTCTCCCCTCTGGTATATTTCCATCGCCCTTCAAACATGCAACTGTAACCCCGATTCTAAAGAAGCCCAACCTTGGCCCTAACTCCCCATCCAACTACCGTCCTATCTCGCTACTGCCTTTTGCATCCAAGATCCTTGAAAGAGTTGTGTATGCGAGATTGACAGACTTCCTCAAGCCCAACTCTCTGCTAGACCCGCTTCAGTCTGGTTTCCGCGCTAAGCACTCTGTGGAAATGGCACTGAACAAAGTATCCAATTATCTACTCGCAGCAAAATTTTGTGGTCACTACTCTATCCTAATACTCCTTGACCTGTCTGCGGCTTTTGACACGGTTGATCAACAGCTTCTTCTCATTCTCCGCAATATCGGTCTAGAAGATATTGCTCTCTCCTGGTGCTCTTCCTACCTCTCTCAGCGCTCTTTCAGTGTTTCTTTCTCTGGCTCTGCTTCTTCTCCCCAACTCCTCTCTGTTGGTGTCCCCCAAGGTTCAGTCCTTGGTCCCCTACTGTTCTCCATCTATACTGCTTCTCTTGGTATTATACTTATTAGCTCCTTTGGCTTTCAATATCATTTCTATGCAGATGACACGCCTCCTCTCCTGATTTCTCCCTGTCCCTCTTGACTAATGTCTCTGACTACCCCTCTGCTATTTCTAACTGGATGGCTGCCCACTTCCTTAAACTCAACTTGACCAAAAGTCAATGGTGCTACCATCAGCTCCACCATGCAGGCTCGCTGCCTAGGTGTTGTCTTTGACTCCGACCTCTCCTTCAAGCCTCATGTTCAGTCTATCACCAAATCCCTAATACACAAGTATGTCCTGTCTAGGCCCTTACGATCTGCTGAAGACGTCTATTAGCAGATCATAAGGGCCTAGACAGGACATACCTGCTGAAGATGTCTATCAGCACCTCTGATGCTTGCCTTCAAGACTTCTCGAGGGCTGCACCGTTCCTGTGGAACTCTCTTCCCTCCTCCGTTAGATGCTCACCCAGTCTCCACTCCTTCAAAAAAAATCATTAAAAACCCACTTCTTCATAAAAGCTTATCAATTAAACTGTTAGCTCTCAACTGATTCCTATCTTGCAACTGTCACTAGTCTAATACTATTCTTACCTTTTGTGTCACTTTACCCCACTCTCTCTAGCATCTGTTAACATACAGCATCCTTTACAATGATTTAAACACTCATTGAGAGATATATATGATTTAAATATGTGCATGTATATATAATCTTCATATCACATTTTCTCTAAATAATGTCCTACATTCTATTTTTCTCTTTCACACTAACTTCTCTCATTACTAAAATATCCCTATCCTCCTGCTCACCTGTCCCTGGCAACACCATCTTCATTACATCCACTTTACTACACTCCCTTCTCTATTCATCCCATGCACCCTACATATACCTTTCCAGCCTATCTCCACCAACTCCTCCCAAATCCTCTGTATACATACCGTCCTACAAAACTTTCAATATCCTACTACCACCTTCACTTCCTTTCTATTCTTTTGCTCCTAGCAGCTTGTTATGTCTCTCCAAACCCCGGTCCCATTTTGGCAAACTCTCCACATACTAACTCAAGGATCCACACCCATCTCATGTTCCTCCTTCAATACTGTCCTCTGGAATGCACGCTCTGTTCGCAATATTACAAAATTCACTGCTGTCCATGACTACTTCATCTCTTGTTCAATAGATTTACTAGCCTTAACACATGGCTCTCCCCCTCTGACACTGCTACCCCTGCATCTTTGTCCTTTGGTGGTCTTCAACTTACCCACAATCCAAGAAACTGAATGTAAAGGTGGTGGTGTAGGGTTTCTCCTCTCCCCTCACTGCTCCTTTAAACCTCCACCCACCCCCCTCCCTCAATTTGAAATACATTTAATTCTCCTTTTCAAACCCTTCTCTGCTAACAATACCGTTATTTATCATTCCCCTCTCCTCTTCCTTGACCATTTTTCTGCCTGGCTACCCTATTTCTTCTCTTCTAACATTCCATCCCTAATTCTCTGGGACTTCAATGTTCCCATTAACCCACCTTTTGACCTCAGTAGCCTCCAAACTACTTTCAATTACATCCTCGGGCTATCGCAGTGGGCAAATTCTCCCACCCATGAAGCTGGCACTACCCTTGACCAAATCTTCTCAGTATCTAATATCTGCAACACTCCTTTTCCTCTCTCTGATCACCTATCATTTGCTCTCGTGTACCCCCTCACTCAACAACTTCAGCCTAACCCACCTCAACTCAGGAGGAACCTTAATTCTCTTGATCTCCAGCAGCTGTCAGCTGATATTAATTTACAGCTGCTATCCATCCATTTCCTCTCTTGTCCTTCATTGGCCATCTCCTCATATAACACTACCCTCACCTCTGCCTTGAACGCTGCAGCACCGCTCCAAACAAGCACCTCAAGGAGGACACGCCCCATGTGCCCGTTGTGCTGAACACTCCTGGAGGAAGTCTCACACTCAGTCAGACTTTCTCCATTATAGGTTCATATTGTGTTCATACAGCACAGCCCTTGCTCTTGCCAAACAGTCCTACTTTTCCTATCGCTTTAGCTCATGCTCCCAATGTAACGGACCAGTTTGCACACGAGGTTAAAAATCGTTTAGGTGATATTCCCCTTTCAGATGCACAGGCAGCTACTGCAAGCACCAATCTCCCGAATTGCAAACACATGAATACTCAAACTCCCGAACAGGAAACATACAAATTCACCAACTCCTGAACACACGAATGCTGTTAAACATACGAACAGCTTCCACTCCTGGCAGTTGCGCTGTAACAGCATACAATCCAATTCCCCCCCCAAGAACGAGACAAAACTTCGTTTGAGGGTCAAGCAGAACTGATTTACTGGGGCTACCTGCCCGGCTTTTATGCAGGTCTCCCACCTGGTGGACACTCCCTTAGGGGACCAGATGGAAGACTGGGGAACATATTGGACATTGACCAATCACAAGCTTACAATCCCATAATGCATCACAATCCCTCCTCTCTGTCTTGGAGATGATTGGGAAGTAATCCAATTATATCCAAGGACAGAGGCAAAACTCCATTAACCACATGGCAGACAAAGGACAATAAAAGACATAAAAATACATACTGTTACATTTATCACATAGAACATACACATTCTACCTATCCCCAGATAGCTTAGATCTGAGTGCACATTATTAAGATGGCGCTCAGATCACATACAATTCAATCGCCATGGAGCCAAAGTCATACAGTCTTTCAGTATACGGCTGGGCTCCATGGCATAGCTATCTGGGGTAGCATGGTTTAAACAGTAAAGTACCGAATGGACCGGTGTTCGGATAATTGACTGCAGATAGGAGAAGGGAGGTTGGCAGCTCAGTGGTGTTTGTGATTGTAACAGTCCGCAGTAAGGCACGAACCAGCCTTTCTGCAGGGAAAAAGAACAGTGTTAAACATGGGGCCATAGCCCAGCGGCAGGAGGCGGGCGACAAGGCTCCTCCAGTGGCGAGGTTGGTTCCGCCACACCCGCAATCCCAGGCGTCTCTCTGACACCTTTAATTCTCTTCTTCGCCCTGCTAACCTTACTGCAGATACTGCTGCTACGTCCTTCTGCATTTTCTGGTATTCTTTCAGCATATTTACAGAAACAGACCTTCTTATTCGCTCATCCTTACAGCTAGCAATGACCTATGTAGTGTCACATAGCTGTTCTACAACTTTGTATGGGCCTTGCCAGGCTGCTTGCAACTTGTGTCTTGACAGGTTTCAAGACAAACACTTTTTGCCCTATCTGAAACGTGCGCTGATGGGCACCCCAATCATACCAAACCTTCTGTCGCCCCTGGGCCGCCTGGAGGTTCTCCCTTGCCATCTGGGCTAATTGCTCCATGCGGTCCCTGAGCTCCACTACGTAGGATACGATGGGGATCCCTTCCCTCTTGGTCTCTCCCTACCACTGCTCACAGATGAGATCAAGGGGACCTCGCACTCTTCTCCCATATAGTAGTTCAAAGGGTGAACAAGAGATGCGGTAGGAATCTCTCCCAGTCCCTGTAGGTGTCTGTGAAGGTCTTCAACATTAGCTTGAGGGTCCTGTTGAATCGCGCACAGAGGCCATTAGTTTATGGGTGGTATGGGGAACTGAACAAGGGCTTAATATCACAGGCTTCCCATAAATGACTGGTTAAGTCTGCGGTAAACTTAGTACCTTGGTCAGATATTATTGCCTTTGGGAACCCTACCCTGGTGAATATCCAGATGATTATTGGGGAGCTGTTTAGTCAGATAGGAGTCAACCTCGTAGGACCCCTCAAGGGAACTAGTCAATCCGGCAAGCAATATATTCTTACCGTGGTGGACTACACCACCCGATACTAAGAAGCCGTAGCCCTCGCGAATATCCAGGCAGATACTGTTGCCAGATACTGTTGGCAACAGTATCTGCCTGGATATTCGCGAGGGCTACGGCTTCTGAGTATCGGGTGGTGTAGTCCACCACGGTTAGAATATATTGCTTGCCGGATTGACTAGTTCCCTTGAGGGGTCCTACGAGGTCAACTGCTATCTGACTAAACGGCTCCCCAATAATCATAGATAGCAGTTGAGCTTTGGGATGGTCCCCCCTCTTCCCTACCCTCTGGCATGTATCACAGGTTCTCCAGTAGTGTCACACATCCTTGGAGACCCCTGGCCTGAAAAGTGTTGGGTTATTCTTCTGGCTGTGCAAGATACTCCCAGGTGTCCTCCTAGTGGGATATCGTGCCTAATTCGCAGAAGCACCAGCTGGTACTTCCGTGGTACTACTAGCTGTCGTTTCTGCGAAGGGACTGCCCCATGGCTGCGGGTGGCAGTCACCAGGCCCGGACTGGCCATCGGGCATACCGGGCAAATGCCCGGTGGGCCGCGATGGCCGTGGGGCCGAGGCTGGCAGGGGAGATCACAGAATCTCCCCTGCCAGCCCGTGCAGGGCCAGCGCTACCCGAGCGCCGGCCCTGCTGTGTGCCTCCATGGGCCGGTGGGGAGATCAAAGATCTCCCTCAACGGCCCAGAGGCATGGAAATGCGGCCGCCGGCTGGGGAGGGAGGGAGGGAGGGAGGAGAGAGGACCCGGCGGAGCTCTAACAAGCAGCTCCGCCGGGTCCTCTCGCGGGATTCTGAGCATTGCCGCGGTTACCGTTGCCGCGGCAACGCTCAGATCTCGCGAGAGTGAACTCTAACCTGCAGGTTAGAGTTCACTCTCACCACTGGGCCACCAGGGAAGCATGACAGAACGGATCTCCTCCCCCCTCCCAGGATAAAGGTACTCTATATGCACTCTTTATCCTCTATACACACACACACACTGGGTCCTTTACACAGTAGATCTCCTACACACACACACTACATTCCTTGTCAGCAAACACATACAACATTCTCTAAACACACCCTCTCTGCAACCCCTACACACACTACGTCACCTATACACACACACTTCAGCCCGTATGCACACACTCGCTGCATCCCCTATAAAACTATGCCCCCTATACACACACTCTCTACAGCCCCTAGCCACACATATTACACCACAAACACAAATTAAATTGACCTATTTACACAATACCACACCACACTCTACACACACGCAATCCCACAAGCAGGCTCCAAACATATGCACCATGCACTTTCCATTTGTCCTCTGGTATCCCACTTGTGGAGACACCAGAGACAATTTAAAAGCAAACATAGCACAAGCATGTTATTTCATTTGCTTGCGCTGCGCAGAACAAATTCAGGGCCTTTTTCTAATGCCAGAGCTCTTCAGCAGGGCTCTGGGCATTGAACCAACATGCTCACTTTGAGAGGGGGCGTGTTGTCATTAGTGATGACAAAACACACACTCTCTGGCCCCGCCC
Source organism: Pelobates cultripes (assembly GCA_933207985.1). Taxonomy (NCBI): domain Eukaryota; kingdom Metazoa; phylum Chordata; class Amphibia; order Anura; family Pelobatidae; genus Pelobates; species Pelobates cultripes. The sequence continues at coordinate 236,080,512 of OW240913.1, forward strand.
CCTTCTTAGGGGGCCGCTCTGATTGAAAAATGCCCGGGCCTAATTTTTTTCCCAGTCCGGCCCTGGCAGTCACCTTATATAACCTACCTTGCTCCCCCTCCAAACTCCTTGAGGTTGTCCCAGGCTACCATCTCAGTCATATCGAAAAAAGAAAGGAAGGCAGCACCACTACAAACTACAAAGAGAGTGTTATTTTGATAAATGAGAGTCGGTTGAGGTGTGCCGAAACTGACGAGAGGTTAGGCCTGTAAAAAGAGCGCCCACCCGGAACTATTGATATGAAAAGAGAGTGTGGTGGGAGGGGAATTTCCGGAATCGTCGAAGACAGGTAAGCCTGGGGTTTGCTGGGTTTATATAGGCCTAAATCCCTCCCACAACTACAGGCATACGCCTTCTATTTGTGTACGGGATTATGGAAGGGGGCGTACATTTAAAGAGAGTGTTATTTTGATAAATGAGAGTCGGTTGAGGTGTGCCGAAACCGACGAGAGGCTAGGCCTGTAAAAAGAGGGCCAAGAAGTATGTAAACATGTTTATTTATTTATTTATTACAACAACATTATTTAGACATATTATAGAAAGCGAGTCTGATTTCTTTCTCTGGGTTTGGGATGCACTGGTTGTACGCTGAGGATTTCCATCGGCCCATTTTCTTTATGATATGTGTTGGTACCTGACTACTTGAGGCTGCCGTGGCCGCTTTAATAAGGAATGAGTGTCCCGTGAAGGAATTTGGATTAAGGCCAAGTCTAAGAAGAAAAGTACGTATGTATAGCATGAACTCTTTAGTAGTAAGAGGCTTACCTTGTAGGGACAACAGAGGCAGATCTGGATTTTTAATTTGCTGATTTAGTATCAAATTATCCAGCACTTGAACTGCGCACCATATGGAACCGGTAGGAAAGTACTTAATCTCCACTGGGGGGCCTGTTTGGTTTGTTTTTGTGCAGGGAATTGATAGAATGAAATGATAATTTACTTTGGTTAAGTTCTTTTGTTTAAGACAATTTTCAGTGTCAGATATTTTCTCCACTGAAAATTCTTTAGGTCTGTGGAATCCGAAAAACGCTAGATAAGCTGCTGTCTTAATTACTCGGTTAGTGCTATTTTCAAAAGGATTTTTATCTAATAGCTTGGAGATTTCTTTAAAGATATTACTGTCTATGGGGAGTCTTTTGAGGGATTTATGTTTTTTTTGCCTCTGGATACCTTTTAGTATATTTTTTATTGGGTATGTGGACAAGAAAGGAGACTTGTTCGGGTAAAGCATTAGCATGAAATGTTGTATCCCCGTCAAGTAAAGTTTGATGGTATTGAAGGCTAGTTTTAACGAGAGGTGGCAAAAAGTTGAAAATGCAACCATATTTTCTACAACCATAAATTCCTAGAAAGGAAAGAAGTATTTTATATAGCAAATTTATTTAAATGAACAGCGTATGTGATACGATTCCTAGTAAGGTGAGTAGACTGAGTAAGCGTATGACCGAATTAACAAGCACCCGAACCGTGAACTGAATTATGCCAGGGTTAGCCACTGCATCGTATTATTCTTTTGGACTAATTTAGTATTTGGCCTATATTTGGATATACAGCAAGTTGTATGTGGTCGGGTCAATTAACAGTTTTTCCTATAATGCTCATTATAATTGAATATCAATAAAACATCTAAATAATATTTCCGAGGAATGTAAAATACGATACTTATGAACAGGTTTGAACAGTTGTACAGATTAATAAACGTATTGTTGCGTGGTATATGAGGTTGAACTTGTGGTAACTTGTAATTAAGTATTTTCCCCTAGATGGCAATGTAAGGCTGATTAGATTTTTTTTTTTGATACAAGTTAAACTTGGGCTAGAGACTTTAGCATACTTCTAAGGCTAGAAGAAATATTAAATTAATTTTAGATGTTACTGTAACCCAAAGTGTTGGGTATCTCATAATGTAATTTCAGTCCCTTAATGGTGGTAGGTACGTTCATAACATAAAGCAGACAGTTGTATTCTGCTAAAATGACATGTGGCAATTTAAGAAAAGTTTGATAGTAAAACCAATCGGGCAAACCCCCCTGTCGAATTTCCATGCGAATGAAAGTTGCGTGAATGATTTGTATTCAAAAGTGAAGGGTGAATGGACTTACAGTTTTGAGTGGGAACTGCCGAATGGACCCCGTTCGTGTGAATACTCACTGGGCTTTGGCGGGTAAGTTCCTGATCGTTTTTCCGAGCGTCGCGGGAGAATGACGTCAGAGATCTGCGTGTAGCGGAAATGAAGACGGAATTTCCGGAATCGTCGAAGACAGGTAAGCCCTCCCACAACTACAGGTATACGCCTTCTATATATATATATATATATATATATATATATATATATATATACACATACACATACACAGGGTTTGACAAATTAGTTTGGAATCTAGCAGCCAGCTAGAAAAGTTAGGAGCCAGAGAAATCAACGTCAAAAATACAATTCGTAAAGGGACACTATAATCACCAGAACCACTACAGCTTAATGTAGTTGTTCTGAAGTCTATACCCTGTCACTGAACGCTTTTCGATGTAAACACTGACTTTTTAGACAAAAGGTAGTGTTTACATTGCTACCTGGTGACACCTCTAGCGACAGTCACTCAGACAGCCTCTAGAGGTGCTTCCTGGGTCAGTGCTTCACACTGTGCAACAACTATGTTAATGTTCCCTATACGGATGCATTGATTCAATGCATCTCTATGAGAAGTTAAATTGGCGCAGTGGCATTTTGCCGGGCATGCGCAATAGTCTCCCAATGCTTTGCTATGAGGAAGCATTGGAATGGCTGAGCTCGTCAAGATTGAGGATTTCAGCCATGGAGGTGGGGCCAGCCATAGTGTGGGAAAAAAGTAAGTTAAAAAGAAAAAAGACACCTTCCCATGTGATTGGAGGGAACACACACACTTACTGACTGACTCAGACTCACTCACAGAAAGACACTCCGACAGACACACACTCACAGACATACTCACAAACACACACTCAGACAGACACACACACTCACTCACAAGTAACTACTTTTTTATTTAAATCCACCCAGCCTCCCTACCTTTAGAGAGCTGGAGTGGATATGCTTTACCTGGGGTCCAGTAGGGCTGCTGTCATCTCCCTATTCAACTCCCTATCGTGCACTGTATAGTGAGCCGGGGGCCGGAGTGACATCATAACCCAGCTGCGGGCATCACTGCAAGCCGCACAAGGGAGCAGAGCAGGGAGATTACAGCTCCTTCGCCGTGGCACTAAGTCAGCCGCCCACCTACCTCTGCTCTCCATTACCCAGCTGCTCCCCTCCGTCAGCTGCCCACCTTTTCTACCACAGCTCTCCATGGGTAGAAAAGGTGGGCCGCCCGCCAAATTCCCTCTGTCAGCCACCATGGGGGCTGAACATATAAATATATAGATATAATACACAAATATTAATATACATATGTGCAAATATATAGATGCATAATACTTACACAAATCACATAGATAAAGCAAAACTATATATATATATATATATATATATGTGTGGGTTTTTTTAAATTCAATTTATTTTAAATAATGATAAAAAAAAAGCAGACACATGGATTTTTAATTAATGAATACTCACTGGCACACACACTGGCATGTAGTCACTGATGCCCACACATACTGACATATTCTCATCAACAGACACTGGCAAACAATCACTAATGCATACACACTCCCTGACATACACACACACACTGATCCATACTGACATAAACACACACACACATTGATCCATACAGACACACACACATTGATCCACACTGACACACATATTAATCTATACTGACACTGACACACACATTAATCCATACTGAAACACACACACACACACACACACACACACACTGATCCACACATTAATCCATACTGAAACACACACACACACATTGATCCACACTGACACACACATTAATCCATACTGGCACACACACACACACACAAACATTAATCCATACTGACACACACACTCACAAATACACCCTCAAATATACACACTCTAAGAATCAGTACAATTAAAATGAAAAGCCTCTGCTCACTGAGCCTACCTTGCTCCTTGAAATGATCTGTATTACGCTCCTTCCCAGCAGCCTGCCTCCAGCACTCTCACAGGGGCCTCCCTGCCGGACAGCACTTTACACACAGGAAGCAAGACTTAGAAGACCCATGTGGGCTGCCCTGCTCTGCCTGATTGCCAGGTCATATGCTTCCTGTGTGTGCAGGCTGTCAGACAGGGTCAGAGACTTCCATCCTCCCTGCACTCATTCCAGGCTCCTGCCGGCTGTCTGCTCATTGTCTCACTCGCGAGCAGCATTGGAAGTTAAATTTCCAGCACCTGCTGCTCGCGAGTGGATAAAGGAAAGCCTCTTCAAGAGGTAAGAGGTGACCTATGCTCCCCAGTACCCCCAATGTGAGTGTGTGTGTACTAGGTGGGGAGAGGAAGGGCTGCTGCACTGTGCGGCCCCAAGTGCCACGGGGAAATTTCCCGGTATCCTGGTGGGCCAGTCCGGCCCTGTTCAGAAGAGATAATCGGCGTATGCCGCAATTGTATTTTCCTCTTGTGTGATGTGTAGGTCTTTCTAGGTTTAGAGTAGGGGTTCCAGGGAGCGCTCAAATAGAATGGGGAGAGTGGGTATTGTTGCCCAGGGCCGGTGTAAGAATTTTTAGGTACACAGACGAAGATCCATTTTGCCGCCCCATCACCCCCTTCATGTATACAGAGGCGCCACTTACAAACTCAAATTTTATTGCTTTGGCGCATTTTGGTTCTCAATCATGCCACACAATACTGTGAGCTGTATTGCTTTGGACTGGGTTTTTCTTACTTACCTTGATCTTTAAATACCCACTTGTCTCAATTTATTGAGATCAGATAACAGTCATTACTGTTTCTACAATCCTCTTACCTTCCTAAATTGGATCATTATCAACTATCCTGTACTTACCTGCATTGCATCCTGCCTGGCATACTACTAATATTGCTACAAACAATGCCTTTCTACATTGGATTATTATGAACTCTCCTATATTTGCTTGTTAGTTAATGAAGACCGGGAAAAGGCAGGAATTTTAAATAACTATTTCTCCTCCGTATATATAAAGGAAGAACTCATGGCAATAGATGTGCAAATGATTGCTACTAAAAACTTGCAGAATAATTGTAATTGGTTAACTCAAGACAAGGTGCTGCAGCAACTAAAGAAAGTTAATATAAACAAAGCTCCAGGGCCTGACGGTATCCATCCACGTGTACTTAAGGAACTAAGTGTAGAAATAAGTGAACCTCTGTTTTTAATCTTTCAAGATTCTTTTCTTTCAGGAAGTGTTCTGGAGGATTGGAGGAAGGCAGATGTGGCTCCTATATTCAAAAAGGGTTCAAAATCCTTGCCTGTAAATTATAGACCTGTGAGCTTAACTTCTGTGGCTGGTAAAATATTTGAAAGGCTATTAAGGGATAATATTCAAGAATTCCTTGAGAAGAACATGGTCATCAGAAAAAATCAGCACGGTTTTATGAAGCACAGGTCATGTCAAACTAACTTGATTGCATTCTACGGAGAAGTAAGTAGAAGTATAGATCAGGGTGTTGCCGTGGATGTGATCTATTTGGATTTTGCCAAGGCAGTTCCACACAATAGATTATTGTTCAACCTCAAGGAAATCGGTCTAGATGAAAATGCTTATTCTTGGGTAGAACATTGGCTTAAAAACAGAGTACAAAGAGTTGTCATTAATGGTAAATTTTCAAGCTGGACAGAGGTGGTGTCCCTCAGGGGTCTGTTTTGGGACCCCTTCTATTTAACATGTTTATAAATGATCTTGAAGACCGCATTGAAAGTCATGTTTCAGTGTTTGCAGTTGACACAAAACTTTGTAAAATAATACAATGTGAGCAAGATATTACTTTGCTGCAAAGGGATTTAGATAGACTGGGGGGACTGTGCACTCAAATGGCAAATGAAATTTAATGTTGAAAAATGCAAAGTTATGCACTTCGGTGTAAAGAGTGCACAAGCAATGTATACCCTTAATGGAAGCGAATTAGGGATAACAACACACAAAAAGAACTTGGGAATTGTTATAGACAACAAACTATGCAACAATTTGCAATGTCAATCAGCAGTGGCCAAGGCCAGTAAGGTATTGTCATGCATGAAAAAGGGCATTCATTCTCGGGAAGAGAATATCATTTTGCCTCTTTATAAATCACTGGTAAGACCCCATATTGAACATGCTGTGCAATTTTGGGCACCTGTTCTAAAGAAGGATATTATGGCACTAGAAAAAGTGCTGAGGCGGGCTACAAAATTAATAAATGGAATGGAACATATCAGCTGTGAAGATAGGTTAACAAATTTAAACCTATTTAGTTTAAAAAAAGTCACATGAGAGGGGATATGATAACATTATACAAATATATTTGGGGCCAATACAAACCACTGTGTGGAAATCTATTCACAAACCGGACTTTACATAGGACACGAGGCCATGCGTTTAGACTGGAAGAAAGAAGATTTCGTCTAAGGCAAAGGAAATGTTTTTTTTACTGTAAGAACAATCAGGATGTGGAATTTTCTGCCTGAAGAAGTGGTTTTATCAGAGTCCATACAGGTGTTCAAACAGCTACTAGATGAATACTTGAAAAAACATAATATTCAAAGATATAATCTTTCAATGTAGGGTAATAACTGCTTGAACCAAGGATAAATCTGACTGCCATTCTGGGGTCAAGAAGGAATTTTTTTCCTAGCTTCTTGCAAAATTGTGCTTCAAATTGGGTTTTATGGCCTTCTTTTGGATCAACAGCAAAAAACAAATGTGAGGAAGGCTGAACTTGATGGATGCAAGTCTCTTTTCAGCTATGTAATTATGTATTGCATACCTGCCTGAATTGCTTCAACCCTGCACCATCCTGTACTTGCCTGTATTGCATACCTACCTGAATTCATTCAAACCTGCACCATAACTACTTGATTTACTATTGATTGAACCTGCTTACCTGATTCATACAATCCTGCACCCTTCCTACTTGGATTGCTATTTGAATTATCTTAACTACCTAGATAAAAACAACCTGCAAAACCCACCATCTGGACGTTGCTGAAAATTTAATTGCACTCGTGGTTGTTTACTTTATAGGGCATATTGCCTTAATGATTATTTATCCCTTTTGCTTATTATTTATTCAACTAAAATTACTGTTATAATGTCAAAGGCTACGAATAAAGTCACTTCTGTTAAACCTGGTAATTGTCTCCTATCTGACCTGATCGTGAACATGACAAGGACATTTGCACAATGTTTAAAAAGAATAAGAAACAGGGTGATGACGCCATCCTTCCCGGATGGGAAGATGAGCCATATGCATTGATTGCCAGTGAATGGGCTCGTTCAACTGGTAAATGTGACTATGAATGTGAAATGCCTACAAACCTTCTTGCTTGTCTGAAAGAGATTCCAAAAGATAAGTGGCAGAAAAAAGGTTGGGTAACACTTACTGCATATAGACAGGCACAGATAGAAAAAGAAAAGCATTTGTATGAAATGCTGTTGCAAAAAATCTGTGATGAAGGTAACTAGAGCCAAAGGAAAGGATGAAACTCGTAAGATTAGCAAGAGGAAGATGCAGGTGTGTTTAGCACAAGTAGAACCGGATTGGGATCCTGAAACTTGAGATGGCTACATCTGGAGCTCAGATGAGGAGTCTGAAGAGGTAAAAGGTTTGCCTGTGGTCAGAAGAAAGTTGGAGTACACTGAACTGGGGCAAGTTTGCAGGACCTCTATGGAAGATTATACACAGCAAGAGATGGCTGATATTCTTTCAACCTTTAGACAGTGATCAAAGGAACCACTGGATGAGTGGGTTGTCAGTATGACAGATTTCCTGTCTCTGGGTTATAATATCTATCGTCTTGTTAGTCTGTTTGTTCACATAAACTCCTTCCATTCCCTTCAGCGAGATGGCCCGGTCGGTTACCGAAAGAACTACCGAACGACTGACCACCCATATGAGGAGTGTGGCCCTTGTTAACCCTGTTGAACCCTTGATACTTTCTAAACCACAGGTCCCTTTGAAGCATAACGTACGAGCCAGGTGGTCGGCGTTTGTATGCACGAACACGTGGCTGCGGCCATCTTGGTTAGTCGAACGCGGTCAGCGGTGTTTTCCCGTTGAGTGCATGAAACTAAGATCGAACAACACTGGAACTTCCACCTTCTGCTAAGTTCGACTGAATCCCCACGAACAGAGCGCCGTTCGGTAGAAGTAATCTACTGAACACCCTTCAACACTGACTTGGTGCATGAACAGTTCCGTTCATCTATTCGAAGTGCACTTTAATAATTGGAAATAGACCGGCCGCACAGCCTAATCCTCTGGAACTGTTTTGGGAATGAAACCATGCGTGGGTTTGGTCAAAAAGAGATTTCCAGGAATTTCCTGAACCCCTGCTCTGATCTGGGTGATTTTTGGATATGTTGGTCACCAAGATCAGGACTATCAGTGGAATTTTTGGGGTGTTTGTTTGTTTCTATACTTTGTGTAAAAAATAGTTTTTTTCTGCCTTGGGCTAATTAAGTTAGTACATTATCTACCTTAATTATATCACAGGCAGAGAGGAGGGATTCTAAAGGAAGTATTAGGTCGCGCCAAAAAATAGATATAACAAAATCAAAATATAGTAATACAACAAACGGTAAAAATAAAAATCTTAATATATAAAACAATACATGTAAATGATGTAGTAAGTACTTACAAATAGCAGTACATACAAAGAGAAATAGATGAAAAAGTCCTAAAATAAGCAAAGGATGGTCAAGTCCGCTTGAGGGAAAGAAACAGTCCTTGTAGAATAAAGGAAATGGATATGACGTCTTGTTCCAGGTGCCAATATGCAAAAGAGAACAAAATAAAAGCTCCAATGGTATAGATAGTCTTTTCCGCTTAAAAAGGTATCACACTCACCTATATTAGAGCTAAAACTAGCTCAGGTGTATGTCGCATTCAGTGCTACTGGTCCCCCACTGGTGGGATGTAGACATGAATCCGTGGCCGAGATTCTCGGGAAAGAAGAGGATAACACAGAATAGTGCTCACTGTATGAATAGATACTTAAGAAAGGTAAAATGTGTATAAAATACTCACATTTAAGTGAGCAGGAGATACTGCTCACTAGTATAGCGTAGGTGGTATCATCCCCACCTAGGATTTTTGAATATAAAATAGTAGTAACCAGGTCCAGGAAATAATAAGTAAATAAATAAAATAAAAAATAATAAGTAATGTATAAAAGGTAAATAATAGGCCAATAATACTTTATTAATAGATAATAAAAGATATGTATAAAATAGCCAAAACGCGTTTCACCACACAGGGCTTTTTCAACTGGCAATAAGAAACAGAGACCTGGTTCCGAAACATTCTTGGAAAAAAGGAGATGGAGTGGGTTTTCAATTTAAAAACACTCTCTCCAGATGGTCTTAATCTTGAGTTCGATCTTTTTAATTTCTTATAACTTTATTCCTATTTTCATATATTTTTTTTTATTTTTTTTCATTTTCCCCTTTCTATACCCCTTATCCATTATTATATAATATCTTATGCCTATGCACTTTTATACTTCCTCTCCTTTCCTTTTATCCTTTTTATCTGTATTGCCATTTCTTTTATACACCATTTCCCCTTTTTATCTTTTAAGTGCCTCTTTTTCCTTGTATTCTAATATCTATTTTATTAGTTTTATAACTTCATCATCATCCATCATTTTTTATTCATCTCTTTTATTTCCTATTTTTAAGTATTAGCTTTCCTATTATTTAGATAATACTTTTATCCCATATCTCATTCATATTTTATTTCCATTTTTCCTTTTTGCTATTTATTTATTTCTTTTATTTCCATTTTCGGCTATAAACGAGCATATTGCTCGTTTTACTACATTTCCCAGCTTTCCCTTCGCGGCCACGTGATTAGACGCTAGAACGTTATTGGTTCTTCCGCGTCACGTGACCGCCGATACCAGGAAGTATACTAAGCCTACATTTCCCACTCTCCTCTGTGTCTCACTTCATTTTTATGACTATGTCATTGGTTGTTATGCGGTCATATGACCGCAAGTTAACACAATAAACCCTTCGTTTTTAATTTTATTCCACTCATTATTTTGTGCATTCTTTATGTATTATTGTATATGTTTCACATATGCTCTTTTATTATACTACCTTTGAATCTTTATTTATTGTTTTATCATACAAAATTTGCATTACTAATTTATGCATAAATTATGACGTCATTTTGGCGCCAATTTTGAAATTGTTAATGCTTTGAGAGGTTATTTAAACCATTGTGAACCAGGTCTCTGTTTCTTATTGCCAGTTGAAAAAGCCCTGTGTGGTGAAACGCGTTTTGGCTATTTCATACATATCTTTTATTATCTATTAATAAAGTATTATTGGCCTATTATTTACCTTTTATACATTACTTATTATTTTTTATTTTATTTATTTACTTATTATTTCCTGGACCTGGTTACTACTATTTTATATTCAAGAATCCTAGGTGGGGATGATACCACCTACGCTATACTAGTGAGCAGTATCTCCTGCTCACTTAAATGTGAGTATTTTATACACATTTTACCTTTCTTAAGTATCTATTCATACAGTGAGCACTATTCTGTGTTATCCTCTTCTTTCCCGAGAATCTCGGCCACGGATTCATGTCTACATCCCACCAGTGGGGGACCAGTACCACTGAATGCGACATACACCTGAGCTAGTTTTAGCTCTAATATAGGTGAGTGTGATACCTTTTTACTCTGTATTCCTATAAAGAAGCGGAAAAGACTATCTATACCATTGGAGCTTTTATTTTGTTCTCTTTTGCATATTGGCACCTGGAACAAGACGTCATATCCATTTCCTTTATTCTACAAGGACTGTTTCTTTCCCTCAAGCGGACTTGACCATCCTTTGCTTATTTTAGGACTTTTTCATCTATTTCTCTTTGTATGTACTGCTATTTGTAAGTACTTACTACATCATTTACATGTATTGTTTTATATATTAAGATTTTTATTTTTACCGTTTGTTGTATTACTATATTTTGATTTTGTTTTATCTATTTTTTGGCGCGACCTAATACTTCCTTTAGAATCCCTCCTCTCTGCCTGTGATATAATTAAGGTAGATAATGTACTAACTTAATTAGCCCAAGGCAGAAAAAAACTATTTTTTACACAAAGTATAGAAACAAACAAACACCCCAAAACATCCACTGATAGTCCTGATCTTGGTGACCAACATATCCAAAAATCACCCAGATCAGAGCAGGGGTTCAGGAAATTCCTGGAAATCTCTTTTTGACCAAACCCACGCATGGTTTCATTCCCAAAACAGTTCCAGAGGATTAGGCTGTGCGGCCGGTCTATTTCCAATTATTAAAGTGCACTTCGAATAGATGAACGGAACTGTTCATGCACCAAGTCAGTGTTGAAGGGTGTTCAGTAGATTACTTCTACCGAACGGCATTCTGTTCGTGGGGATTCAGTCGAACTTAGCAGAAGGTGGAAGTTCCAGTGTTGTTCGATCTTAGTTTCATGCACTCAACGGGAAAACACAGCTGACCGCGTTCGACTAACCAAGATGGCCGCAGCCACGTGTTCGTGCATACAAACGCCGACCACCTGGCTCGTACGTTATGCTTCAAAGGGACCTGTGGTTTAGAAAGTATCAAGGGTTCAACAGGGTTAACAAGGGCCACACTCCTCATATGGGTGGTCAGTCGTTCGGTAGTTCTTTCGGTAACCGACCGGGCCATCTTGCTGAAGGGAATGGAAGGAGTTTATGTGAACAAACAGACTAACAAGACGATAGATATTATAACCCAGAGACAGGAAATCTGTCATACTGACAACCCACTCATCCAGTGGTTCCTTTGATCACTGTCTAAAGGTTGAAAGAATATCAGCCATCTCTTGCTGTGTATAATCTTCCATAGAGGTCCTGCAAACTTGCCCCAGTTCAGTGTACTCCAACTTTCTTCTGACCACAGGCAAACCTTTTACCTCTTCAGACTCCTCATCTGAGCTCCAGATGTAGCCATCTCAAGTTTCAGGATCCCAATCGGGTTCTACTTGTGCTAAACACACCTGCATCTTCCTCTTGCTAATCTTACGAGTTTCATCCTTTCCTTTGGCTCTAGTTACCTTCATCACAGATTTTTTGCAACAGCATTTCATACAAATGCTTTTCTTTTTCTATCTGTGCCTGTCTATATGCAGTAAGTGTTACCCAACCTTTTTTCTGCCACTTATCTTTTGGAATCTCTTTCAGACAAGCAAGAAGGTTTGTAGGCATTTCACATTCATAGTCACATTTACCAGTTGAACGAGCCCATTCACTGGCAATCAATGCATATGGCTCATCTTCCCATCCGGGAAGGATGGCGTCATCACCCTGTTTCTTATTCTTTTTAAACATTGTGCAAATGTCCTTGTCATGTTCACGATCAGGTCAGATAGGAGACAATTACCAGGTTTAACAGAAGTGACTTTATTCGTAGCCTTTGACATTATAACAGTAATTTTAGTTGAATAAATAATAAGCAAAAGGGATAAATAATCATTAAGGCAATATGCCCTATAAAGTAAACAACCACGAGTGCAATTAAATTTTCAGCAACGTCCAGATGGTGGGTTTTGCAGGTTGTTTTTATCTAGGTAGTTAAGATAATTCAAATAGCAATCCAAGTAGGAAGGGTGCAGGATTGTATGAATCAGGTAAGCAGGTTCAATCAATAGTAAATCAAGTAGTTATGGTGCAGGTTTGAATGAATTCAGGTAGGTATGCAATACAGGCAAGTACAGGATGGTGCAGGGTTGAAGCAATTCAGGCAGGTATGCAATACATAATTACATAGCTGAAAAGAGACTTGCATCCATCAAGTTCAGCCTTCCTCACATTTGTTTTTTGCTGTTGATCCAAAAGAAGGCCATAAAACCCAATTTGAAGCACAATTTTGCAAGAAGCTAGGAAAAAAATTCCTTCTTGACCCCAGAATGGCAGTCAGATTTATCTTTGGTTCAAGCAGTTATTACCCTACATTGAAAGATTATATCTTTGAATATTATGTTTTTTCAAGTATTCATCTAGTAGCTGTTTGAACACCTGTATGGACTCTGATAAAACCACTTCTTCAGGCAGAAAATTACACATCCTGATTGTTCTTACAGTAAAAAAAACATTTCCTTTGCCTTAGACGAAATCTTCTTTCTTCCAGTCTAAACGCATGGCCTCGTGTCCTATGTAAAGTCCGGTTTGTGAATAGATTTCCACACAGTGGTTTGTATTGGCCCCAAATATATTTGTATAATGTTATCATATCCCCTCTCAGGCGACTTTTTTTAAACTAAATAGGTTTAAATTTGTTAACCTATCTTCACAGCTGATATGTTCCATTCCATTTATTAATTTTGTAGCCCGCCTCAGCACTTTTTCTAGTGCCATAATATCCTTCTTTAGAACAGGTGCCCAAAATTGCACAGCATGTTCAATATGGGGTCTTACCAGTGATTTATAAAGAGGCAAAATGATATTCTCTTCCCGAGAATGAATGCCCTTTTTCATGCATGACAATACCTTACTGGCCTTGGCCACTGCTGATTGACATTGCAAATTGTTGCATAGTTTGTTGTCTATAACAATTCCCAAGTTCTTTTTGTGTGTTGTTATCCCTAATTCGCTTCCATTAAGGGTATACATTGCTTGTGCACTCTTTACACCGAAGTGCATAACTTTGCATTTTTCAACATTAAATTTCATTTGCCATTTGAGTGCACAGTCCCCCCAGTCTATCTAAATCCCTCTGCAGCAAAGTAATATCTTGCTCACATTGTATTATTTTACAAAGTTTTATGTCAACTGCAAACACTGAAACATGACTTTCAATGCGGTCTTCAAGATCATTTATAAACATGTTAAATAGAAGGGGTCCCAAAACAGACCCCTGAGGGACACCACCTCTGTCCAGCTTGAAAATTTACCATTAATGACAACTCTTTGTACTCTGTTTTTAAGCCAATGTTCTAACCAAGAATAAGCATTTTCATCTAGACCGATTTCCTTGAGGTTGAACAATAATCTATTGTGTGGAACTGCCTTGGCAAAATCCAAATAGATCACATCCACGGCAACACCCTGATCTATACTTCTACTTACTTCTCCGTAGAATGCAATCAAGTTAGTTTGACATGACCTGTGCTTCATAAAACCGTGCTGATTTTTTCTGATGACCATGTTCTTCTCAAGGAATTCTTGAATATTATCCCTTAATAGCCTTTCAAATATTTTACCAGCCACAGAAGTTAAGCTCACAGGTCTATAATTTACAGGCAAGGATTTTGAACCCTTTTTGAATATAGGAGCCACATCTGCCTTCCTCCAATCCTCCAGAACACTTCCTGAAAGAAAAGAATCTTGAAAGATTAAAAACAGAGGTTCACTTATTTCTACACTTAGTTCCTTAAGTACACGTGGATGGATACCGTCAGGCCCTGGAGCTTTGTTTATATTAACTTTCTTTAGTTGCTGCAGCACCTTGTCTTGAGTTAACCAATTACAATTATTCTGCAAGTTTTTAGTAGCAATCATTTGCACATCTATTGCCATGAGTTCTTCCTTTATATATACGGAGGAGAAATAGTTATTTAAAATTCCTGCCTTTTCCCGGTCTTCATTAACTAACAAGCAAGTATAGGAGAGTTCATAATAATCCAATGTAGAAAGGCGTAATGTTTGTAGCAATATTAGTACTATGCCAGGCAGGATGCAATGCAGGTAAGTACAGGATAGTTGATAATGATCCAATTTAGGAAGGTAAGAGGATTGTAGAAACAGTAATGACTGTTATCTGATCTCAATAAATTGAGACAAGTGGGTATTTAAAGATCAAGGTAAGTAAGAAAAACCCAGTCCAAAGCAATACAGCTCACAGTATTGTGTGGCATGATTGAGAACCAAAATGCGCCAAAGCAATAAAATTTGAGTTTGTAAGTGGCGCCTCTGTATACATGAAGGGGGTGATGGGGCGGCAAAATGGATCTTCGTCTGTGTACCTAAAAATTCTTACACCGGCCCTGGGCAACAATACCCACTCTCCCCATTCTATTTGAGCTCTCCCTGGAACCCCTACTCTAAACCTAGAAAGACCTACACATCACACAAGAGGAAAATACAATTGCGGCATACGCCGATTATCTCCTCTGAACAGGGCCGGACTGGCCCACCAGGATACCGGGAAATTTCCCCGTGGCACTTGGGGCCGCACAGTGCAGCAGCCCTTCCTCTCCCCACCTAGTACACACACACTCACATTGGGGGTACTGGGGAGCATAGGTCACCTCTTACCTCTTGAAGAGGCTTTCCTTTATCCACTCGCGAGCAGCAGGTGCTGGAAATTTAACTTCCAATGCTGCTCGCGAGTGAGACAATGAGCAGACAGCCGGCAGGAGCCTGGAATGAGTGCAGGGAGGATGGAAGTCTCTGACCCTGTCTGACAGCCTGCACACACAGGAAGCATATGACCTGGCAATCAGGCAGAGCAGGGCAGCCCACATGGGTCTTCTAAGTCTTGCTTCCTGTGTGTAAAGTGCTGTCCGGCAGGGAGGCCCCTGTGAGAGTGCTGGAGGCAGGCTGCTGGGAAGGAGCGTAATACAGATCATTTCAAGGAGCAAGGTAGGCTCAGTGAGCAGAGGCTTTTCATTTTAATTGTACTGATTCTTAGAGTGTGTATATTTGAGGGTGTATTTGTGAGTGTGTGTGTCAGTATGGATTAATGTTTGTGTGTGTGTGTGTGTGCCAGTATGGATTAATGTGTGTGTCAGTGTGGATCAATGTGTGTGTGTGTGTGTGTGTTTCAGTATGGATTAATGTGTGGATCAGTGTGTGTGTGTGTGTGTGTGTGTTTCAGTATGGATTAATGTGTGTGTCAGTGTCAGTATAGATTAATATGTGTGTCAGTGTGGATCGATGTGTGTGTGTCTGTATGGATCAATGTGTGTGTGTGTTTATGTCAGTATGGATCAGTGTGTGTGTGTATGTCAGGGAGTGTGTATGCATTAGTGATTGTTTGCCAGTGTCTGTTGATGAGAATATGTCAGTATGTGTGGGCATCAGTGACTACATGCCAGTGTGTTTGCCAGTGAGTATTCATTAATTAAAAATCCATGTGTCTGCTTTTTTTTTATCATTATTTAAAATAAATTGAATTAAAAAAAAAAACACATATATATATATATATATATATATATATAGTTTTGCTTTATCTATGTGATTTGTGTAAGTATTATGCATCTATATATTTGCACATATGTATATTAATATTTGTGTATTATATCTATATATTTATATGTTCAGCCCCCATGGTGATGTGGGAGGAAGGCAGGTGGCTGACAGAGGGAATTTGGCGGGCGGCCCACCTTTTCTACCCATGGAGAGCTGTGGTAGAAAAGGTGGGCAGCTGACGGAGGGGAGCAGCTGGGTAATGGAGAGCAGAGGTAGGTGGGTGGCTGACTTAGTGCCACGGCGAAGGAGCTGTAATCTCCCTGCTCTGCTCCCTTGTGCGGCTTGCAGTGATGCCCGGAGCTGGGTTATGATGTCACTCCGGCCCCCGGCTCACTATACAGTGCACGATAGGGAGTTGAATAGGGAGATGACAGCAGCCCTACTGGACCCCAGGTAAAGCATATCCACTCCAGCTCTCTAAAGGTAGGGAGGCTGGGTGGATTTAAATAAAAAAGTAGTTACTTGTGAGTGAGTGTGTGTGTCTGTCTGAGTGTGTGTTTGTGAGTATGTCTGTGAGTGTGTGTCTGTCGGAGTGTCTTTCTGTGAGTGAGTCTGAGTCAGTCAGTAAGTGTGTGTGTTCCCTCCAATCACATGGGAAGGTGTCTTTTTTCTTTTTAACTTACTTTTTTCCCACACTATGGCTGGCCCCACCTCCATGGCTGAAATCCTCAATCTTGACGAGCTCAGCCATTCCAATGCTTCCTCATAGCAAAGCATTGGGAGACTATTGCGCATGCCCGGCAAAATGCCACTGCGCCAATTTAACTTCTCATAGAGATGCATTGAATCAATGCATCCGTATAGGGAACATTAACATAGTTGTTGCACAGTGTGAAGCACTGACCCAGGAAGCACCTCTAGAGGCTGTCTGAGTGACTGTCGCTAGAGGTGTCACCAGGTAGCAATGTAAACACTACCTTTTGTCTAAAAAGTCAGTGTTTACATCGAAAAGCGTTCAGTGACAGGGTATAGACTTCAGAACAACTACATTAAGCTGTAGTGGTTCTGGTGATTATAGTGTCCCTTTACGAATTGTATTTTTGACGTTGATTTCTCTGGCTCCTAACTTTTCTAGCTGGCTGCTAGATTCCAAACTAATTTGTCAAACCCTGTGTATGTGTATGTGTATATATATATATATATATATATATATATATATATATATATAGAAGGCGTATACCTGTAGTTGTGGGAGGGCTTACCTGTCTTCGACGATTCCGGAAATTCCGTCTTCATTTCCGCTACACGCAGATCTCTGACGTCATTCTCCCGCGACACTCGGAAAAACGATCAGGAACTTACCCGCCAAAGCCCAGTGAGTATTCACACGAACGGGGTCCATTCGGCAGTTCCCACTCAAAACTGTAAGTCCATTCACCCTTCACTTTCGAATACAAATCATTCACGCAACTTTCATTCGCATGGAAATTCGACAGGGGGGTTTGCCCGATTGGTTTTACTATCAAACTTTTCTTAAATTGCCACATGTCATTTTAGCAGAATACAACCGTCTGCTTTATGTTATGAACGTACCTACCACCATTAAGGGACTGCAATTACATTATGAGATACCCAACACTTTGGGTTACAGTAACATCTAAAATTAATTTAATATTTCTTCTAGCCTTAGAAGTATGCTAAAGTCTCTAGCCCAAGTTTAACTTGTATCAAAAAAAAAAAAAAAAAAATCTAATCAGCCTTACATTGCCATCTAGGGGAAAATACTTAATTACAAGTTACCACAAGTTCAACCTCATATACCACGCAACAATACGTTTATTAATCTGTACAACTGTTCAAACCTGTTCATAAGTATCGTATTTTACATTCCTCGGAAATATTATTTAGATGTTTTATTGATATTCAATTATAATGAGCATTATAGGAAAAACTGTTAATTGACCCGACCACATACAACTTGCTGTATATCCAAATATAGGGCAAATACTAAATTAGTCCAAAAGAATAATACGATGCAGTGGCTAACCCTGGCATAATTCAGTTCACGGTTCGGGTGCTTGTTAATTCGGTCATACGCTTACTCAGTCTACTCACCTTACTAGGAATCGTATCACATACGCTGTTCATTTAAATAAATTTGCTATATAAAATACTTCTTTCCTTTCTAGGAATTTATTTTGACATTCGGTACTACCAAACGCAGAATTACACGTTTACGGTCCGGTGAGTAAAATTCATATATAAAAAAACCCGTAATCTGCTAACGATTTCTCGTTTATTTCACTTTATTACTCCTTCCATCTTTCGCAAATAGGGGCTTCAGCTTGGGTAAAAAAACGCCCGGCCAAACATCTTCGCAAGTAACTCTTTAGTGCATCTCAAGTACGTGTTTCAAGTTCACATACAGGTAAGGATAAAGAACGATTAAAAAAAATTGATTTCATTGGTTTATTTTGTTTCATTTCCGTACGTATCGTCCCTTGCAGTTTAGGTGGCTGGCTGTTAAGGTCTTAGGAGCCCAATAGCGTTAATCTCATCCTGGCTCTCTCGCCTTAAGTTAGTGGTCCCGCGAGGCCAACACCCATCTTCAATTTGGAGGTACTACGCCCCTCGGGCCAAATCATAGGTAGCCGCCTCGCATGTGGCATAGAGAGGGCCTCACCTGTCACCCCCATTCTATCTTATGATTACTATTCACCGAGAGGCCAACACCCTGCCACAAACGTTCGGTGGCCACAAAATCCCCTCGCGCCAACTCATAGATAGAGCCTCTCAAGACGCTAGGGCCTCACCAGTCACCAACCTAGTGTAATTGCTTCGCCGTGGAATGGTACTAGCTAGTCAGCCAGCACATACACACACTCACTCACGAACAAAAAAAATAATAATTTCTAACATAACATCTCCTTTCACGCCCATAGCATGTCTAACGATTCAGTTTGAGACAAAGAGCTATCACTTACCAGCACTCCCTCCAGACCTGGCACTCAGCCAAGACAGTCCAGTACGATATCCAGCTACAGATCCTGGACTGTTCCAAAAATCACAGCCGAACTGAATAGAAGAAACATCCCCTTTCCGACTACTGCCAGGAAAGCAGAACTCTTCCGTTTGTTAAACTCCCAAAGTGTTGATGAGTGACCGGGCCCTAGTTCTGATTGTACAATTCAAAATAGTTTGGCAGAATTACAAAGTATGATGACCTCTCTGGTGGCTTCAGTAGCTACTATAAACAACAGGTTAGATAACCTGGAAGCCACTAGTCAAACTAGCATTCCGGAAGTACAAGTTCCACTCGGACTACCCGAAACAAGCTCAGGAGGTAACTCCAATCCAATTCCTGCTAAAACAACTACTATCATAACCCAGTGCATTTGATTCCACAAAATCTAAAACGAGACATACTAGAAGGGAAAGATGTTAATCTAGCTTCCCTCCTCATTGCCTCGCAGGATATAATCGAAAACAGAGCCTATACTTTCGACAATATATCCGTGGTAATGAAAGCTAGAGACCCTAGGCTCAATAAAAAGCTGAATATTCCTGAATTTGTGCTAGCTTTTGATTTATATAGGGATGTAATTTGCACTTCTTTCCCACACCGTAGAGAAGAGCTGGATCTATATCTGCACAAGCTGGTGGAATTAGCTTACAAATATGGAGGTTACGCGTTCTACGACTAAGATAAGTCCTTTTCTTCCAGGTCAGCCGCGTCATTGGCCCAGTACAACACTCCCACTGATTGGAGTCAATTAGATACAGAATTGTTCTGTAGACATTTTGCGGGGCTTAAAACAACAGCATGTGCAATATGTTCCTCAGCATCTCGTACAGCAAACTTTTGTCCTGGTAACATAGGTGGTCTGTCTTCTAGCAACGCCAGTCCAGACTATTTTCAAAGGGAAATGAAAGACAAATTAGGGAGGCCTATAGTGTTTCTTGGGAAAGCACAAGTTTGTAACAACTTCAATGCGCTTGCAGATTACTACATGTTTGCTCAATCTGTTTCAGAGCACATGCAAAAACTATGTGTCCAAACAAACTGTTCCCTAAGAAAGCAATGACCCCCAATAAACGTACCCAATTTACAACGTTACTTGACTGAACATCCTTCTTCTCAGTTGGCGGACTTTCTGGTCTCAGGTTTCATGAGAGGCTTTCACACAGGTTTAGTAGCACTCCCTTCAGGCATACTAGCGAACAAGCAACCCATACTCCTCTGCAATTCAAAGACCTAATCATGCACTAATCCAGTTACTAGCACACAGTAGAATTCTTGCACAGGCAGGTTTATCTGTAAACACTAGAAAAGCGTACAATAGGGCATTTGACTTGTTTAAAAAGTTTGTGCGTGACTTTAACATAATAAACCATTTCTCTGTAGAAAATATGGTTGCATTTTCAACTTTTTGCCACCTCTCGTTAAAACTAGCCTACAATACCATCAAACTTTACTTGACGGGGATACAACATTTCATGCTAATGCTTTACCCGAACAAGTCTCCTTTCTTGTCCACATACCCAATAAAAAATATACTAAAAGGTATCCAGAGGCAAAAAAAACATAAATCCCTCAAAAGACTCTCCATAGACAGTAATATCTTTAAAGAAATCTCCAAGCTATTAGATAAAAATCCTTTTGAAAATAGCACTAACCGGGTAATTAAGACAGCAGCTTATCTAGCGTTTTTCGGATTCCACAGACCTAAAGAATTTTCAGTGGAGAAAATATCTGACACTGAAAATTATCTTAAACAAAAGAACTTAACCAAAGTAAATTATCATTTCATTCTATCAATTCCCTGCACAAAAACAAACCAAACAGGCCCCCCAGTGGAGATTAAGTACTTTCCTACCGGTTCCATATGGTGCGCAGTTCAAGTGCTGGATAATTTGATACTAAATCAGCAAATTAAAAATCCAGATCTGCCTCTGTTGTCCCTACAAGGTAAGCCCCTTACTACTAAAGAGTTCATGCTATACATACGTACTTTTCTTCTTAGACTTGGCCTTAATCCAAATTCCTTCACGGGACACTCATTCCTTATTAAAGCGGCCACGGCAGCCTCAAGTAGTCAGGTACCAACACATATCATAAAGAAAATGGGCCGATGGAAATCCTCAGCGTACAACCAGTGCATCCCAAACCCAGAGAAAGAAATCAGACTCGCTTTCTATAATATGTCTAAATAATGTTGTTGTAATAAATAAATAAATAAACATGTTTACATACTTCTTGGCCCTCTTTTTACAGGCCTAGCCTCTCGTCGGTTTCGGCACACCTCAACCGACTCTCATTTATCAAAATAACACTCTCTTTAAATGTACGCCCCCTTCCATAATCCCATACACAAATAGAAGGCGTATGCCTGTAGTTGTGGGAAGGATTTAGGCCTATATAAACCCAGCAAACCCCAGGCTTACCTGTCTTCGACGATTCCGGAAATTCCCCTCCCACCACACTCTCTTTTCATATCAATAGTTCCGGGTGGGCGCTCTTTTTACAGGCCTAACCTCTCGTCAGTTTCGGCACACCTCAAGATTGCCCAATTATAGACTGGAATAACGCAGCTGGCCTCTAAAATACTACACACAGATATACCAAAAATTTCCAGAGCCCAAAATAAATTAATTGCCAAAATTGCCCACAATTCCTGATTGGCTCATGTGAGCATGTCCCATTATACAAATAACAGTGTACTGACTTTAGCAGCGCCGAAAAGCGTTAGGCTTTATGTCTCTTCATTTTTTATTTTAAAATCATGGCACTTTTTTGTTTAGCACTTTGTTTCTAGAAACTACTGAATAACATCATCTGTTATAACTCTATTAAAAATGTTCTAGTACACTTAGGTCTGAGGATTGTTTAAACCTATCGTTGTACACTAACTACAGATAAAATTTATATCCATTTATCAAGTCTTTTTCTCTAAAGCTGTCCACCAAAGCTGCCATTTGGCTACCCCTGATAACCCGCTAATCCCATATCCCTATTAGTTCTGTTGAGCCTGTTAGCTCTCCTCAGGGATTTAGATATGGAGAGATTAGTTATTTTGCTTATTTTTTTCTTTTGTATTTTATGATTTATAATAAAATGTGTTTTTAATCATATTTACTAAAATTACTCTGAGGACTCTTTTGTGTGTCCCTGGGACCTCCTGTCCCTGGATCACACTAGGGTTTGTTAATGCCCACAGATTGCCTAATAATGGATCAAAATAACGCAGTTGGCCTCTAAAATACTACACACAGATATACCAAAATCCCCAGAGCCCAAAATAAATTGATTGCCAAAATTGCACTGTCAACAAGATGGGCCCTGGCAGAATGTTGGGGTGTCCATAAGATCCCAACCATGGGAGAGGTGATCTGCAATTCAGATTAGGCCAGGAAAATGGATAAACTCTGCACCCTAGTTCATGATACAACCAAACATTTCAACAAAATATGACTGGCCACAGCGTCAGGTTCCCAAACTGTTTCCCACTCCACCATTCCCTACCTGCAACCCTTCCCCCCTCTTCTTCACTCCTACCTCACCATTCTTTCACTCCCTCTACCTCTTCTCTACTCTCCCACCCATTAGACCCTGTTCTCCTCGATTCAGGCTACCCAGCGACACACCAACGTTCAACACTACACCTCCCTCTTAATCCAACTGCCTCTCCCTACTCAAACATACAGACAGGCCAAGCAGCTCCACCACAATCACTTTCCACCAATCCAAACTTCACAGTACACTGTTGGACCCAGACATTAGCTCCTTATGGATCCCCAGTGGGCCCTCCCTACCCTTCAAACGTATCGATTCCAGTTTGCTCACATACCTAACAACAGTGTTCATTTTGTTGACTAACAATTTTAGTTGACTCAAATTTTTGAGATTTAGTTGACTAGAACTAAAACAATTCAGATGACTCAAATATGACGAAAACTAAAAAAAAAGTGTGTTGGGAACCTCCATTAGATAATTAAGATTGCAGCTTTTTATTTCAATTTTTTATTGGTGATTGAGTGGTGTCCGGATATGGCGAGTTCAGACAGACATCACACAACCACCAATAAAAAATTGAAATATAAAGCGGCAGATTCAATTATCCAATAGAGGTTCCCAACACCCAGGTGCAGTTAATTGCTTAAAAGGATTATATACAATTCGAATTTAGGATTGGCCAATCTAACAACATGTGACCTTAAAGCGGCAGTGTCATGCAGAACTTCTTTCTTTAATCGATTCCTTTTCTCTTCCTCTCTCAGATCTGTTTTCTTTAAAACATAAGACAAAGTAGGGACTATTTGTCTTATGGAGGTTTCCTACGCCTGACCATCTCTGACCATCGGAGGAGCAAAGTGTGCTTCATTTCCGGTGGTCAGAGAAATTTCCCCACAAGTCTCATCTTTCCTCCGTGTTCCCGCGAAGCTTCCTTTCACTTTTCCCAAACATCCTGTCATTTAGACAGAACGCCG
The DNA here is from genome assembly GCA_933207985.1 of Pelobates cultripes. Taxonomy (NCBI): domain Eukaryota; kingdom Metazoa; phylum Chordata; class Amphibia; order Anura; family Pelobatidae; genus Pelobates; species Pelobates cultripes. The sequence goes on from OW240913.1 coordinate 236,104,323, forward strand.
GCAAAACTACTGAATTGCGTCCTAACAGAATGAGAACAGTTTCTTCACTCGTTTTAGGACGCAATTCGGGACTTTGTCGTATCGGAATTTCATTCATATGAATGAAACTCTGATCCTATTTGTGCTATGGCTGCATCTTGCAGCCCCTTAGTAGATAATTCTAATTCCCATGATATCATGGAGCTATCTACCATAAGGCGTTTGGGGGCTATTAAACTGAAGAAGGGTCCTAGTGCCCCCGCCCCCCCGAGCGGCAGGTGGGGGCCCTAAATAACAATGGGGGGGGCTATTGTCCTCTCCTGAGCAGGTGGGGCCCTAAATTAAATTGTTACCCTTCCACCCCCCAAGCCCCTAGTCGCCCCTCACCCAAAAAAATAAATTAATTAATAATTAACCCCTACCTACCCCCCTCACCCTAAAAATAGTGAGCGGGGAATAAAAAACTAAAGTACCTGTAAAAAATATAAAACTTACCATTGAATGTCTTTTTTTTTTCTAAAATCTTCATTTTTAAGCCCCCCAAAAAGTCTCTACATTTACCTGTCACGGCACTCTGATTGCTTGGCTTGAAATCCAACCAGAGTGCTCTGTGTCATTTTACACAGCATGGGAAAATTCCAAAGAACTTCCAAAGAAGCAAACCAATCAGAGTGCTATGACAGGTAAATGAAGAGACAACCAATCAGAGCGCTCTGAGCCTAATTGCAGGGCGCAGGGAGGCCTTAGAATCCTTTCCCCGTCCTGCGGAGCTCAGACTGCATTGTGCCCTCCATGGGTGAAGATGGATACATGGTATTATTGATTTTTATTTGGCATTTTTTGGGGCTGAAAAATTAAGATTTTAGAAAAAAGAAGACATGAAATGGTAAGTTTTATTTTTTTTACAGGTACTTAGTTTTTTTATTCCCTCCTCATTATTTTTAGGGTGAGGGAGGCAGGTAAGGGTTTAATAGTTGTTTTTTTGGGGTGGGTGGGGGGATGACTAGGGGACCCCTAATCACCTTGGGGGGTAACAATTTCATTTAGTTCCCCCCCCCCATTGTTATTTAGGGCCTCAACCCACTGCTCAGGGGTGGGGGCAGGACATTAGGTCCTCCCCATCATTGTTATTTAGGGCCCCCACCCACCTCTCAGGGGTGGGGGCCAGGAGGGAGGACACTAGGTCCCCCCTTATTGTTCTTTAGGGCCCCCACCTACCGCTCAGGGGTGGGGGCCAAGGGGGAGGACAGTAGGTCCCCCCCCACATTCTCATTTACAGCCCCACCCACCTCTTAGGGGTGGGGGCTGGGGGAGAACAATAGTGTGACAGTAGTATACGGTATCACCGTCAAGCATTCCCTTCTTTCCCATAAAAGAAAATCACCCAGTACTCACAAGAAGAAATATCGCTGGTATCGCCAAATAATCCACACATGAGCCAAACCTTAATGCTGGAACAAGACTGATTTACTGGAAGCAACAGGCATTCCATTTAAACAGTAACAGACTCCTCCTCTGGGCCAGGCTAGATAATTGAGTTTCAGCAACATACTAAACTCAATTATCTGCCGGCCAGAAACATTACAATTTTCAGAAAAGTACTTTCTATAACACATACAAATATAACATTAACATCCCTGGGTAGCTGAGGATACTGGTAGTCATATATCCAAATCTCACGAATTTCCGTTTGGTAGTTTCCGTGTCAAATTGTGTAGAAGTGACCGGCTCGCCATGTGGAGGTATCCGATTCAGAGTTCCATGAAATCAGCAGCAAGAGCCGGTCTCCGTTCGCGTCTAATTACACGAAAACCACCGTTCGTATGATGCAGCTGGTTACATGTGAATGTTCCCCTCGTTCGGTAGATTCTATCTACCGAATGCCAGTTTGATTCGTGGAGGGGAACGTTTTCAGCCAGGACTTCCATGAGGACCAGGCGTTCGCATGTTTGCCGTGCCTAAAAATAGTTCTAGGCAATTCATGCGTAAGTCCTGCTGACCGCATTCGTGAGTTTTAAGAATGTTTGTTCCTTTGTTCTCGCCACGTGTTCGTATGACGAATGGCGGCCACCTAGGAGCAATTAAGTTGCGATTTTCTCTACGTTCTAATGCTGATTGCTACCTAGGGTGGGTGGTCTCCGTTCGGTAAACAAATACATTTATTCAATACATAGTGAAACAAACTGATACAGGCATTTAAACAGCAGGGAGAAGGTATAACTGCACACAGGTAAGGCACACAGGTAAGTACATGAAAATCCTTCACAAATAGGTCCCCCCCTCATTGTTATTTAGGGCCCCCACCCACCTCTCAGGGGTGGGGGCCGGGAGGGAGGACACTATTGTTCTTTAGGGCCCCCACCCACCACTCAGGGGTGGGGGCCAAGGGGGAGGACAGTAGGTCCCCCCCACATTCTCATTTAGGGCCCCCACCCACCTCCTAGGGGTGGGGGCCAGGGGAGAACAATAGGTCCCCCCCCATTGTTATTTAGGGCCCCCACCCACCGCTCAGGGGTGGGGGCTGGGGGGAGGACAATAGGTCCCCCCACTGTTATTTAGGGCCCCCACCCGCTGCTTAGTAGGTCCTCCCCACATTCTCATTTAGGGCCCCCACCTTCCACTCATTGTTATTTAGGGCCCCCACCCGCTCCTCAGGGGTGGGGGCAGGGGGGAGGACAATAGGTACCCCCTCATTGTTATTTAGGGCCCCCACACGCTCCTCAGAGATGGGTCCGGGGGGGGAGAACAGTAGGTCCGCCCCCCACATTCTCATTTAGGGCACCTTACCTGCCGCTCAGGGGTGGGGGAAGCTAGGTCCCCCTTCAGTTTAATATTTGTAATCAATAAATTTTACACGCAATTTCCAACCAAGTCCTTGAAGCCTCAAATAATCTTCTCTGGGGAAGTGCCATCCCCAGAAAAATGGCACCCTGCTAATTATCCTTAGAGCCAGGAATTGAAGGCAAGCGTAATACTTGCCATTAGGTGTTTTATCTGTATAAGTGACCCATTGGTCACTTTTCTCTCTTTTTGTATCTCTCTTGGAGGAAACATCACTGAGCAAGTGGTGTGTTGCTGCCCTTAGAGCAAAAAAGTTAATTTTACGGAGCCAATACCATATAGGCTCCGGATCATGTGAGTGGTTCTAGTTATTTATGTACCATTGATCATCATTTCTAAGACCATCTACACTATATATTTTTTTTCTGATCTCTCTTTTTTATTTGTACCTTCAAGATTGTTGTTACACTAAATTGATGGGGTAAGTCAACCCCTGCATAAGTTCTATTTGAATAGCACTCCACTATTTGGTATATATTTTATACCATATATTTTCTTTGTTTTTTACGTCTATATATTTATTGTATTTGTTTTATAAACAGATAAAACCACAGCTATATTTATCAATCAAATATTGATAATACATATATAAAGACATGGACAGATAAAAAAAAAAAAAGGAATACATAATTATTCCATTAGATTTACTAAACAAACTAAATTAATCAACCCATCTCCACATATAGCTGCTGTCTGACTTGCGGGGAATGTTGCAGCGAGAGGTGATAACCTCTCTTTGCCTATATTACTTCCTTTGGCTAACAGTCATTTTATGGTCAAATATATCGTTGCTCAGATGTACAACTTTTCCAGATAAGTGCCAAGTACACAGGGCCGGATTAAGAGCCCAGTGGGCCTGGTGCTGACAATTACGAGAGGCCTAAGTACAGAATCTTATCGACCAAAAACACTGAAACAGACATACCTCTCAAGCATTATGTATCTGGTGGAGATGTTGCCGGAGGGAAACTCATGGGATGCAGCTATAAAAAAAACCTCAGATTCTCTTAAAATATGCTAATCTCTCTCTAAATTATGCTTTCATCTTTCAAGTAAATCCATACCCCCTAACAGCAGTGTCCAGTGAAGCAGTAAGTCAATGGGCGGTGTAAAAGGGTGGGCCAGTGACGCGGATCATGTAACCAGAACTTCCGAAAGAGCCGAACATGCCCAAAAAGGAGGCATGTCTGCCCAAAGAATTGGAAGGCTAGTCTAGCATGAATGCATGTCAGGCTGCCTGCCAATCATGCATGCTGGCCAACAGCTTCCTGAGCTTGGCATAAATGCATTTAATGATTCGCTAGCTCTATGCTTTCTAAGGACTGTCCCCTAGTACTCACTGGTCCACTTCTATCCTAACCTACTTACTAGAAGGAAGAAGCTCCTGGTATACAGTCTGAGACAGAGAAAAGGTGGATGTAATGAGTGTAGAAGAAAGGAAACATGGCACAGTGTTAGAGAGACCAAAGTCGGCATTACCTTAACTAATTTCATTTCAGCTAGTCCACACAAGTTTTGTTCCTCTATATCCCTCTTAAGTTTCCATACTTTAGCAAGAGTATGTGAAGAGTAATTAGGGTTGCCACCTTTCTTGGAAAGAAATTACAGGCCTTGCTAATTTGCATAACTAATTATGTATGCATGACTTCACATGATGTAAATCACAAGGAGTGACAGAGAAAATTCTGTGAAATCACCAAAAAACTACTTAGTTTGATTTGGCTGTATAGATGGATTGCTCCCAGTGTCTCCCTGTCTCCCAGTGTCCCCATGTCACCCAGTGTCCCCTAGTGTATGTGTACCCATGTCTCCCAGTGTCCCCATGTCATGAGGGGATACTGTGAGACACGGGGACACTGAGACAATGCATCACAATGTTTCTGTATCCCCATGTCTCTGTGTCCCCATGGCTCCCAGGGACCCTGAGAGACATGGGGACACTAGGAGACATGGGGACACAGACACTGGGAGACTAGGGACACTGAGAGACATGGACATACAGACACTAGGGACACTGGGAGATATGGGAACAATGAGAAACTAGGGACACTGGGAGACATGGGGACACAGACACCAAGGACACTGGCTTGGAGACATGGGGACAATGAGACATTGTGTTCCTAGTGTCTGTGTCCCCATGTCTCCCGATGTCTCAGTGTCCACATGTGTGTCTGTTTCCCCATGTCTCAGTGTCCCCAGGTGTGTCTTTGTCCCCATGTCCCCTAGTGTTTCAGTGTCCCCATGTGTGTGTTTGTGTGTGTGTGTCCTTGTCTCAGTGTCCCCATATCTCTAAGTGTCCCCAAGTGTCTCAGCATCCCCAGAGGTCTCCATGTGTCCCCATGTCTCATAGTGTCCCCTAGTGTCTTAGTGTCTCTGCAGGATGGGAGCTGCTGTTTGGACTCTTTGTGCTGTGTAGCTGCTCCCCTGCGGATCAGTGAGTAGAGCAATGCAGGTATATGCTGTAACTTCCTATCCCTGCCTCTTTCCACACACACAGCGACCCCTACTGGCCGGTAATGGTATTGCAGAATAATCTCTGTTTATACGGAGAAAAATACCGGCATTTGTATTGCCGGTATTACTGGAATATCGGCACCGGCCAGGCAGCCTCAAATAAATAAATACCAGCCAGGTGAACAACCCTAAGAGTAGTGTGTAAAAAAAAAAAAAAGTTCATTTTTTTTTTTTTTTTAAATCAATGGGCCTATTCCATGGATCTGGGCCTGGAGCTGCAGCTCCATCAGCCCCTATGTTAATCCGGCCCTGCAAGTACACACTAGAGTCTTTTATGTTGAGGATATGCTTATTAATTATACCACTATCCATTTTGATTTGATAGATAATTGGATATTTTACCAAAAATTACTGTGGGGTTAACAAGGTTTTCCAAGTTTTGGCTACCATAACTTTTGCAACCATTAATATATGATACATGGTATGATACATTTTGGTCAAAGCACTAGGTACTCTACACCACCTGTTTAAGATTTTATAGTGGGTTTCTGCAAACAATGGATTTTTATTAGTGAGAACAGATCCAGTCTATCTATTTTTTTTTTTTATATTCTTTATTTTTATTGTGCAGTTGTTTACAGAGCATATTAATGACGCCACAACAGCGTAGACGTTAATCAGTACAGCATAAACAATGGCGCGGAAAATAGTGCACCTTTTATAGTAAAACGATTCTGAGACTGTTGAACATAACGTGTATTACGGATTGAACTGAGCTGTATACAAGTGGGTAGGTCGGGTATATCTAGCATCATATGTTCGAGCTCTAGGCATTTTCGTAGTACTTGACATCGAGATCGTAATACTTTGTAGACATAGTGCCTAAGGCTACGGTCATCCCTGTTGCTATTAGCAAGTGGGGCTTCCGCCCTGTTAAGGGCAGCGCAGGGTATGCAGTGAACGAGGTATAATGGGATAATAACATATGGACAGGTAAACATGTAACCAGACTCCTACATGGGGTACCAGTGGAGCTTTGGTAGGCATTGATATGGGGTGGATTTATGTAGCATTACAGTAAAGCGACAAAAATTCGTCTGCGGCCATGTTTTATACATTAAGGCACTGTGAAGAGCGGGTGGTTTAGTCCCTCGAGCCCACAGGGGGCCTCAGGTATTTCTCATTGACAATGCAGCTTGGGTGGACCTTCTAGGGACAAATGTCTTGGAGGTGGCTGGGTTCCATGCATGGGTGTTAGTCAGTGGTGTATCCTGGTTTTGTGCTGCCCTAGGCAGGACAAAACTCAGGCGCGCCACCCCCACCCAACCCTTCCCCCCGCCCCACCTTCTAAATACACACACACACAGTCAGACACAAACACAAACACACACACACACACACACACACAGTCAGACACAAACACACACACACACAGTCAGACACATACACAGACACACACAGTCAGACACAAACACACACACATACAGTCAGACACACACACACACACACAGTCAGACACAAACACACACACACAGTCAGACACACACACACAAACAGTCAGACACAAACACACACAAACAGACACATACACAGACACAAACACAAACACACAGTCAGACACAAACACACAGTCAGACACAAACACACAGTCAGACACAAACACACACACACACTAACTTTTTTTTAAAATTTAAATCCCCCCCCAACCTCCTTACCTTTGGGAGTGCTGGGGGGGGGTCTCTCTCCCTGGTGGTCCAGTGGCTGCAGGTCGGGCAGCCGGCCGGCGAGGGAGCACTTCCTATGAGCTGACTGCTCAGCTCCCTCGCGCGCCGGCTGCAGAGTGAGGCTGGGAGCCAGAATATGACGTCGGCCTGCTCGAGATGTCAGTTAGCCGCGAGGCTAACAAGGCATCTGCCCTGGGCATTTGGGGGGCGGTGTTTTATGCCGCCCCCTGAAAAATGCTGCCCAAGGCAAATGCCTTGTTTGCCTCGCGGCTAATACGCCCCTGGTGTTAGTGGTTTTGCGGGGTTGCAGTAGGGCGTCTTGTTGGAAGCCCCAGGTCTCCAGGTGCGTTCTCGCCTCTTGTAGGTCAGCTATTGAGTATGTAGCTTCTCCATGAAGCACCTGTAGCTTGTGGGGTATGTGCCACTGGTAATTGACATTATGTGCGCGAAGCAAGGTGGTGAGTGGCCTGAGGGTTGCGCGCCATGCCATTGTTCCTCTGGACAAATCTGCATAAATGTCCTCAAAGGCATATGGTGTGTTTCATGATTGCCACTTTATCCTGTCGTTTTTGAAGTTTGACTATTATGTCCCTGGGTGCTGCTAGTGGGGCTGTCGTTGGTTTGGGTATTCTAAATACACCATCTAGGCTTACTCCTTTGGCCTGCTTCGGGGGGAGTATTTTGCTTACCAGGCATCTTATGATGTGAGGCAATTCAGTGTCTGGGACTGACTCTGCTATTCCCCTGATCTTTATGTTTTCAGCGCGCCTTGAACCTTCTATTGCCGCCATTTTTTTTTTCACCTGCAGATGCTGCTGTTGTAGAGATTTTATGTCTTGCTGCAGCGTGGTCAGTTGCTGTGTATGGTTGCCAGAATCTTGCTCCATGACAACCATGCGGTCCGACAGGCCCTGGATGTCTTTTTTCATATCCGCCATGTCGGCCTGTATGTTTCGTCTGGGTTTTGCCAGTAACTCCCGCATCTCAGTCTTCGTGACCGGAGTAGCCTCTGGCTGTGGTTTGGGCTGTGTCGGCATTTGTGCCGTGTGTAAGTCCACCTCTTGGATTTGGTCGTCGGAATTATCCAAGTCGGCCATATAGTCTGCCACGTTAGGCTCTTGGGCGCCATGTGCTCGCCGCCATAGGTCCCCAATACTCATGCCTGGTCGTGGCATGTCCGATTTTAGTTTTTTATTTTTCTTTCCCATTGCTGCCTTATTTACTAGTGCAGTTCAGCTTGTTTTGCCTGTTTTTGGGGTAGATAACCGTTGTTTTATCTGTTTAAGTGCTGTTATTTCTAGGAGCTCGCTGGAGATGCGACCAGTCTGCTCAGCTGTTGGCTCCGTCCCCCCGTCTCATAGCTAAATTATGGGACAGGGTCTCCAACTCTTCCAAGTGGGACATCACATCTTCTCGAAATAGATTCTGCGCTTCCTCCATGTTTGCGCCGAACGCCTCGTGTTACTTCGGCCAATCGTGCGACTTTTTAAGGGAAGCTCAGAGCGCGCAGACTCAGGCTGCGGAGTGAAGTGTCCCAGTTATTATTTCCCAGGAATCGTTAAATCTATAAGAACATTCAACCCGGGGTCTCCTGCGCTGCGGAGTATGTTGGTGCCTATTCAATAAGGCAGATTTCCCATGAAGCACCGCGAGCACAGCTTGCAGTCACTGCCTGGACCATTCCCCAGAATCCCCTGCGGCTTCTCCAGCCGTGATGTGCTATAGCCGTCCATTCAAATCAGCCGGTTTTTCTGACCCCCTTCCCTATCTATTTTGATATCTAGATATTTTTCCCATTTGACAATGCTCATAAAAGGAGCTGGATGATAATTTAATCTAATCAGATCTTCAAAGAAAGCCACCAGCCTATTATGGTCTTTTTTTATCTAAGAGAGTTTTTATTTTACTCAATTTTTCCAACCCACCCGCGCATAGATGCTTCTTCATACATCCCATTATTCTGATATAGTTTAATATATCTCACTAATGGGAAGATTGAAATCCTCCTGTAACTGAGCAAATGTTTTCCTATGGCAGGTGATATGTTCTAGTTTTAATTTGTTTGATCTTAAAATACACACTTTTGTCCAAGGGATCCAAGCAGGGATGCTAGATAATGGCTTTAACACCATATGGTCAGGAATACATGTTTGTGTTCCTAACCCTATAGTGTTCCTTCAATATCATTATTCAGTGTTAGTTTAAATGAAGGTCTTTAGGCATCCTTTTTGAGTGCTCACAGTGCAACTGGCATATGAAATGAATAAAACAAATATAGTGCTTTCTGCTTGAAATGGTAACAATTGTAAATTTAGAATTAAATCTACTTACATTTTTGAGAGCACCATATGCTCTACAACATCAGCTTGGGTGGTATGATATACAATGTTATAAGTAGGTAAATAAGGTAGCAGTGTCTCTAGAGACCCTTCTGGATAAGTAAGATGTATTGATAAATGCAGGATAAAATGCAGGACCAAATACGATTAAGAGAAAAACAAATTTTTCTTTAAAAAAATTACATTTTTATGGTAAAAAACTATTTTATAAAATATACCATGCAAAATAGATAAAACAAATACAGCAAATGGAGCAGAGGAGATGGGGATATCTTCTCCCCATCTAGAAGCACCTGTACCATGTGACTGCAAGTGATGTGCGCATCACATGGTGTAAATAAACAAATCCAAACTATTATGCGAAATACCGATCAGATGATCAGCAATTTGAGTATGAGTAATTGTGGCTCTCTAATTTTAAAAAAACATAGCATCTGAAGTAAACACACACACTTTCTTTAAGAAAGTCAATACAAGTTGCCATCAGACCCCACGGTTGAGTGGTATACCCAAAAGCTAATTTTTAAGACTTAGGAGAAACTGCTCAACTGCTTAAAGAACAGGCCCAGGTATTAAAATAAAAATTAATTGAAAATTATTTTAATCAGATTTTATTGAGGAAGCAATCAAGCAAGCTGAAAATCAAGATTGAGATTGTTTTGTCAAACAAACTCACTTTTCTGGCACTATAGCTTCCCCCTCTGACAAGGTGCAGAAGGGGTTAATTACCCCTTCTGTCACTTACCTGAGTCCAGCGCCGATGTCCCTCTGCGCTTACTCAGCTCCACCCATGCTCCTCCTGCGCCAAAGACCTAATTTGGATGTGCAGCAATGCCCACACATGCATTAGGATTTCCCTATAGAAAATCATTGTTCAAAGTAATTGGAGCATGGTCTGACCATATGAACGTATCTATGTTTGATTTTCCAAAATAGCGAAGATTGGTTAGGTCACTGATGAAGAGTTCGATTCTCGAGTAGACTTTATGAACCTTAAAATAGAAGGTGAAATCTTTGTCTTGAGTATGCTGGACTCTCCAGATATTGTATAGATTGTTATCATACAGGACATCCTGTACCTGTAAGTGTTCATCAGAAACCTTGTGTTTAGTTTTATCCAGTTTCACATCTAACACCATATTCATGTAACCTGCTATTAAAAGCCTACCTTTCAGGATTTTATTAACTTTTGAAAATAATTTTGTGAAAAATCGCTGAGAATATTAATTAGGGGCAAATATGTTTACAAGAGTAAATAGAATGTCAATCATTTTGTGTCTTTTTATTCTAGTATCAACTCGAATTTCAGCCGTTACAAAATCATTATTACTACTCCCCTCATCTTATTATGAAAACTAGAAGTAAAAAGCAATGGGAATTTAGAGAATCTCCACCTTTGAGTATCTGTGTCTCTCCACTGGGTCTCCTGGATAAAGCTCAGGTCTACCTTTTTCTTTATAAGTGTGTCGTACAAAAATATTTAACCCCTGGGTGTTTAGCAAAAGCACCTTGATTGTCATAAAAGTCTAATGGTGCCTAGTTTTCTTCTTTCAATCACACCAGCGCCAAGGACCTCCTCGCCTTCGCCAGCGCCCAACAACCATCACAACTAGAAAAAGCGCAGAGACGAGCTACACAATTGATAAAAGGAATGGAGCATTTTAGTTACAATGAAAGGTTAAAAAAATTAAATCTCTTTAGTTTGGAAAAACAGCACCTCAGAGGGGATATGATAACATTATACAAATATATTCGGGGGCAGTACAAACCCTTATCTGGAAATCTATTCATAAACAGGGCTATACATAGGACATAAGGTCACATATTTAGGCTGGAAGAAAGGAGATTTCATCTAAGGCAAAGAAAAGGTTTTTTTTTACAGTAAGAGCAATAAGGATATGGAATTCTCTGCTGGAAGAGGTGGTTTTATCAGAGTCCATACAGATGTTTAAACTGCAATTGGATACATACTTGCAAAAACAATTGGATACATACTTGCAAAAACATAACATACAGGGATATCATTTATAATTAGTGGGATAATAGCTGCTTGATCCAAGGAGACATCTGACTCCTATTTTAGGGTCAGGAAGGAATTTTTTCCTAGTTTGTTGCAAAATTGGAAGCACTTCAGACTAGATATTTTGATTTCTTTTGGATCAATAGCAAAAACATATGTAGGGAAGGCTGAACTTTATGGACGGAAGTCTCTTTTCAGCTATGCAACTATGTAACTATACATACCGTAACCTTTCGAACCATTTATATCTCTACACTAAGAAAAAACCTAGGCTAATCCCTAGCAATGTAACAAGTTCAAAGCCTCTAAGCTAGGGTTTCACTGCCGACTCGAGTGAAGGGTTGTAGGGTGAAATTGTATTTCTCTTAGAGTTGCAGGAGGCTTTGAAATATATTTTAAGGGGGTTCTCAAAATCTTCCATATTCAGTATATACTGATGTCCATAGGAGTCCAAAAAAGTCACAGTGGGATCCTTTAAGTTTGATAAAAAAAAGATGTATAATACAAAGTTACATATTAGAGTTTTGAATCAATTTTCATTCAGAGTTATTTTGGGTAAGTACAAATAACAAAGATAGAACATTTTTATTACACTTAAACCATAATAATGTCAGGTTAAAAAAGGATTTTATATTTAATACAGATGTATCGGCATACAGGGTAATTCTAGTGTCCTTGTCCACGTATAGCTCATTTTTACTCCCACTCAATTTAGTAATGTTTTAGTTCAGTTTATTCTAGATAACTTGCTTTTCCAGCTTAAAAGTGGTTCTAAATAGATATTTTTATTTAGTTCAAGTATAATTTTTTTCATACTTCCATAAACACAGAAATTGGACATTTTTTGAACGTGTAGTACCATTCATTGGAATAGAGTAAAGTATTAAGATTATGCCTTGATCAAGTTTTTAATTTGTATGTGAGTTTGAAATAGCAGATGTAACTAAAAGTTTAGAAGAGCTTTCTTCCCTGTATACTTATAACTGTACCAAATTATTCAGACAAGTTCCTCACCCAACTTCCTACCCACCTCCCTCTCCAGTCTCTACTCTAACTGATCCTTGTCATTCCATCTATCCTTACATTTTTAGTGCCCAGATTAGCTGGGTCCTCAGATAAATCGTTTTTCATAATAAATTCATCATCTTAGACTATAAAGACCTTATCTGGCTAGCTGATAGCTCCTCCAGGTTATAATTGCCAGAAGTGCCCATGGCAGTCAAAAGGCCAAACCTCCAGGCTAAGCTGTAATTACCAGACAAAGCTGGAGTTAAGGATAAATATTTATTATTACTTTTATTAAAGGCCTGGAGATTCTAAATCTTGTATATAAAAAAAAATACCACATCAAAGCGTGTTATGAGCATGTATTATGAGCATACCATAAGCATGGTATGTGTACATGGTTAGGAGTTTATTTTTTCACCTGTGTCTATATCAATATAAATTTAGCTTAATTTCAAGAAGTAAAAGTGAATTTTTAACAGTAGTTATTCCATATCTAGTAAAAAAGAAAAAAGGTGTTTCTTCTTGTGTTTCAAGATCTACAAGAAACCGGTGATACTACAGTGCAATCTATTAAAGAACGTGAAAAAAAAATATGATATTCTCGAGTTATCCTTGCTATTTCTAGTCTTTATAACGATATGTACCAATTTCCTATTCTCATATTTTTACTTTAATCTATTATCATACCAGGTAACGTGAAAATTTAGTGCAATTATCAGTGTATTCTGTTCCATCCACCCGGTGTCCTATATGTTAGAATTAATAATCCACATATTAAACTTTGTATATGAATAGCACATTTTTATTATTTCCTTGTATTTTAATATCCATAATCTTGGTATTTTGTGTATATTACCATAACTAGTGAATTGCCAACATGTCTCTCTTCCATTTTCCTCCCCTATAGCGACAGGAATGAGGGCTGTTTCTTATTGTTCTAAAATTTAAGCCGAGGGTTCTTTTAAATTTTATTCCTGAGTATCTGTTTAGTGGCTTCGAATCTTCCTTTTAGGTTGAAGGATAATTATCCAGCGTCTATATTTCTATAGCTAGGTCCCAATTGCTTATCCTGACTTTTCAACAAACATTTTTAATTTGAGAAAGTTTGGCTGCTCATATGAGGTCCATTCTAGCTTGTTAGAGGATAGCTTTCTACTTATCACCACTAACTATAAATCCAAATAATAAGATTTTAAATTGTTTTGAGATTTTTCCAAATAATTTTTAAAGCTATGTTTAGGCTATACGTGGAGGTCCACTTTATTTTACTGTTTTAAGACTTTTCTGGATGAGGATGCATAAAAATGGTAGGGATAAAATCTAATTATTATTTTTTTATTATTATTTTATTATTTATATAGCGCCAGCAAATTCCATAGCGCTGTACAATTGGATGATTCTGGTGATTTATTACTATCAAATTCTCCTCACATAGATCCAAGTTGTTCTCCTACCAGGATATATTGATCAGTATAGTATAAATAGAGTTCTTTGCCCTTTTATGATTTTTGAACAGGTGGCTGTCAATAGGTTATTGATTGTTCAGCGGAGATATAGTGGAAAGTTTAAGATATCCAGCAAATAGTAAAGAAGTGTTAAATGCTCTCTCACGTTTATGTTTTGTTATATACAGTGTCAGTATGATAGAAGAAATTGGTTGGGTAATAGAAACATAGAATGTGACGGCATAGAATGTGATAGAAGAAATTGGTTGGATAATAAACCTTTGTTCCTCTAATTTAAGACTATGTCCTCTTGTTGTGGTAGTTTTTCTTCTTTTAAATATAGTCTCCTCCTTTACTGTGTTGATTCCCTTTATATATTTAAATGTTTCTACCATATCCCCCCTGTCTCGTCTTTCCTCCAAGCTATACATGTTAAGATCCTTTAACCTTTCCTGGTAAGTTTTATCCCGCAATCCATGAACCAGTTTAGTAGCCCTTCTCTGAACCCTCTCTAAGGTATCAATATCCTTCTGAAGATACGGTCTCCAGTACTGTGTACAATACTCCAAGTGAGGTCTCACCAGTGTTCTGTACAATGGCATGAGCACTTCCCTCTTTCTACTGCTAATACCTCTCCCTGTACAACCAAGCATTCTGCTAGCATTTCCTGTTGCTCTATTACATTGTCTGTCTACCATTAAGTCATCAGAAATAATGTTCTTTGCATAGATGTAGATCAATCCCAAAGTTTTATAGATTAGAGAAAAAGAAGCTATGAGGTATCTCTTAAAAAGGGGGGAGGAGGGATAAGGGTGAATCTTGTCCTGCGTGGTTTGGTTTAAAATAAATAAAACATTTTCTTTCACTTAATCCAGACAGGTATCATATTAGGAGGAGTTATCTGTTGTGAATACTATTATACTTAATAGTTTAGATATCCTTGTCCAAAAAATTCTAGCCGATTCATTGAAACCTCCTATTGTTCCATATAATGTCAATGATGCTCCTAGTATTACTGGGTTTGGTCCTGTCTGGTTTGTCGGGTTTATCCGCTTTAGTTTTCTCTTTTTTAGGGCCCATTTTCCTAAGTGCTTTAATCCTTGGAGTGCTTAATTATCCTCTTTAATGCTGCTTCAAAGAGTCTAGTGGCTTATCCCTGTCAAGAGATTTTCCCACGTAGACTAAATTTATAATTTTACCAGAGTATATAGCACAATTTAATCACTTTTAGATTCTTGTGACTCTTATGTTTTACGGCAAATCAGGGTCATGCAGTATTATAAGTCTGATTGTTGTCTGAATCCTAACAGAATATATAGGTCTTTCTATTGCAAGTGCCCCACTTATTCAGTTCTAGTCAATAATTCCCTATGCACAAAAGTTTTACACAGTTTGCACTTTGCATCAGTATTTCAGCAAGGCATATTTAAGTTTGCTTTAGCACAGAAGTGGATCCAGACTTCTATGGGCTAAGGGTTATATCCTAAAAAAAGATTTAGAAACCATTTTTTTTTTTTTTTACTTTCCTTCCTCTTTCTTTCCTTTCTCTTCCTTAGGTTATATTTTTATTCACATATTTTTGGCGCTTTTTTATTTTACTTCCCTTCCTATTTTTACCTCCTCTCTCCCTCCTTTTCCCCTTATACTATTTCCCTTACATTATCCCCGTCCCAATAGCTATTTTAATACTATCTTGAAGAGTTCTATTCAATAGAGTTCAAAAAAAGTTTCCTTCCCCTTATACCAGTGTAGTCACTTACATTTTAGATGTCTTCCTCAATTCATACAGGTCGAGTTCCTCTAGTTTGCAGGTTACCCCCTAAAGAAGTTATACTTCTTGATTGAGTTTTCCTACTTCTCCATTATTCTGCTCCTCCGTTCTTCACTCACCCCTCCTTTGCTATATAGGTTCCAGTTAACCGGTGCACACCGTGGTATCGAGTAGTCAGATAGATAGCCTTAATTTTCAGTCCAAGCTACATCCGGGCAACCACAGCCTCCTGGTCGATTCTTCTCCTCCACAGCTCACCCCGCTCAAGCGCACGCAAACCACATCCTACGTCATCAAGAGCCGCCGAGTATACGTTTAATTTTAATTCCACAATACCCCTGACAATATGTAGTTTCTCTATGCCTTTTACCGAGTTTTATTATTTTTTAACATGTCTGGATTCTAATAACGTTTTATATATCTAAGCATGAATACCTAACAAATATCTGTGAATTTGTTTTATATATAGTTTATGACATACAATTATCTAAATAATGTTATATAGATGGTAATGAGTACCATGTGACTTGCTAACGTCATACCGTGACTTGAAATGATTACTTCTTTCAAAGCCCTAATATATAATAATTACCTTGCAGGGTTAAGTCCTCCTCTAGAGGGACTTCATGTTCTTAAAACACGAAAGGGATTTAAACGACGATGGACGTCCTCACCCCATGTGAGGACCTCCAGCGTCGTCAAAATCCCCATAGAAAAGCATTGAATGCTTTCCTATTGGGAGGTCTAATGCGCATGCATGCGCATTAGTTCTCCCCCACCGGCTGATGTCAGCGGGGGAGGAGAGTAGGCGGAGCCTGACCCAGCGCCGAGGGACATCAGTGCTGGACTCAGGTAAGTCACTGAAGGGGTTTTAACCCCTTCAGCAACATGGGATGGGGGGTGGGGGGAGAAGGGAACTGCAGGGTTGTGCAGTGCCATGAAAATGAATATGTTTTCCTGACACTGGAGAGTCCCTTCAAGGATTTGGCACAGTTTGTTTTTTACTACAATCTTATAGAACTATATGTTGAGCTAGATCTCCTAAGTTCTCAGAACAAAGAAAGCCTTTTTTGGGAAAACTCTCCAAAAATGAAGGGATAGAAAAACAATGAAGAGTCAATACTTTTAAAAAGGAAGTGACATCATAAAGATAAATTGATTGCTGATAAAATCCAAAGATTAAGCTAACAAATATATAACGAAAATCAAAGATAAAGATAAAATAGTTATGATCCCAAAGAAGATCAGATTGCTTTTTGAAGAGTATTATAAATATCTTGTTCATTTTATATCCATGAGTACATGGTGCAGTCTGCTTTTAACTACTATCCCTTCATTTATTCTTGGGTATCCAAGTTACAGATTCTGCCTTTGAGGTTTGCTCTGTATCTGTTTGTACAACATATAGTTCAGCCAAACCTGGAGATCTATTTTTCTTTTCAAGATAGCTAGTTTAATAAGGTAGTTATTACGCTGCACCAGGAGGTAGAGGCAGAAACTTCTTTATATCTATTATCTGTAAAATAAAAATTGGTCACATTCTGAGCCTTACTTAATAATACATTTTCTCAAGAAACATCTTGGTTTTGCTAAGTCATCCTAAATGTGTAACAAAAACAATCACAATCTGACCATAGAATTGTAGGTATAGTTATTTTCTTGATTCTTTTGATAATGCCAATATTACTTCTTATGTAGTCAGTTCTGGAATATGTCCAAAATGAAAACCATGTATCGTCCCAAGAAGTCACAGATCCAGCACAGAGCATATCTTCCCATTAGTTCTCTTAGACGTTGAGCGTTGTTGTTATTACTCCTATGCTTTAACTCTACTCCAGAGGGGCTTCTTTGCATTGAGAGGTCCATAAGCAAGTTTAAATCAATAGGACACTTCTTTGGTTGATTTGATCAATCTTGATCAATACTTTATTTTGTCCTTTAAAAACATAGGGAAAATCTCTTTTGTCTTCATGCTACATATTTGAACATGTTCTTTATGTATGAAATCCAAAAGATTCTTCTCTTCTGGGGATAATTGATCCCCTGAGCGTTTACAGAGAATATTCTAATAATTAAATGAGGCCCGGCGAAATAAGACAACAGCCCCATCACACAATTTCCCTCTGTGCAAATCATTCCCTTCTAGGAGACCAGAAACAAGAAACCAATGAGAAGAAACTGGTTATAAATGTTAACCACCCTTAGCAGTTGATTGCTAGACCTGGCGCTGAATTAACTTTTAAGCAAAATTAGACTGAACTTAACTCTACACATTACCTGAACATTTTATTACAAACACCATGTGAAAAAGATCTAGTAGATAAATGCCATAGCATAACTTACATTATAACCTGTCAAAATAAAATGTAAAAAAGTAATTGTATTCCTTTTTCTCTGTTCTGATGAATCATAACTTTCCTACCATCATATATAGAACCTCAAAATAATATTTAAACAGGTTGCGAAAAGGTCTAGTAAAATATATATCATAAATCACCACTTAATATGTTGTCTCATTTTTGTATTTAATGTTTTAAAAAGTTTAATCATTCCCTTGCTTAAAGGCTTATAAGCAGAACATTTTATTTTAAGCACTGTATGAAAAGATCTCATTAAAAAAAATGCCATCACAAATCTCACTTTATAACTCTTGTTTCTATATTTTCAATCATCCTTTTATGAGTAGGAAGAGGAGAAAAACAAAAAAAAGAAATTCTTCATGAATCAAAATTTTATGTTCAATAATTGGGTCTTTAGTCTTGAATTTTTACATATATATATATACAAGGGCACCAGAGGAGATACATCACATTGGAGGAATGGCAGGGCTCGAGTCCTGCAGGAACGCATGGGAACGGCGTTCCTGCACTTTTTCCAAAGCAGGAACGCCGTTCCCGTTACCTGTCCTGCAGGACCGGCCCTGCTACCTGCACAGAGGGGCCAGCACACGCTGTGTTCCCTCTCCAGCTATAACTCTCGCGAGACCCGCGGCTGTTACCATGGCAACGCTCCGCACAGGCGAGTCTCACGAGAGTTAGAGATGGAGAGGGAACACAGTGTGTGATGGCCCCTCTGTGCAGCGAGCGGCTGGCTCCCTCCACCGGACCACCAGGCTATCTCCCCCCTCCCTGACAAGGTAAGAAGCAGGGAGGGGGGAATAAAATAAACAAATATACATACACATAAAGTAAGAAAAAAATGCTCCCCCCCCCACACATCATCCAGCACTCACACACACATCATCCAGCACTCACACACCCATCATCCAGCACTCACACACCACATCATCCAGCACACACACACCCATCATCCAGCACTCACACACCCATCATCCAGCACACACACACCCATCATCCAGCACTCACACACCCATCATCCAGCACACCCGCACACACACCCATCATCCAGCACTCACACACCCATCATCAGCACACACACCCATCGTCCAGCACTCACACACACACACCCATCATCCAGCACTCCACACCATCATCCAGCACTCACACCCATCATCAGCACACACACACCCATCATCCAGCACACACACACATCATCCAGCACTCACACACCCATCATCCATCACTCACTCAAACACACATCATCCAGCACTCACACATCATCCAGCACTCACACACACACACATCATCCAGCACTCACACACACATCATTCAGCACACACACACACACACACACACATCATTCAGCACACACACACACATCATCCAGCACTCACACACACATCATCCAGCACTCACACACACATCATCCAGCACTCACACACACATCATCCAGCGCTCACACACACGTCATCCAGCGCTCACACACACTGCATTCATTATACACACTCCTCACTCACTACAAACACACTACATTCACTATACACTCACTACAAACACACTACATTCACTATACACCCTCTGCATTCACTATACACACTCTGCATTCATTATACACATTCTGCACTCACTACACACTACATTCACTATACACACTCTGCATTCACTACAAACATACTACATACACTGCATTCATTGTACACACTCTGCACTCACTACAAACACACTAAATTCATTATACACAATTTGCACTTAAAGGACCACTCTAGGCACCCAGACCACTTCAGCTTAATGAAGTGGTCTGGGTGCCAGGTCCTTCTAGGGTTAACCCATTTTTTTATAAACATAGCAGTTTCAGAGAAACTGCTATGTTTATGAATGGGTTAAGCCTTTCCCCTAATCCTCTAGTGGCTGTCTCATTGACAGCCACTAGAGGCGCTTGCGTGCTTCTCACCGTGATTTTCACAGTGAGAGCACGCCAGCGTCCATAGGAAAGCATTATGAATGCTTTCCTATGCGACCGGCTGAATGCGCGCGCAGCTCTTGCCGCGCGTGCGCATTCAGCCGGCGGGGCGTAACGGAGGCGGAGAGGAGGAGGAGAGCTCTCCGCCCAGCGCTGGAAAAAGGTAAGTTTTTACCCCTTTCCCCTTCCAGAGCCGGGCGGGAGGGGGACCCTGAGGGTGGGGGCACCCTCAGGGCACTATAGTGCCAGGAAAACGAGTATGTTTTCCTGGCACTATAGTGGTCCTTTAACTACAAACACATTACATTCATTATACACACACTGCACTCACTACAAATACACTACAATTATTATTCACACTGCACTCACTACAAACACACTACATTTATTATTCATACTCTGCATTCACTACAAACACACTACATTCATTATACACACCCTGCACTGCACTATATGCATAGGAGTGTATTTTTTATTTTATTTTTATTTTTAAATCTTGGGTGAGTTCCCACACTTTTTTCCCCAGGACTTGACCCCTGAGGAATGGCACATTTGGACACTTTTAATGTTAAAGGGACACTATAGTCACCAGAACAACTACAGCTTATTGCATTTGTTCAGGTGAGTAGAATCATTCCTTTCAGGCCTTTTGCTGTGAACACTGTCCTTTCAGAGAAAATGCAGTGTTAACATTACAGACTAGTGATAACTTCACTGGCCACTCCTTAGAAGCTGCTAGAGCTATGTCAGTCTTGCCTAGTTTGAATCACAACATTCAGTATCTCCTCCCTCTGCATGCAGACACTGAACTTTCCTCATAGAGATTAATTGATTCAATGAGGAGATGCTGTTTGGCCAGGGCTGTGTTTGACTTGTGCTGGTTCTGCCCCTGATCTGCCTCCCTCACAGTCTCAGGCAATCCTATGGGGAAGCATTGTGATTGTCTCAGAACAACACTTCTGATGATGTCAGCAGGCAACTTGCTGTTCTGAAGCAAAGTAAGATTTTTTTTTTTTTTTTTAAATTCTTTATTTTTTGTGAGATGCTTTGTGAACATACGCATCTCGTAATGCCACAACAGCATATACAAGATTGGTGATATTACCACGTTTCACATTTATGACATTTAAGTTTTAGCACATTTTTTAGGTAAAGAGTTAATCAGACAATACACAGACGTCTTACGATTGTACACAGGAATTAAAGAAAAGTGCATAA
>OW240913.1:236125520-236135648 GCA_933207985.1 Pelobates cultripes
ACAAGACGTGGTGAGTGACAGGTAAAGTGATGAGAAAGTCAACGATTGTACTATGCTTGTATAGTATAGGTGCATGAGAAGAGTTATGACCTGCATTACATCTAGACTTACAGTCAGGTCCATAAATATTGGGACATCGACACAATTCTAATCTTTTTGGCTCTATACACCACCACAATGGATTTGAAATGAAATGAACAAGATGTGCTTTAACCCCTTAAAACCGGAGGACGTACAATTACGCCCTCTAATAGGCGGCTCTAAACGCCGCCGGGCGTAATTGTACGCCCTCCGGTTTTTGTTAACTTACCCGGTCGCCGGCGGTCCCACGCCAGCGATCGCGGTGGGGGGGACTCCCAGGGAGCCCCCCGCGGCACATCCGTCCTCGTTGAAGCCCCCCGGCCATGTGAGAGTGGGATCCTAGCGAGGACCCCACAATCACATGGCCGGGGATAGCTGGCTTCTGTATTGCCGGCAGGGGGGCTGCCTGTAATGACAGGTGGTCCCCCTGCTGGCTGAAAATAAAATAAAAATAAGTTAATGGTGTAAAAAAATAATAATTATATATACTTAGATCATATATATATATTATATATATATATGATCTAAGTATATATATACACATATACATACACACACATACACCGTCTAGGTGTATTTTACTATTAATATATATATAATTATATATATATATTAATATCAAATTACACGTAGACCGATACTGATTAAATATATATATAATTATTGTTATATATATATTTATATATAATATAAAAAAAATTAAAATGTAAATACGTAAAAAAATAAAATTAAAAAAATAATTAAAAATAAATAATTAAAAAATATATAGATGCGTGTTATTTCGTTCTAACTGTTTTGTGAAATTAATATATATATATATATATCAAAATACACGTAGAACGAAATAATATATATATCTATATACATAAATATATACGTATATATCACTATATATATACCTATATATAAATAAAAATATTTTAAAAAATTATATAGATATATACATATATATACACATACGTATATATATACATATATTAATTCTACATATATATTTATGTAATATTTTTTACATAATTAGGTATCTTAATTAATTACAATTAGCGGGACCTGCCTGACAACCCATGCCGAAAGTAAAGGGAATTTAATTTGCTAGCACTATATTTAACCCTATAACTTTTCGAGACACCATAAAACCTGTACATGGGGGGTACTGTTCTACTCGGGAGACTTCGCTGAACACAAATATTAGTGTTTCAAAACAGTAAAATGTATTACAACGATGATATCGCCAGTAAAAGTGAAGTTTTTTGCATTTTTCACGCACAAACAGCATTACACGGACAATATTATTGCTGTGATACTTTACTGTTTTGAAACACAAATATTTGTGTTCAGCGAAGTCTCCCGAGTACAACAGTACCCTCATGTACAGGTTTTATGGTGTTTTCAAAAGTTACAGCGTCAAATATAAGGCTTGCATTTCATTTTTTTCACATTAAAATTCGCCAGATTGGTTACGTTGCCTTTGAGACCCTATGGTAGCCCAAGAATGAAAATTACCACTATGATGGCATACCATTTTAAATAGTAGACAACCCAAGGTATTGCAAACGGGGTATGTCCACTCTTTTTTAGTAGCCACTTAGTCACAAACACTGGCCAAAATTGGCGTTTTTTTGCATTTTTCACACACAAACAAATACTAACGCTAACTTTGGCCAGTGTTTGTGACCAAATGGCTACTAAAAAAGACTGGACATACCCCATTTGCAATACCTTGGGTTGTCTACTATTGCAAATGGTATGCCATTATGGGTGTAAATTTCATTCCCGGGCTACTATACAGTCTCAAAGGCAACGTAACCAATCTGGTGAATTTCAATTTCAAATGTAACATGCTATATTTGACCCTGTAACTTCCCAAAACGCCATAAAACCTGTACATAGGGGGTACTGTCTTACACGTGAGAATTTGCTGAATACAAATATGTGTATTTTATTGCAGTAAAATCAAACAGTATTATGACACTGACCTTTAAAATGTAATTTAGAACTAAAAAAATAAAAAAAATCGTATTTTCTCCCATTTTTTTCATATTAAATTATGTTTCATAGCTAAATATTTGATATTAAATGAAAGCCCTGTTTTCCCTGAATAAAATGATATATAATAAGGGTGGGTGCATTTACTATGAAAGAGGTGAATTACGGTTGGACAGACATGTAGCGCAAATGCCAGGTTTTGTTTACATTTTGTTTTGTTCACAATGTGTACATTTGGCTCCGTCCTTAAGGGGTTAACTGCAGACTTCCAGCTTTAATTTGAGGGTATTTACATCCAAATCAGGTGAACAGTGTAGGAAATACAACAGTTTGTATATGTGCCTCCCACTTTTCAAGGGACCAAAAGTAATGGGACAATCGGCTGCTCAGCTGTTCCATGGCCAGCTGTGTGTTATTCCCTCATTATCCCATTTACAAGGAGCAGATAAAAGGTCCAGAGTTAATTTCAAGTGTGCTATTTGCATTTGGAATCTGTTGCTGTCAACTCTCTCAATATGAGATCCAAAGAGCTGTCACTACCAGTGAAGCAAGCCATCATTAGGCTGTAAAAACAAAACAAACCTATCAGAGAGATAGCAAAAACATTAGGTGTGGCCAAATCAACTGTTTGGAACATCCTTAAAAAGAAAGAACGCACCGGTGAGCTCAGCAACACCAAAAGACGCGGAAGACTACGGAAAAAAACTGTGGTGGATGACTGAAGAATTCTTTCCCTGGTGAAGAAAACACCCTTCACAACAGTTGGCCAGATCAAGAACACTCTCCAGGAGGTAGGTGTATGTGTGTCAAAGTCAACAATCAAGAGAAGACTTCACCAGAAATACAGAGGGTTCACCACAAGATGTAAACCATTAGTGAGCCTCAAAAACAAGAAGGCCAGATTAGAGTTTGCCAAACAACATCTAAAAAAGCCTTCACAGTTCTGGAACAACATCCTATGGACAGATGAGACCAAGATCAACTTGTGCCAGAGTGATGGGAAGAGAAGAGTATGGAGAAGGAAAGGAACTGCTCATGATCCAAAGCATACCACCTCATCAGTGAAGCATGGTGGTGGTAGTGTCATGGCGTGGGCAAGTATGGCTGCCAATGGAACTGGTTCTCTTGTATTTATTGATGATGTGACTGCTGACAAAAGCAGCAGGATGAATTCTGAAGTGTTTCGGGCAATATTATCTGCTCATATTCAGCCAAATGCTTCAGAACTCATTGGACGGCGCCTCACAGTGCAGATGGACAATGGCCCGAAGCATATTGCAAAAGCAACTAAAGAGTTTTTTAAGGGAAAGAAGTGGAATGTTATGCAATGGCCAAGTCAATCACCTGACCTGAATCCGATTGAGCATGCATTTCACTTGATGAAGATAAAACTGAAGGGAAAATGCTCCAAGAACAAGCAGGAACTGAAGACAGTTGCAGTAGAGGCCTGGCAGAGCATCACCAGGGATGAAACCCAGCGTCTGGTGATGTCTATGCGTTCCAGACTTCAGGCTGTAATTGACTGCAAAGGATTTGCAACCATGTATTAAAAAGTGAAAGTTTGATTTATGACTGTTAATCTTTCCCATTACTTTTTGTCCCTTAAAAAGTGGGAGGCACATATACAAACTGTTGTAATTCCTACACCGTTCACCTGATTTGGATGTAAATACCCTCAAATTAAAGCTGAAAGTCTGCAGTTAAAGCACATCTTGTTTGTTTAATTTCAAACCCATTGTGTTGGTGTATAGAGTCAAAAATATTAGAATTGTGTCGATGTCTCAATATTTAGCGTCTCTCCAGTGTAGCCTCCGCCTGACAACGAGGGAGGAGTGGATCGGCAAATAGAAAGTGTTCGAGTGCCTTAAAACCCAAATTATAGTCTATATTAGAATAAAGAGCAGTCACATCGATGGTAAGCCAACAATAATTTTCCTGCCATTTTATATCCTGCATCAAAGACAACACATGCCCCGTGTCTTTAATATGGGAGGGTAAATTGCTAACAAATTTCTGAAGGTGAAAGTCTACCCATTTAGAGAGTGGAGCCATTAGGGAACCAATTGACAAGATAATCGGTCATCCGGTGGGATTGGTTAGGGTTTTATGAATCTTGGGAAGGAAATAAAAAAATGGTATATTACCAGCACTAGACAATAAAAATAATTTTTCTGTTTTTTCAATTATCCATCTGCCAAACATATTGTCCACTAAAGTGCGTAATGCTTTGGTGAACGATCAGGACGGTTATGTAATCAGCGGCAATTGCATGCAGGGGATGTCCCGGTGCCACCAGGATGGGGTGCCACGTGATCAGAGTTCTCGCCGCTCTCTTCATATGTTTTTCCGAAGCTTCAAGAGCCCTCAGGCGGCTGCAGCTTTGCCCGGGCGGTGCGTCCATGAGGGCGGACCGCACCGCCCGGGCGCAGCCTGAGGAGAGGCTGACAGGAGGAAGCGCTCCTGTCAGCTCCCTCACTGCAGCATGCTAGTCCGACGGGTACAGAGAGCAGCTGTCTCCTGTACCCGGCCGGACTAACAGGAAGTGCACACTGAGTGTTCACTTCCTGTTAGTCCGGCCAGGTACAGGAGACAGCTGCTCTCTGTACCCGCGGACTATACTGGGCTCGGCCACGCTACAGCAAAGGTAGGGGGAGGGGAGAGAAAGAGAAAGGGCTGAGAATTTGGGGGGTGAGAAAAGATAGAGGTGAGAGAGGGGGGGTGTGGTGCGATGGAGTATTAAAGTAGAGAGAAAGGAGGGGGTGAGAAAGAGGCAGGTGTGGAGAAAAGAGGGTGAGAGAAAGGAGGGGGTGTATATTAATTATGGGGGGTGTATATTAATTATGGGGGGTGTATATTAATTATGGAGGGTGTATTAATTATGGGGGTGGTGTATATTAATTATAGGGGGTGAATTAATTATGGGGATGTATTAATTATGGGGGGTGTATTAATTAAGGCGGAGTGGATTAATTATGGGGGGTGGATTAATTATGGGGGTGTATTAATTAAGGGGGGTGGATTAATTAAGGCGGAGTGGATTAATTATGGGGGGTGTATTAATTATGGGGGGTGGATTAATTATGGGGGTGTAGAATATTGCATATTCTGTATGTTCCTATTCAAATACATATTAAGGTGTGGCTGTCTAATGGGTTAAACAGAACAGATGGTGTTTGCTACTCTGTAATATGAGGTCTCTGGAATTTCCTGTATAAGAGATTTGAGGCGGTCTTTATATAGGGAACTTCCTTATATGGCAGGGTCTAAACTAAACATTATGACGTAATTTGGGGTATATAGAGTCAAGCACAAAGGATTACGGCCTCTCTTCCTGCTACGATCCGTTTGCTCTCCCCTCTGATGTCAAGACGACTCTCTGTAACATCGTTAAGAATTACCATCTGTTAAGTATATATAACTGTTTCCTGTTGAATGTAGAATAAATACTCATTTTTTATAAAGAACGTCAGATTGCGTATTACTAATTTTCAATAATATAGACATATTATTGTGGCGAGCATTTGGCCCAAGACGTATATATATCAATAAACTGAAGACAAGAAGAAATATCTATATATATATACATACAAGACTTATTCAACTATAGAAAAACACAGCCAGTTATTACATTGACGAGCCAGCCAGACTGTTTTCTGCTGTTACAAACTTCTATTCAGGGGGGGAGGTGAGCAGAGAGAGCACGGATATCGAATTACTTTTTGTGTTGAATAGAAGTGTGTGCAGGCAGAAACAGAAAAAAGAACGTGTTTAAAGCTGTGTTAAGAGTTGTGTGTGCTTATTAGAAGACAAAGGTTTTTTTAAATCACAAAGAGTGTTCCAAGATTATATTCTACAACAGACAAAAGCACGTGTTATAAAGAAAGCAGCACAAGATACAACGTGAAATCTAGAAGCAAGCACGTGGCAGAGATTGGCAAGTTTCCAGAAGCAAATCCACACTGCGCAGCTGTAAGACTAAAGGCAGACGGTGTCATGCATTAAAGATCATCTTGTCTGGTGAGTAATAATGGATTTTGTTACTGATATTGCAGAGAAAAGTAAACTTGATTTTGTGTTTGATAGATGCCATACAGATAGTCAATTGTGGGCAAGTTTGTATGAACAATGTAAACAATCAAATGCAGCTATTGATAATAAATTATGTTTAAAATAAGACAAAAGAAAATTAGAAATGTTTTAAAATTGGTAGAAAGATTTGACACACTGATCCTTGGAACAGGAGTGGCTCCAACAAAATTACAAGTACCAGCACAAGTAAAGGTGCAAGATTTAAAAAGTACACAGACAGTAAAGAGAAATCTGTATGTGTAACAGAAATGATATGTACTAACTGTGATAGACTACAGGCAAGTATTTATGATTTGGGAGAACAACTGGATCTTATATCCGAATTAATTTGTAAACTTAGAACTGAAGCCAAACAGTTGTGTGTGATTACAAGGAGTGATCATAATTTGATACCAGAGCCAGTTGATGTCACAGAAATATCATCCAAGTCTGATTTGCAACGTAGAAAATTGTTAGATAAGGCTGCAAAACTTAAATTAAAAATTCAAGAGCAGCTGATGAAAGTTACCAAAGATATTCCCCCATATAATCCATCAATGGATGCCTTTGGTAATGCAGACATATTTGAGTCTAATTTATTGAAACATAATTTGAATGACGAACAAAGGAACAGATTGTTTAAAATATGGCTGCCAACATACATTGCACGTAGACTGACCCCACCCATTAGTACCCCTAATGATGAAGATGGTGAAATAGTCCATGGGAATGAGCGAGATAGATTGACACAATTAATAAGATTAACAACAGGAAATGAGCATGTGGATATTGAGATTTTAGAAAATTTAAAACCAAATATAAATGAAAATTTCTTCAGTTTCCTTTTAAAATTTGAGCGCGCATACAGATTGGTAATGAGTATTCCTGATGATCAGACACCAAAATCTATGATAAATGCATTTGTAAAAAAATTTAAATATCTTGATCCAATATCAATTGCATGCGCTCTCCAGTGTCAAAATATTGAAGATGCTGCATCATTTCTAGATAGGGTGAGAAGGGAATCCAGACAACAAAATATAAAAAAATCTGTCTGTGCAGTTAGGAGAGAAAGGGGAGAGGACAAACCCAGACACAGGAAGTCCCCCCCACCCTCGCCTCCTGCAGCTGCTAGAACTCAGACAAAGAGGAGAGAAGCTCCAAGTTTTAATATGCCCCACTCACACTATGAAAGAAACTCGACAAATAGTCTGGTCTGTTTCTATTGTAACAAGCCAGGTCATATAAAGAGAAACTGCAGGAGTTATTTTCATGATTTACAATCAAGGGATTATGGCAAATCAAATGGATTTATTCACAATAATCCTAATGTAGAAAACACCAGAGATTCACCATATACTCCTCTGATAAGGCAAGTGAGAGAAATTGTAGCTTCCTCAAACTCAGGAGACAGACAGGGTGGGATTTCTAACATGTCTAATCAGACTGACCAAATTTTAAATTCACAATGACAATCTAAAGGAATCAGGCCACGTCCACTTGAATTTTTGGCTCCATTAAATTTAGATGGATGTGGTAGACCATACATTAAATGTTCTTTAAAAGGTTATGACACAAAATTTCTTGTTGATACAGGTGCTCAGTTAAGTATAACTAGTTTACAACTACCTTTATCACCAAGTGCACCTATATGTACAATTGTAGGTTTTGACAGAAGTGGAGGATCTATGGCAACATTAGTAAATAATGTTACTTTAGAAATACCTCAGTGTTTAAAAACAAAAATTGACATCTGGTACTGCAAAAATGTTGATAATATCATAGGCACAGATGTTATGCAAAAAAGAGGTTGGATTGTTGATTTGGGAAACAAAGCTATTTGGAAAGATGCTAAGGGTAGGAAACCAGTGCTATTGGATCCTACTGAATATGGGGAGCTAGGAATTGTTTGTCCAGTAGATGTAGTGTCTACAGAAATGCAATGGCCTAATACTAGGGATAACCTTGAACTTAAAGAGATTGTACAGAGTTATCCAGATTTATGGGCACAAAGTAAAAATGAATGTGGAAGATTTAAAAATGTGCTGATTGACATTCAAGGTCCTGATCCACTCCCACAGAGGCAGTATAGATTACCCCCAGATTCAATTGATTCTATTGCAAGTGTCGTTAATGATTTGGAACAGAGAGGAATAATTAGAAAAGCAAATAGTCCATGCAATCATAATTTGTGGCCAATTTTGAAAAAAGAATCGAATTGCTGGAGATTAACAATTGATTTACGTACATTAAATAAATACACACCACCTTCTACACATGTGGTGGCAGAAACCCCAGATATAATGTCACGATTGACGTCAACGGCTAAGGTATACTCGGTACTAGATGTAAGTAATGGGTTTTTCTCTGTACCACTAAAGCATAGTTGTCAGTATAAGTTTGCTTTTACATTTCAAAATCAGCAATATGTGTTTACTGTGTTACCCCAGGGTTTTCACAGTTCTCCAACATATTTTCATCAGGCATTAGCAAAAGTTTTGTCTAAGTTTTCTAGGCCAGAATGCTTGTTACAATATGTTGATGATATGCTTTTGCAGACTGAAACTGAGGAAGAACACCTGATTCTGTTAAATTAATTATTTTTCCTTTTGCAGGATTCTGGTTTAAAACTGAATACACGCAAAGTAACACTGATGCAACCAGAAGTACAATACTTGGGTGTACAAATTGGTCCAGGACACAAGAAGCCAGTGCAGGAAAGAATCAAAACAATTTCTTCTCTTCCTGTACCGACTTCACACAAGGCCTTACGCCAGTTCCTAGGATTAATGAATTTTTCCAGAGAATTCATTGAAGGGTTCGCTGAAAAAGCCAAAACTTTATATGATCTCTTGAAAAATAGTGAATCTTCATTTGGACCATGGACAGATGAACATCAGAATGCATTTGAGGTACTTAAAAGAGACTTACAGGTTGCACCTGCTTTAGCGACAATACATCCAACTGCATCTTTTGCAATTCAAGTACATACTTCAGAGACGGCAATCTCCGCAGTACTATTACAATTGCAGCAAGAGATATGGAGAATAGTGGGATATTTTTCTAAGATTCTTTCCCCAGTGGAAAGAGGGCTAGAAATTTGTGCCAGACATTTGGTAGGAGTACATTTTGCGGTAATGGCAACTGAACACATAGTGGGATTCAAGGACATAATTCTGCAAACACCACACACACCTTTGAAATTACTTCTTGAAAAAGGAATTCCAGGTGTGTCACATCAGAGATTTTCACAATGGTTAATAGCTCTATCACCAAAGCAAATTAAGGTAGAACATAAGGCAAAGTATGTACTTCCACAACTAATGCAATATGAGGGTAAACCCCATGAATGTTTAGCAGAAGTTGAAGAGAATTTTCTTTCTCTTTTCAGAAAAGAAAGCAAGTGAATCTGATGAACCTGTGTTTGTTGACGGGTCCAGATTCTGTTCAGATGGGAAGTACTATACAGGTTATGCTATATGGTATCCAAAACGAGGATATTCAGTAGAGCATAAATTGCCAGGTCATTTGTCAGCACAGAGAGCAGAAGTAGAAGCATTAAAAACAGTACTGACACTTGAGGAAAAAGAAGGACGTCCCCTAGTGATATATAGTGATAGTTCATATGTGGTTAGATCACTAACAGAACATTTAGCTATATGGAAAAGAAGAGTGTTCGTAGATGCCTCAAATAAAGTGTTAGCACACAAAGAGACACTAGAGACTATATTTGGAATTGTGTCTCAAGAGCCATGTTTACATGCTATAGTTAAAGTTCCTGCCCATCAAAAAGGTAAAGATTTACTTAGTGAAGAAAATGAAATAGCTGATAAATTTGCAAAAAGAGCAGCTTTAACTGGTGAAAATGCATTGCAGACAGAACCTATGTCAGTAGCAGTGGTTAGAAAGACTAACACACAGCCTCCATCTTTTGGAGAAGAACAGGCAAAGGATTCGTCCATTGCGGCTTCTCGGGTTGATCCAAAACCTCCA
>OW240913.1:236135748-236187368 GCA_933207985.1 Pelobates cultripes
GATTTATTAATATTGACCTTATAGTTAGAGAATTTACTATATATAGAGATGTCATCTAGTAACGGTGGAATTGATAATAAGGGGTCAGCAAGAGTAAGTAGAACATCATCTGCAAACAAAGATACCTTAATATAGTCCTCTTGAAAATCTATTCCATTTAGATCAAGGCAAGTAATGGTGAAATTTACAGATTTCTCAAGAATCTTAGACTTCCTAGGTTTAGCCTAGAGAAACTAGAATATATAAATGCCCCTTTTAGAGAACTGGAAATTGAAGAAGCGATAGAGAAATTAAAATCAAATAAGGCCCCAGGCCTGGATGGATTCTCTGCTATCTTTTATAAAATATATATGAAAATAATTACTCCAATTCTCTTAGAGATGTATTCGTTAATATCTAGTGATGTTTCATTTCCAAAAGAGATGATGTTAGCAACAATTATTCCGATTCCTAAGCCAGATAAGGATAATACAATAATTGCTAACTATAGACCAATATCACTAATAAATATTGATATTAAAATATTCTCGGCTATTTTGGCTAACCGTTTAAAAGAATATTGGGAGACTTGATTAATTGGGACCAGTCAGGATTTGTGAAAGGAAGAAGTACCTCTGATAATACAAGGAGGATTTTTAATATAATAAATAGAGTGAGCGGACAACAAAGGGAATCTGTTATTATTGCTTTAGATGCCGAGAAGGCCTTTGACAGAGTCAACTGGAGATTCCTGGACTCTGTCATGGGCCATTTCGGATTGGATGGAGCATTTAGAAATAAAACTTTATCTTTATATAGAAACTCCTCGGCAAGAATTAGCAGCCCCTATTTTGACTCTGATCCATTCGATATTAAGAATGGAACTAGGCAGGGTTGTCCGTTAGCTCCACTCCTATATTGTCAGGGTCTTACCTGGGTTGGGAGTCTGTAGCGCAGATATGTTGCTCACCCTTGCAGATAGCCACAGGCCAAGGTGGTCAGGTAAGAATTCACCCGGCCTGTGGGTCTGTGCACGGGGGCTGTGCAGGATGAAGTACCAAGTCGCAGGGCAGGCAAGGACTCAAACAGCAGGATCGTCAAAGGATAGCCGAGGTCAAAGGATGCCAGAAGACAGGAACAACGAGGAGTAGCCGAAGTCAAGGGATGCCAGAGGTCAGAGAAAACGTAGTCAGAAGCCGGGGTCAATAACAAGTAGCAGTTCAAACAACAGGAACACTGGTACAAAGCACACAACAGGATCAAAGACTTGATCCTGATCACAGGGCGAGGCTGAGTTTAAATACCCTGCTAATGTCTGATCAGGTTCAGGTGCAGCACAGCCAAATTCAAGGTACAGCCCCCAGAGTGATAGACAAGGCAGGATGAACAGGACCGGAATGACTTGCAGAATACAAAAGCTGCTGTGGCTCAGAGGTAGGAAGCAGGACCAGGACTGCGAAGTTCCCCGGTTCAAGTCCCTTGTTGGGATCTCCACGGGTGACCACGTCTAGCCGTCTGTTTGATGCGGCGAGAACCGTGACATATATATTCTTACAATCGAACCGTTGGCTGCGATAATAAGACAGAATGAAAAACAGACTTTTCTAAAATTAGAATATGGGTAGATGAGTCATTATCAGACTGGAGCAATTTAAATGGAGTCCAAGAGAAATGAGATTATTTAAAAGTTGTACTATTGAAGGCAACAGAAAATTGCATTAGGCTTGTCAGTAAAAAATTCAAGAAACCACTGTGGTACTCCACAGATGTGGCCAAAATAGTTAAAAACAAAGAGTTAGCATTTAGGAATTATAAAAAAAACCCAGAGTGAGGAAGACAAAATGATCTATAAGATAAGGCAGAAAGAGGCTAAGCAAGTTATAAGAGCTTCCAAATCACACACAGAAGAGAAAATAGCACAGTCAGTAAAAAAGGGGGATAAAACATTTTTTAGATACATAAATGAGAAAAGAAAAGTAAAACAAGGATTATTTAGATTAAAAACAAAAGAAGGAAGGTATGTAGAAGAGAATAAAGGTCTAGCTGACTGCCTGAATGAATATTTTTGTTCTGTATTTACAGATGAAAATGAAGGAAAGGGACTTCAGTTGAGAAAAAGGATAAACGAGTAATTTATTACACGTGAGTTTACAGAGGAAGAGGTTCTATTTCAACTGTCAAAAGTAAAGACAAATAAGTCAATGGGATCTGATGGAATACACACAAAGCTATTAAAAGAGCTTAATGGTGTACTAGCAAAACCATTAACAGATTTTTTTTAACCAATCATTGTTAACAGGAGTGGTCCCAGAAGACTGGAAGTTAGCGAATGTTGTGCCCATTTACAAGAAAGGTAATAGGGAGGAGTCGGGCAACTATAGGCCAGTACGCCTAACTTCAGTAGTGGGGAAAGTGATGGAAACCATGTTAAAGGATAGGATTGCTGAACATCTAAAAACACATGGATTTCAAGATCAGAGACAACATGGGTTTACTTCAGGGAGATCATGCCAAACTAATCTTATTGATTTTTTTGATTGGGTAACTAAAATTATAGATCAGGGTGGTACAGTAGACATAGCTTACCTAGATTTCAGTAAGGCTTTTGACACTGTTGCACATAGAAGGCTTATCAATAAACTGCAGTCTTTAAGTTTGGATTCCAATATTGTTGAATGGGTAAGGCAGTGGCTGAGTGACAGGCAACAGAGGGTTGTAGTTAATGGAATATATTCGAAGCTTGGACTCGTCACCAGTGGGGTACCTCAGGGATCTGTACTTGGACCCATTCTCTTTAATATTTTTATTAGTGATATTGCAGAAGGTCTTGACGGTAAGGTATGTCTTTTTGCTGATGATACTAAGATATGTAACAGGGTTGATGTTCCAGGAGGGATAAGCCAAATGGCAAATGATTTAGGTAAACTATAAAAATGGTCAGAACTGTGGCAACTGACATTTAATGTGGATAAGTGCAAGATAATGCATCTTGGACGTAAAAACCCAAGGGCAGAGTACAGAATATTTGATAGAGTCCTAACCTCAACATATGAGGAACGGGATTTAGGGGTGATTATTTCTGATGACTTAAAGGTAGGCAGACAATGTAATAGAGCAGCAGGAAATGCTAGCAGAATGCTTGGTTGTATAGGGAGAGGTATTAGAAGTAGAAAGAGGGAAGTGCTCATGCCATTATACAGAACACTGGTGAGACCTCACTTGGAGTATTGTACACAGTACTGGAGACCGTATCTTCAGAAGGATATTGATACCTTAGAGAGGGTTCAGAGAAGGGCTAAACTGGTTCATGGATTGCGGGATAAAACTTACCAGGAAAGGTTAAAGGATCTTAACATGTATAGCTTGGAGGAAAGACGAGACAGGGGGGATATGATAGAAACATTTAAATATATAAAGGGAATCAACACAGTGAAGGAGGAGAATATATTTAAAAGAAGAAAAACTACCACAACAAGAGGACATAGTCT
Source organism: Pelobates cultripes (assembly GCA_933207985.1). Taxonomy (NCBI): domain Eukaryota; kingdom Metazoa; phylum Chordata; class Amphibia; order Anura; family Pelobatidae; genus Pelobates; species Pelobates cultripes. The sequence continues at coordinate 236,139,216 of OW240913.1, forward strand.
TAAATTAGAGGGACAAAGGTTTAAAAATAATATCAGGAAGTATTACTTTACTGAGAGGGTAGTGGATGCATGAAATAGCCTTCCAGTTGAAGTGGTAGATGTTAACACAGTAAAGGAGTTTAAGCATGCATGGGATAGGCATAAGGCTATCCTAACTATAAGATAAGGCTAGGGACTAAAGAAAGTATTTAGAAAATTGGGCAGACTAGATGGGCCCGAATGGTTCTTATCTGCCATCACATTCTATGTTTCTACCCCCTGTTACTGCCCCTCCATCCACCCACCCCCTGTTACTACCCTCTTACCCCCTGTTACTCCCCCTGTCACTGCCCCTCCAACCTCGTACCCCCTGTCACTGCTCCTCCATCCCAATATTGCCTGTTAATACCCCCGCTACCCCCACCCTGTCACAGCCCCACCCTACCCTTTCACAACCCACCTTACAGGCTGGGGCACACCCCTCCACACACCCTGTCACAGCCCCCCCACACACACATACCCTGTCACAGCCTCCATACATTTGTCACCCCCCACACGCACACATTGTTACCCCCACATGCACACATTGTCACCCCATACACATATCACCATTCCCAAACACTTTCAGCCCCAACACATTGTCTCCCCTTCACCCAGCAACACTCACATTAAACCCTCCTAATCCTGTCATTCTCACCCCGTCCAACCATACCAAACTCACATGCCCTTGCTTTACCACAATTACCCTATCACATTAACCCCCACAATCCTGTCAGACTCACCTTCTATTGCACTGTCACACACAGTCGTCAACCCTGTCACACTCATCCTCTATGAGTCTGTCCAACTCACCCCCTTCACCCTGCCACACTCACATTAGCCATTCCAATCCTGTCCTCCAACTGTGCCACACACCCCAAACCCTGTCACACTCTCCCCCCTAACCCTGCCACTGTAGAATATTGCATATTCTGTATGTTCCTATTCAAATACATATTAAGGTGTGGCTGTCTAATGGGTTAAACAGAACAGATGGTGTTTGCTACTCTGTAATATGAGGTCTCTGGAATTTCCTGTATAAGAGATTTGAGGCGGTCTTTATATAGGGAACTTCCTTATATGGCAGGGTCTAAACTAAACATTATGACGTAATTTGGGGTATATAGAGTCAAGGACAAAGGATTACGGGGCTCTTCCTGCTACGATCCGTTTGCTCTCTCTCTCTGATGTCAAGACGACTCTCTGTAACATCGTTAAGAATTACCATCTGTTAAGTATATATAACTGTTTCCTGTTGAATGTAGAATAAATACTCATTTTTTATAAAGAACGTCAGATTGCGTATTACTAATTTTCAATAATATAGACATATATTATTGTGGCGAGCATTTGGCCCAAGACGTATATATATCAATAAACTGAAGACAAGAAGAAATATCTATATATATAATCAATCCAAGACTTATTCAACTATAGAAAAACACAGCCAGTTATTACATTGACGAGCCAGCCAGACTGTTTTCTGCTGTTACAAACTTCTATTCAGAGGGGGAGGTGAGCAGAGAGAGCACGGATATCGAATTACTTTTTGTGTTGAATAGAAGTGTGTGCAGGCAGAAACAGAAAAAAGAACGTGTTTAAAGCTGTGTTAAGAGTTGTGTGTGCTTATTAGAAGACAAAGGTTTTTTTAAATCACAAAGACTGTTCCAAGATTATATTCTACAACAGACAAAAGCACGTGTTATAAAGAAAGCAGCACAAGATACAACGTGAAATCTAGAAGCAAACACGTGGCTGAACTTGGCAAGTTTCCAGAAGCAAATCCACACTGCGCAGCTGTACGAGTAAAAGCAGACGGTGTCGTGCATTAAAGATCATCTTGTCTGGTGAGTAATAATGGATTTTGTTACTGATATTGCAGAGAAAAGTAAACTTGATTTTGTGTTTGATAGATGCCATACAGATAGTCAATTGTGGGCAAGTTTGTATGAACAATGTAAACAAGCAAATGCAGCTATTGATAATAAATTGTTATGTTTAAATAAAACAAAAAAAGAAAATTAGAAATGTTTTAAAATTGGTAGAAACATTTGACACAATGATCCTTGGAACAGGAGTGGCTCCAACAAAATTGCAAGTACCAGCACAAGTAAAAGTGCAAGATTTAAAAAGTACACAGACAGACAGTAAAGAGAAATCTGTATGTGTAACAGAAATGAAATGTACTAACTGTGATAGACTACAGGCAAGTATTTATGATTTGGGAGAACAACTGGATCTTAAATCTGAATTAATTTGTAAACTTAGAACTGAAGCCAAACAGTTGTGTGTGATTACAAGGAGTGATCATAATTTGATACCAGAGCAAGTTGATGTCACAGAAATATCATCCCAGGCTGATTTGCAACGTAGAAAATTGTTAGATAAGGCTGCAAAACTTAAATTAAAAATTCAAGAGCAGCTCATGAAAGTTACCAAAGATATTCCCCCATATAATCCATCAATGGATGCCTTTGGTAATGCAGACATATTTGAGTCTAATTTATCTAAACATAATTTGAATGACGAACAAAGGAACAGATTGTTTAAAATATGGCTGCCAACATACATTGCACGTAGACTGACCCCACCCATAAGTACCCCTAATGATGAAGATGGTGAAATAGTCCATGGGAATGAGCGAGATAGATTGACACAATTAATAAGATTAACAACAGGAAATGAGCATGTGGATATCGAGATTTTAGAAAATTTAAAACCAAATATAAATGAAGATGTCTTCAGTTTCCTTTAAAAATTTGAGCGTGCATACAGATTGGTAATGAGTATTCCTGATGATCAGACACCAAAATCTATGGTAAATGCATTTGTAAAAAAATTTAAATATCTTGATCCAATATCAATTGCATGCGCTCTCCAGTGTCAAAATATTGAAGATGCTGCATCATTTCTAGATAGGGTGAGAAGGGAATCCAGACAACAAAATATTAAAAAATCTGTCTGTGCAGTTAGGAGAGAAAGGGGAGAGGACAAACCCAGATACAGGAAGTCCCCCCCACCCTCGACTCCTGCAGCTGTTAGAACTCAGACAAAGAGGAGAGAAGCTCCAAGTTTTAATATGCCCCACTCACACTATGAAAGAAACTCGACACATAGTCTGGTCTGTTTCTATTGTAACAAGCCAGGTCATATAAAGAGAAACTGCAGGAGTTATATTTATGATTTACAATCAAGGGATTATGGCAAATCAAATGGATTTATTCAAAATAATCCTAATATAGAAAACACCAGAGATTCACCATATACTCCTCTGATAAGGCAAGTGAGAGAAATTGTAGCTTCCTCAAACACAGGAGACAGACAGGGTGTGATTTCTAACATGTCTAATCAGACTGACCAAATTTTAAACTCACAATGACAATCTAAAGGAATCAGGCCACGTCCACTTGAATTTTTGGCTCCATTAAATTTAGATGGATGTGGTAGACCATACATTAAATGTTCTTTAAAAGGTTATGACACAGAATTTCTTGTTGATACAGGAGCTCAGTTAAGTATAACTAGTTTGCAACTACCTTTATCACCAAGTGCACCTATATGTACAATTGTAGGTTTTGACAGAAGTGGAGGATCTATGGCAACATTAGTAAATAATGTCACTTTAGAAATACCTCAGTGTTTAAAAACAAAAATTGATATCTGGTACTGCAAAAATGTTGATAATATCATAGGCACAGATGTTATGCAAAAAAGAGGTTGGATTGTAGATTTGGGAAACAAAGCAATTTGGAAAGATGCTAAGGGTAGGAAACCAGTGCTATTGGATCCTACTGAATATGGGGATCTAGGAATTGTTTGTCCCGTAGATGTAGTGTCTACAGAAATGCAATGGCCTAATACTAGGGATAACCTTGAACTTAAAGAGATTGTACACAGTTATCCAGATTTATGGGCACAAAGTAAAAATGAATGTGGAAGATTTAAAAATGTGCTGATTGACATTCAAGGTCCTGATCCACTCCCACAGAGGCAGTATAGATTACCCCCAGATTCAATTGATTCTATTGCAAGTGTCATTAATGATTTGGAACAGAGAGGAATAATTAGAAAAGCAAATAGTCCATGCAACCATAATCTGTGGCCAATTTTGAAAAAAGAATCGAATAGCTGGAGATTAACAATTGATTTACGTACATTAAATAAATACACACCACCTTCTACACATGTGGTGGCAGAAACCCCAGATATAATGTCACGATTGACGTCAACGGCTAAGGTACACTCAGTACTAGATGTAAGTAATGGGTTTTTCTCTGTACCACTAAAGCATAGTTGTCAGTATAAATTTGCTTTTACTTTTCAAAATCAGCAATATGTGTTTACTGTTTTACCCCAGGGTTTTCACAGTTCTCCAACATATTTTCATCAGGCATTAGCAAAAGTTTTGTCTAAGTTTTCTAGGCCAGAATGCTTGTTACAATATGTTGATGATATGCTTTTGCAGACTGAAACTGAGGAAGAACACCTGATTCTGTTAAATGAATTATTTTTCCTTTTGCAGGATTCTGGTTTAAAACTGAATACACGCAAAGTAACACTGATGCAACCAGAAGTACAATACTTGGGTGTACAAATTGGTCCAGGACACAAGAAGCCAGTGCAGGAAAGAATCAAAACAATTTCTTCTCTTCCTGTACCGACTTCACACAAGGCCTTACGCCAGTTCCTAGGATTAATGAATTTTTCCAGAGAATTCATTGAAGGGTTCGCTGAAAAAGCTAAACCTTTATATGATCTCTTGAAAAATAGTGAATCTTCATTTGGACCATGGACAGATGAACATCAGAATGCATTTGAGGTACTTAAAAGAGACTTACAGGTTGCACCTGCTTTAGCGACAATACATCCAACTGTATCTTTTGCAATTCAAGTACATACTTCAGAGACGGCTGTCTCCGCAGTACTATTACAATTGCAGCAAGAGATATGGAGAATAGTGGGATATTTTTCTAAAATTCTTTCCCCAGTGGAAAGAGGGCTAGAAATTTGTGCCAGACATTTGGTAGGAGTACATTTTGTGGTAATGGCAACTGAACACATAGTGGGATTCAAGGACATAATTTTGCAAACACCACACACACCTTTGAAATTACTTCTTGAAAAAGGAATTCCAGGTGTGTCACATCAGAGATTTTCACGATGGTTAATAGCTCTATCACCAAAGCAAATTAAGGTAGAACATAAGGCAAAGTATGTACTTCCACAACTAATGCAATATGAGGGTAAACCCCATGAATGTTTAGCAGAAGTTGAAGAGAATTTTCTCTCTCTTTTCAGAAAGGAAGCAAGTGAATCTGATGAACCTGTGTTTGTTGACGGGTCCAGATTCTGTTCAGATGGGAAGTACTATACAGGTTATGCTATATGGTATCCAAAACGAGGATATTCAGTAGAGCATAAATTGCCAGGTCATTTGTCAGCACAGAGAGCAGAACTAGAAGCATTAAAAACAGTACTGACACTTGAGGAAAAAGAAGGGCGTCCCCTAGTGATATATAGTGATAATTCATATGTGGTTAGATCACTAACAGAACATTTAGCTATATGGAAAAGAAGAGGGTTCGTAGATGCCTCAAATAAAGTGTTAGCACACAAAGAGACACTAGAGACCATATTTGGAATTGCGTCTCAAGAGCCATGTTTACATGCTATAGTTAAAGTTCCTGCCCATCAAAAAGGTAAAGATTTACTTACTGAAGAAAATGAAATAGCTGATAAATTTGCAAAAAGAGCAGCTTTAACTGGTGAAAATGCATTGCAGACAGAACCTATGTCAGTAGCAGTGGTTAGAAAGACTAACACACAGCCTCCATCTTTTGCAGAAGAACAGGCAAAGGATTCGTCCATTGCGGCTTCTCGGGTTGATCCAAAACCTCCATTTGTTCATGAGAACGGGGTTTTGTGTCATGACCAAAACGGAGAACTGTGTCCGGTCATGCCTGAACATCTAAAAGTGTTATTTACACAATACAATCATGAAAGTTTAGGTCACATTGGACAGCAGAAATTGTTAGAGGTACTCAGAGATAAGTTTTATTGGGATAACATGGAAAAGACTGTACAACAGGTAGTGCAATCATGTTTGATATGTGCACAAATAAATCCCAGACCTAAAGGACAAAAAACGCCTATACAACGTATAGCACCTGCAAATGGTCCTTGGACTACTTTACAAATTGATTTTATTGGGCCATTACCAACAGGTAAGAATGGATTAAAATATGCGTTAGTAGTTGTGGATGTATTCTCTAAATGGTTGGAAGTAATTCCTCTGACTAAAGATGATTCACAAAAAACGGCTGAAGCATTATGGACACACATTTTCTCAAGATGGGGATTTCCTAGACTTCTAGAGTCAGACAGAGGTACCCATTTCACAGGGAAAATCATGCAAGCACTGTGTGCTATTCTAGGCATAGAACAGAGATTTCATGTTCCATATCATCCTCAATCTGCTGGGATTGTGGAACGTATGAATCGAACATTGAAATCTAGACTTTCAAAAATGTTACTTGAGAAAGGCAACACATGGGTACAGGCACTTCCTGCTGTACTTATGGGTATTAGAGGCACTATGTCTTCAGCTCCACAATACACTCCATTTGAATTGATGACAGGTAGGAAAATGCAGTTAAATTTTCCTAATGAACCATATTTGTCTACTCCACAGAAAGATGCAATTGCTAAAAATAAATGGTTGCAAATGCTGCAGGAAAATTTGGAGCAAATTCTTCCACATGCAGCTACTCGTATGTGCAAAATGGCACCTCCTGATTTTTCAAAGTTTTTAAAGGGGGGTATGGTCATGATAAAAACTTTTAGGAAAACTGGACCTTGGGAGGCAAACTGGGAAGGTCCTTATAACATAACAGATACAATGGGTCAAACAATGGTACAAGTGCAAAGACCTCTTGATGGTTCACGGAATAAACGGAGGCAAAATTGTTTTTGGGTTCATGCAGATCAGTGTAAATTGTATAAACCTACAACATAATTTGGTAATATATTGATACTGCTTTGTTTTTCTTAGTTTATTTTAGATAATTTGTAAGCAGATCTACAGACGAAAGTTGGCCGGTGACAGACGATGTGTTCGCAAAGACAACCGTGTAGCAGAAAGAAGGTGTTCATTAGCATCCTGCTAACTTTGATGACTACAGTTCTTGTAATAGTTATTTTTAAGATGAACAAAACGACTTTCAATCAGGAATTAAAGAATGACTTATTTGGAAATATTAGAAAAAAGAGAGACAATGAACAAGTATTAAAAGGTCATGTTTGTTTCGGGACAAAAGATGGTTATCTACAAGTATGCAATGTGCAAATTAATTTCACTGGAGATAGTGTTATTAATTTAAACATTACAATAGGTCCTAATGATTTATTTAGTTGGACCAAAGGTTCATTTGTACAAGACAATGTAAAAACGGGATCATGGGAACTTAACATATTACAAAATGCATATATCATGATTGTAGTTAATGGAGAGGAAAGGGTAAATTGGTCAGGTGACATGTATGTGAACGTTGCACAAACTTCAGTAACAACGCGAGGAAGAGGTGGTGAGGTACTTTATACAATACAATACTGGCTTATACATTTAGAGCCAGAATTCCTCTTAAAAAACAATACTCCAGGTATACCTTGGATATGGGAAATACGAGCATCTAGGGAATCGTTGACAGTAAGAGTTAACATGATGTTTCTGGTAACTGATTATGTTATGCGAGATATCATAATGAAGCCTAGTCTTGTAAATATCCAGGAAGGAAAGGAAAGACTTAGATTAACATGTAGTACACATATAAGTTTACCCCCTGAGTCTGTAATGACATGGAAAAGGGAAGGAATGTTTTTGGGTAGTATGTCACATACAATGCCAAAGGTTATTCACAGAGGTGTACTAGGAAAGGTGGATTGGTCGGAAGAAATGTTTGTTTTCTATTTAGACAATCCTACCTACAGTGATAGTGGAAACTATCAATGTTGTTTAATGTTAAGAAATCATCATGAGAGATGTGGTGATGTTAAGGTAAATGTATTCTCTCCCAGAATGGTAGAATGCAAAAATAAGGTTTTTAAGTTATCAAGTCCCTTTCAATTGAATCATTTTCAATCAAAGCCTTTGTTATTAGATGGGAAATTTGCAACAATAGTTTGGCATTTTAATGTTTCACAGTGGAAAATCTCAAGTAAATTTCCACAATGTAAGGAACATTTATTAAATATGGAACAAGGCTTAGAACATTGGTTTGGAGGAAGTAAAGTATCAAACAGAAAAAAAAGAGATATAGTAGAAGGAATTATGGCTGGATTTGGTACTATAGGAAGTATCACCAATTCTATGGATATTCAAACATTAAAGAATGATTTGGGAACTGTAAGGTTAATAGGGGGAAAAGGATTGCATATTCAAAGAGGTTTAAATCAAATATTGAAAAATATGGTTATGAACACAGCCTCTGTTATTGCACCCTCTGTCCAACATTTACAGGAAGCTACTTTGGCATTAATGAGAAATGCAGATTCATCCCAGGTAGCCAAAGCTTGTTTAGAGATACAAGTTGAATATTCTACAGATTTTAAGGTGATGGCACAAGCATTACAAGGTGGTACTACTCCTATAGAACTCAAACGTAGTTTACCTGAGGAGTTTGCGTTCGCTAAAAATCATACAGATTTATGGGTTAACAAATGGTTGGGATGTAACAATGATATATGTATAAGTTCTTCTTTAATACCAATTTCTGGTATTGAAAAAACTATTTTCAATGTCGGTATTAGGAATTCCTATTAGTAACACACAATTATTATTTTATAAATTACAATATCCTGATTTTGTATTTTATAATAACATTACTGAACTTGAGCAGGTAGATCTTTCTAGTTGTCTACATTTTCCATCCAAAATAATATGTTTAAATAACCAAGTTGAAACCATTTATCATTCATGTTTTCATAACCAAAGTTCATGTTCTGGTAAAATTAAAACAGTTAAAAATCCTCATGAAATTGTAACTCCCATAGAAAAAGACAAAGTATGTGTACAGGTTATGTCAAATAATGAGTTAGTAAGAGCTACATTTTCAGAATGTACACATTCAGAAACATTACAGAAAGGGTTATATTGTATCAATGGGGGTCCACTAATAATACATATTCAAGGAACTCAAGTTAATATATCGAAGAGTCCTATACAAGATATAGATATCATGCCTATTCAATTAAATGTTTCACAAACAAATGAGTTTCCATGGAGAAAGTGGGCAGATGAGATTAGGAAAGACAAGATATTATTATATTCGTTACAAAAACAGTTGAAAGAAACAGAAATTCAATTTGAACATGAACAGGGTAAATTAAAGGAGATAGAACATGAATGGTCAATTGTTTCTAGTTCCTCTTGGTGGAATGACATAATTAAAAGTACAAACACACTTGCTAAATCATCTGTAGGATCAGCAATTGTAAATATTTTATTTCATCCATTTATTATTGTTGTATGTGTATCTATAATATGTATTGTTTTACAAGTAATTATGCAATGTAGAATTAGAAAACTGTATATACTCGTAAATGAAAAGGTAAAACAGAAGGAGAATACACTAAAGGAAACTGTAAACAGGGTAATACACAATACTTCCAAGGAATCTCAGATACCGGGTAGCTATGAACACATCTCTTCTTATACCCAACGAATGTGATATGAAATGTGATACGAATGATGTATGAATGGACAGGTAAATAACATTATTATGGTTTATAAATAAACCATAAACAGAGGGAAATGTAGAATATTGCATATTCTGTATGTTCCTATTCAAATACATATTAAGGTGTGGCTGTCTAATGGGTTAAACAGAACAGATGGTGTTTGCTACTCTGTAATATGAGGTCTCTGGAATTTCCTGTATAAGAGATTTGAGGCGGTCTTTATATAGGGAACTTCCTTATATGGCAGGGTCTAAACTAAACATTATGACGTAATTTGGGGTATATAGAGTCAAGGACAAAGGATTACGGGGCTCTTCCTGCTACGATCCGTTTGCTCTCCTCTCTGATGTCAAGACGACTCTCTGTAACATCGTTAAGAATTACCATCTGTTAAGTATATATAACTGTTTCCTGTTGAATGTAGAATAAATACTCATTTTTTATAAAGAACGTCAGATTGCGTATTACTAATTTTCAATAATATAGACATATATTATTGTGGCGAGCATTTGGCCCAAGACGTATATATATCAATCAACTGAAGACAAGAAGAAATATCTATATATATATACATACAAGACTTATTCAACTATAGAAAAACACAGCCAGTTATTACAGGGGGGGTGGATTAATTAAGGTGGAGTGGATTAATTATGGGGGTGGATTAATTAAGGGGGGAATTAATTATGGGTAGTGGATTAATTAAGGGGGGGTGGATTAATTATGGGGGGTGGATTAATTAAGGGGGGAATTAATTATGGGTAGTGGATTAATTAAGGGGGGGTGGATTAATTAAGGGGGGGATTAATTATGGGGGTGTATTAAATGGGGTGTATTAATTAAGGGGGGGTGTATTAATTATGGGGGGTGGATTAATTAGTGTGGATTAACTATGGGGGAGTGGATTAATTATGGGGGAGTGGATTAATTAAGGGGGTGGATTAATTAGTGTGGATTAATTAAGGGTGTGTGTATCAATTAAGGGGGGTGGATTAATTAAGGGTGTGTGGATGAATTAGTGTGGATTAATTAAGGGGTATGGATTAATTAAGGGGTATGGTTTAATTAAGGAGTGTGGATTAATTAAAGAAAACCTTTAACATTTTTTACAGGTTTTTTGGGGGTGCCAAGCACAGGATCCGCCCCGGGTGCCAAATGCTCTAGGTACGCCCCTGCTTGTAATGGTTTTATAATAAATCTTATCACCCAGAATACGATTGGCTTCTTTTAGATAGTCCTCTCTATCAAGGAGGCCGCCCCTTTATAATAATGTTCCGACTATTTTTAAGATCTTTTAGAGCTCCCATTTCAGATTGAAGTAGATTATTATGAGGAATCTGTTTCTTATGGCCAGTACTCAAGTTGGAAGCTAGTGCCTTAAAATCTTTCATCACTAGTTCATAAAAAATGGGTATAAAATTTCCCTTATCAACAATTGGATAGTTGGTGGAGGGGGGTTTCAAACCAGTGGTCACGTTAGCATTCAATACATCTAGGGCATCTACCTCAGTATTCAACTCATATTGTTCATTTAAAATATTCATTAGATTCTTAAATATTATTTTATCCTGTGGATTATTCAGAAACCCAGGACAATAATTGGCACTATTGTCCTCCTTAATATTGAAGGATCTTGTGAGAGTCAATTTTCTAATAAACTGATTCAAGTCTCTAAATAGATCCAGGATATTTGGATTCATAAAGGGGGCAAAATTAAGTCCCTTATTTAGTAGCGAGATTTCTGAAGGTTTTCATGTGTGTGGACAGATTAAAGATCCCTTTTAAGGGAGACATGCCATTTTGTTCTGGTTTAAATCCCTTTCCCCTTGATCCTTTATGGGTGCGTCCCTCTTTCTGGCTCCCATTTTTGTAAATAAAGGGAATGTTCTAAGAACATGCAGGAGACCATCCCCCAAAACAAGTGTTTTCGTCTTCTGTATTGTTTGACACAGGGACTTTAGGGCATGCCCCTAGATCAATCAGGGCTGCATTTGTACGTGAATTGTTAACCAATTGATTATCGGTTGAAGACACTTGTTGGCGTGTTAAAGGGATAACGGGATTGTCCCGTCCTCTCCATTAGTGGTTTTTGGAATTCTTAGGGGTGTGGGGGTGATCAGGCTCTTGATACAGTCTTGGATTATGATGGACTATCTCTGCATATGATTTGCGACTAAATTGAGGAGTTCAATTTGCCTTAGGAAAATGATTTGATGACGAAAGTTTCCTTTTATCAGAGTATCGATTAGGGAGATATGAACCATTATGGCGAGGTTCATTCTTTTGTACATGGAAATTCTTCTTTTTGTTCCTATTTTTTTCTTTGCCAATTTCTTATAAGTCCAGTGTCATAGTTTCTTTTCTCTCTCATGAATTTGGAGTTTTTCTTACTAACTAACTATCTTCTTTTCAAATTTTATCATCCTAGCATTGTCAGTTTCATTAAATTTAGATATAAGGTCTCCACTGTCAGAGGCATTAATCTTTGAGTAACAATATAATAAGATATTCTGTGCTTAACAGGCGCTTAAAAGAAATTAAAAGTGCTCTTTTGATGCAGCAGCTCTCACAACAAAAATAGGAATTCTCCAATCCTATTGTGATCAAAATGTGAAGAAATACACTATTTGCATAACCAGTATGTAATAGTGGAAGTGTGTAGCGCTATAATATTCACTTACTCCCCAGAATTCTTTAGGGGTACAGGAGGTATTGTGTAATCAGCAAGATGTGGGCTTGTGACAAACAAGTTTCCACGAAAAGCGTTTGTTTAAAAGTCAATTGCTCCTGTCACTTCCTTGTTCCTGATCCTTGCTCCGCTCCCTTATGACGTAATGGGTGAAACGCTAGGATCTGCATAAGAATAATCAAGCGGGGGGGTGGGGCTAGCAAGCCGACACAAACAGACGCCATTCTAATCAGCTCTCAAACTCTGCGGATACACGGCGGAACACACCGATACCTCCTACTCCCCGGACCTATCCAGCGCTCAAGTTTACCTACCAGCTATGGGGCGCCGGTCACAAAAGACACAAGGTACGGCCGGGGGCAGAGACATTGGGGTTCTGCTTCAAAAGCCTGCCCAGCCTAAACCCACACCCGCGGCAGCGACGCCGGAGGTGACCCAGACATCTACCCCACCTCGACAACGGCCAGTATCACCTGGGCCCCTTCAGGCACCCAAAACAAACCAGCACGGGTCTGTACCCCCTGGGCATCAACAACCACAGCAGCAGGGTGTGACACACAGCCAGGCACAACAATGCCCAGATTTACAAGGACCCACATGGGTAGCACAGCCTGAAAGGGAGCACAACCCACCTCAACCCAGGACTGACCTACCAGGGCATCCACAAGCACCGCTGCAACCGCTACTGGAGTCCCCAGATTAATCTGCACCAACCACCAAACGTGACTTAAAGCAGTCATCCAAAAACTCCTAGCAGCTGACTCAGCCCTCCTCAAGACCGAACTACACACGGTCACTGAAAAGGTGAGAGCCACACAGGCAGAAGTAGTGACAGTACACGCTCACATAAACACAATGGAAGAATCCATTAAACAAATCCAGCAACAACAAACGTACCTGTTATTCAAAATGTCGACAACGCTGCTCTCACCTTAAAATCAGGGGCATCCCCGTTGAGATAACGGCCGAAGAGCTGCCGCAATACACCAGACGCCTCCTAGCCACAATCCTGTCACACACAGCGGTTAAGAAATTGACGGGGTATACCGCCTGCCTACCCCATCCCACCTAAAGTCCACAACGGCCAGAGACGTCATCCTCAGATGCGCCACAGTGCAAGGCAAACTACAGATAATGGCCGGGCTGAAAGGCAAAACACAACTGCTATTCAAGAAATCTTCCCTAACGTTCTTCCAGGATTTATCAAAAGCCACAATTATGTGGCGCAAATCCTATGGACCATTCACTACAAAACTCTGAGCAGCAGAAATCGCATACAAGTGGGGCGCTAACGGGACCTTGGAGGTAACCCAAGATGGCACTACCCATGTCCTGACCTCTGTGGAGGACGCACCTACCCTCCTAACCACCCTGAGACTACCCAACCCGGCACAAGACCCAGGGAATGCCGCCCGGCGGGAACCTGGACCAAGCAGATCACAATACCCTGTACCATGAATGAAGGGGACGGATACCGCAGGCTTTGCCAACGTGACTGTTGCACACAAAATATTTTGAGTTTTTACTGAAATTATACTTATGTTTTGTTTTCTCAACTCGTTAGCCTCCGTTACAAACATCCAAACACTAGACGCCACTGATGCACTGACCCTGGCAGAGGACACCTAAGCTCTAAAACCACGAGAGACAACACACTAACCACAGGGCGCCCGAAAAAGCCCCCTCCACCCCCCCTTTAGTTAGGGGTAACCAACCCAAACGAGCCACTCATGACCAACAGCTCACCTCCACTAACACAGGTAGACAACAATAACCGGCACAACACAGTGAGCCTGACCACAACACATGGAACTGACACAACCCAGCAGTCCCACAACTTGAGTACTAACTGAAGCCCCACATAAATATGAACTAGAGCATGAAGTCTCAGGTCTCCAATTATTTGGACATTGTCTGATACAGATGGATCGCCATATTTCTATACAATCTCAATACAAAACTCTTTTCTATATCAAGATTAATATTGCATGAATTACACAAATAGCAATGCCTCCGAATTACTGTGTGAAATATAATTTGAACTAATGATCTCAGCAGTCTGCCTCCAAATTGGAGGATATTTATGGGGTGATAAATATTAATACAAATAAACTAGTCCTGCGCTCAAACTCCCATTACTCCTGGGCGGCAGCAATGACTATAGTACACATCAGCCAAAATACATATAGTAAAAACCAAAGAATTTTTTTTTTTTTACCTGCGCTCTTTCCACATCCATATGTAATATAATTTTATCAAAAAATATCAAAAAATAATTTAATAATTTTTATTATATAAAAATGTGATATTGTGTCACTGTCTCCCCGATTAATGATATAAAGCTGAGAATTACCCACTATTTTAATTCTCCTAGATCCTGGAGTATGTCTTATTTCATTAGAATATTTTACTCCACACAATAATCACAAATTAATTATAAAAATATAATTTATTGTGACAATAATAATAAAAATATTATATGTAACATGCGTGACAATCAGTGAATATTTAGGTATAACATAAGTATACAATATGGCAGTGGTTTAACATAATATAGACAAATAAAAGCAACAGTTAAAATGCAACAGATGTCAATAAGATTTACGATAGGATACTTCACTGAGAAACCAAATTCACAGAACTTTACAGCAGCCCAGCATAAAGCAATAAAATTTTGGCGGACAGTCAAATCAGAGAAATATATGAAATCTCTCACACACTCGTAAACTCACAATAGTGATTCCAATATCCACATATAGTGATACATACATTTTAAATAAAAGTGATTATAGTGAGAATGAAAAAATAATATACTTGGTGTGCCTTCTTGCTTCAATGCTTGATGCATGTAAATCTCATATAGAAAACAAGGTGCAAAAAATAAATCAAATGATTGTATAAATAAAAAGTGAAAAAAGCATTTATTACTCACATCAAAGTAAATTATAGCAGGTATATCAGTCCAACGTGTTTCTTCCCTGTTAGGGACTTCCTCAGGGACAATCTTAGCACAATATACAATGCATTTGGTATGCATTTGTATTAGCATTTTTGTCAAATACAAATGGGTACCAAATGCATTCGTATTAGCATTTTTGTCAAAGATTGTTCCTGAGGAAGTCCCTGAGCCATTCACGCTCAGGAACGCACCAGGCAATGGGTGAAGAGACCCTGATAGCCCAGGGTTAACCGGGACGTTCAGATACCTCTGCAGGGTCCAATGTTGCAACCTGACACCCTGATCATTATACTTTAGTTTATTATTGTTTCGTTTTATTCTTAACTCAGTTCTCCCTCAATGCATGACCTCAATTGATGAGGAAAAATCAGTAAAGTCCTAAGCAACCCAAGATGGCTATGACCGCCCTTAATACGACACCCCTCTCCTCCCCCAGGGTAATGGGGCTTTGAAGCAAGCCGCTCCACTCCTACAATCGATTAACACTCCTATAAATACTTAGCTCACCCACCGGTACAAGCCTAAACTGAACACCAGACCCAGCTTGTTTAATGCATCCTCCCACTCCTGTGACTAACCTATGTCCCATTGTGAGGAGGACGTAAGAGCAGTTTCCGAAGCTGGTTGGTCAGGTAGACCGAGGGCTTGAAAAAAGCCAGGTACGCCGGCGTTGTCTTCCAGTCTGTGATCCTTGCCCTCTCAGTAGGCACACAGCATTCATGGTATGCCCCATCTGTAGCGAATCCCAGCTGCCTGTAGTAGCTGGGTAATGGGGCATAGCGATGCTCTTCAGTGCCGTTGCTCATCCCCCTGATCTTCAGGTTGTGTCGGCGCTGTGTATCTTCTAGGCGGGCGAGCGCTGCATGTTGCTGTGTGAGCTGCTGGGTGAGTAGGGCAGCAACGAGGTGAGTCTGGCGGGCCGTCTTCAACTGACTTTATGCATGTCCTCCCGGAGCAGTGCGCAGTCTGCTTGAAACATGGTGCGTAGCTCCTGCAGAAGGAGTTTAAGGTCACCCTTGGTAGTTGGGGCGCTGTCTGCATCCACCTCTGTGGCTCTTCTCTCCTTCCTAGCCGCGGAGGCCTTGGCTTCTGGGGTGGGATCTGGAGCATCATACTCCAACTCACCCGAGGAGCAGGAAGGCGATCTTTGCAGCTGGGCCGCCATCTTGGGTTGCGGCCTAGTGTGGAGCAGATCCACGGGATCCCTCGCTCAGTTCCTGCCGGGACTTGATTGTCTTTTTCCCTGGCTGCTAGTTCCCCTCCACCCCCTTCCCCCCCCCCGGTATTCTATTTTTAAAGTTAAAAGTAATATAGAGTTCATTGGTCCACCTGCAGGAATGGGATTCCAAATTCTATATATTATTAACGAATCATGCCTCCGTAATTGTTGGAATCACCAGCTTCTATCCAAGTATATTCTGCCTTTTAATAAAATCAAGTAATTTAATTAAACCAGCATAATTAACAGTTAGGTTGTAGATTTTCTATCAGATATGTAGAGATGTCCCAGCAATGTCGAATGCAAGTATGATGAGAACTGTAGAAACATAGAAACGTTTTCAGAGTTCTGAAGTTGTGTTAGTTGGAAAAAAAAGAAAATACTAAGAATTAGGTGTGTCCATGAGAGTGTTTGAGCCTGGAAGTGGGAGCCTTGAGTCCAGTTCAAGAGTCAAAATATGTAAGTACCTGAGAGTTTGAGAGTGTCCTCTCTTCCCTTTGTCCTTACTTTTTAAAGCAGAAATTCTCTGCACGTCAATAGTTAATAGTAACCAATAGCTAACTGTGGGCATGTCTTCCCTAGAGACTATCATCTAGATTTTGATCAGTAGATGGCGCAATTACATCACCAAAATTTTGTGTCAGGAGTCCATTTACCTTTTTGTATAATGGGTTAACTGAATTTGGTGATGTATTTTACGTCATTTTGTTATCTTTTTATGACTATTATTTGTCACAGAAGCTGTCATCTTCAAAGACTTTGGTTCACTCTTACCCAGACTTAGTGTCTGTATTTAGCATCATAATTTTAGAGTTGGCATTTGTAGCCTTAGATTCACCCTTTTCTTACAATGGTAATGTAATGCAAAGTAATGTTCCGTTTTTTAGAAAGTAAATTCATTGATTAGTGTTATCTATCATTTGGTGACTGGTTCTCTTGTGTGAAACCGTGTAGTTAGTGTTATTTATCCATGTCTATTAACATTAGTGAATAATAGGATATTTCTTCATTCCTTATATCCATGAATATTCTATATTATTAACTTAGTACTAATTTTACATGATTAATATGATAATAGTAAATTATTAGTGGATATTGTGTATGCGTTTATATATATATATAGCATTCCAGGACCCTATTTAGCCTTGACTTGAAGAGAGTCCCAGAAAGAATGTATTTCCTAAGTAAGTGGATTAATCTCATAAGAGCAAGCATTAGGCTGCTAGAGTAGGACCTGCAAAGAATGGGGTACATTGACGTTCTGGCAGGCTTATGCAATATATGATCATATAATGTAACTAAACCCCCATTATTTTCGTTGCCTAGGTGAGGTGTTTTTATAAAAAACTATTACAATATCTAAGATTTTAAATCATTGTCAGTATGTATGTACCTGTATGTTTGTTAAACCAGAGGGTTGGCTGCACTCACCTGAACATTCATTAATAAGGTGCTGCTGGGAGGTTCAGGTGAGTGCAGCCAGCCCCCTGGATTCATATATATTTGGGAGTCTAGCAAACTCCTTGGTTTTGCACCCCTCCCTGTCACAGGTGCCTCCTCCCAGGGCCCTATTTAGCCTAGTACTTCAGAGAACTCTAGATGGAATTTTTTCCCCAAGTAGCTCATGAAGCAGACATTAGGCTGTTAGAGTAGGACCTGCCAAAGATGGGGTACATTGACATTGTGGCAGGCTTATGCAATGTATGATCATATAAATGTAACAACCCACATTCTTTTTTGCCTAGATTAGGTGTTTTTAAAAAATGAACAAAATCTGTCCGCATCGAAGTTGCTGTTTAATGGATGGAGTGCGCTGGATTTTCTTTTTTATAGTATGTGTTTGTGTGTCACTATGTATGTCTGTGTGTCTCAATATGTGTGGATGTCTGTTTCAGTAGGTGTGTCTTTTAGTTTGTATGTAATGATAGCGTAACATAGCATATTATAACCAATAGACATTTTCAAATGACACCAGTCGGTTGTGGTGTGCCGGAACCAACAGAGCAGTAGGCCTGTAATAAAAGTGGGCCCACCTTAGAGGGTGATAATGAATAGAGGGAGCGGTGGGAGGGGTGATTCGCCAGACTGTCCACGGTAAGGTGGGAGAGGATTGGCAGCCCTTTTAAAGGGAATTCAAGCCCCTCCCACAACTACAGGCCAAGGCCTTACATTTGTAGTCGGGGCAATCTAGCCGTAATGATAATGTAACATAGCATATTATAACCAATAGACATATTCAAATGACACCAGTCTGTTGTGGTGTGCTGGAACCGACAGAGCAGTAGGCCTGTAATAAAAGTGGGCAAAAAGAAGAATACCATACACAATTAATCATATAACAACCATCGTTTAGTCACAAAAAGCTTGTATTAGCTCTTTAACTGGGTTCGGAATGTAAAGAGCATAGGCGGAGAATTTCCAGCATCCCATAGCCCTGATAATATGAGCTGGAATGTGGCTGGAGGAAGCTGAGGATGCTGCCCCTATGCGGAAGGAGTGTCCTGAGGAAAGGTTTGTATTAGGCCGTGCCTAGTTAACAGTAAGTGAACATGAAGCATGACTTGATATGCTGTAAGAATGGAGCCGTGATGTTCTGATAATGGTTGGAGTGGTTGTATCTGGAAAGTGGTGCAATAAGTATCCAGAACTTTACCTGGCACCATTGTTTAGAATAGGTAATAGGGGTATTGTGACCGTATGTGCTATAGTGATAGGTATAGACTGATGCAGAGATAGCACCTAATGATCTAATGTGACTGGATATCAGTCGTTCCCAGGTATTCAGTGGTAGCTATATTCCTAGTGTTAAATTTATTGGGACGTAAGAACTAGATAGCATGCTAGATGTACGGCCGTTTGATTGTGGTATAGGTCATGTGCTCAAAAGGAGCTGAATCTACTAAGTCAGATAGTGAATGGAATATGTCGTGTGGATGGGTAGCCTTTGAGATGGTACGTGAGTCTTGAATTTTGAATTCCTTTCAGTAGGTCTTTGTCAGATAAGTTGAAAGGAATCCTGTATTGTTGGGGTGTCGTAGAAGCATGTGGTGTTGGATATCTAAGTTACCGTTTAATTGTGTTAAATGATAATTTAAGTTAAGGTGGCAAAAAAGAAGAGAACTCTAAAATAGATTCCATAGCAAATATGTCAAGAACTTAAAACTCCCCAATAGACTTAGTGAAAATATGTGAACACCCTATCATATAATTTCTAGTATTGACTGAAAGTGTAAGGATAGAAACGTGACGTGCAAGGTTAAACCAGACATTTAATCCATGAGTATGTCTAGGAAAGGTGGGGCAGGTTAGCAAGCAGGGAAGTGGTGGGTAGTGTCTGGCAGAAAGCCTGAAATGCAACCCATGGAAGAGGCCAGCTAAGATGTTTGTGAAACCCGGCACGTGAATACATGTGATAAGATTAGCAAGTGGCTACCCATGTGAGTTTCCTGAACAGTCTCCTGATGACCAGAGATGAAGATCGGCCTATATGCACAATGTGGCTAGGGGTATGTGAATAACATCCGACCGAGTTACAGGACCATATTGGTCCCCAAGCAATGGCAGCTGTCATGATCGGATATCATTCAAACAAGGCCGAAGTAGAGGAGAAGCTGGGCTGGGACTTAACATCTGTGGGCCATGCCCCCAAATGCCATTTACCCCCTCCGATGGCAGCAAAACCAGAGTTTGACACGGCATCTGTTCAAATGGTGGGTGAACTGTCAGAGAGGGGGAATAAACATGGCTCGCCCTTTCCCGTATATGAGGGAAGCGCCACATAAGTAAATCAGAGGTCTAACGTGATACGTGGTGAGTCGTGGGAATAAAGATAAGGAACTAGGAAATTAAGGATCTACCCTGTGGGATGAGTCTCATGGCAAAATTGAGCGACCCCAGCAGTGATTGAAGTCACTCGCGGTTGCAAGACCTAGATGCCAGTAGAGTTCAAATGCCTGAAAGGGTTGCGCTCAATCTATGTCCTGGGGAAGGCTAGCTTACATGTGGATCGAGTCTAGTAGGATGCCCAAAATTGTGTGGTGTTATCAGGACCTAAGGTCTTGTGAGGGGAGACTTGGATAGCCAGGTGCTCAAAAGCCAATAATGCGTGTAAGTCTGCTAGGGGGGGGGTGCCTTGGTCTCAATCATGGGGAAATTTTCCTGGAAGAAATAACGGACGGACATCTGTACATGTTAAGCCATAACCAACACAAAGTATCAGCCAAGTAGCACAGATTCTGGGGCTGCACTTGAAGCAAAAAGTGAGTCGTGAGAAATAATAAAGCTCATGTCACTTAAATGCAGTGCAAATGGATAGTGAAGGGTGAATGGGAAGTAATTTAAAAACCTTGACAATGTCAGTTTTATTAGAGCCAAGCGCCGGTACCAGTCACCAGGGTGGCCCAAATGGCATAGGTGATAGTGGCATACAGGGAGTGCAGAATTATTAGGCAATTGAGTATTTTGACCACATCATCCTCTTTATGCATGTTGTCTTACTCCAAGCTATATAGGCTCGAAAGCCTACTACCAATTAAGCATATTAGGTGATGTGCATCTCTGTAATGAGAAGGGGTGTGGTCTAATGACATCAACACCCTATATCAGGTGTGCATAATTATTAGGCAACTTCCTTTCCTTTGGCAAAATGGGTCAAAAGAAGGACTTGACAGGCTCAGAAAAGTCAAAAATAGTGAGATATCTTGCAGAGGGATGCAGCACTCTTAAAATTGCAAAGCTTCTGAAGCGTGATCATCGAACAATCAAGCGTTTCATTCAAAATAGTCAACAGGGTCGCAAGAAGCGTGTGGAAAAACCAAGGCGCAAAATAACTGCCCATGAACTGAGAAAAGTCAAGCGTGCAGCTGCCACGATGCCACTTGCCACCAGTTTGGCCATATTTCAGAGCTGCAACATCACTGGAGTGCCCAAAAGCACAAGGTGTGCAATACTCAGAGACATGGCCAAGGTAAGAAAGGCTGAAAGATGACCACCACTGAACAAGACACACAAGCTGAAACGTCAAGACTGGGCCAAGAAATATCTCAAGACTGATTTTTCTAAGGTTTTATGGACTGATGAAATGAGAGTGAGTCTTGATGGGCCAGATGGATGGGCCCGTGGCTGGATTGGTAAAGGGCAGAGAGCTCCAGTCCGACTCAGACGCCAGCAAGGTGGAGGTGGAGTACTGGTTTGGGCTGGTATCATCAAAGATGAGCTTGTGGGGCCTTTTCGGGTTGAGGATGGAGTCAAGCTCAACTCCCATTCCTACTGCCAGTTCCTGGAAGACACCTTCCTCAAGCAGTGGTACAGGAAGAAGTCTGCATCCTTCAAGAAAAACATGATTTTCATGCAGGACAATGCTCCATCACACGCGTCCAAGTACTCCACAGCGTGGCTGGCAAGAAAGGGTATAAAAGAAGAAAATCGAATGACATGGCCTCCTTGTTCACCTGATCTGAACCCCATTGAGAACCTGTGGTCCATCATCAAATGTGAGATTTACAAGGAGGGAAAACAGTACACCTCTCTGAACAGTGTCTGGGAGGCTGTGGTTGCTGCTGCACGCAATGTTGATGGTGAACAGATCAAAACACTGACAGAATCCATGGATGGCAGGCTTTTGAGTGTCCTTGCAAAGAAAGGTGGCTATATTGGTCACTGATTTGTTTTTGTTTTGTTTTTGAATGTCAGAAATGTATATTTGTGAATGTTGAGATGTTATATTGGTTTCACTGGTAATAATAAATAATTGAAATGGGTATATATTTGTTTTTTGTTAAGTTGCCTAATAATTATGCACAGTAATAGTCACCTGCACACACAGATATCCCCCTAACATAGCTATAACTAAAAACAAACTAAAAACTACTTCCAAAAATATTCAGCTTTGATATTAATGAGTTTTTTGGGTTCATTGAGAACATGGTTGTTGTTCAATAATAAAATGAATCCTCAAAAATACAACTTGCCTAATAATTCTGCACTCCCTGTATAGTAAGGAAAGTTCATCGGAGGGTTTGAGGGAATGAAGGCTGGGAAAGGTGGACAAGTCTATGATTGGTCTGGGTTCAAGTGAAGTGTTCCCCGTGACCCCCTATGGGGTTGGTTCTCCCCAATGTGAAAAGGAGGGGAACCAAAACACCCCACAAACCCATGATCTAGTTCCGTCCTTACAACCGCACACACTAACTCTTGGTCTGTGAAAGCGGTTGCAAATTATTGCATTCTAGTGTCAAAATGTACGAACCCATGTGGAACCCTTGAGTCAGCCTTTTGCTGATAAATTTAACCAAATGCTGCGAGGGACGATATTGTAAAAGCGTAATCAACGTGACGTTGATGCCAGTGTAGTGAGAATTTAGGAAAACTTTATACGGACACATGGAATTAGCATGAGCCCGACAATAAAGAGAACAACACGTGTAATAACCTACCTGAACTAGAACCACCAGTCCTTCCGGAACCTGATACAAAACAGAATATATATATATCTAACTTAATTATCATAAGTGAGACGAAGGGACTGGGTACTGGCAGACTAGCTAGAAGTCAAGCGGCGAAGAATTAAGCTAACTTCACGTGACAGATGAGTCCCTACTAATTGCTAAGCGACGTGAGAGGTGCTAACTATGAGTTGGCCCGAGGGGATTTTTTAGGCCACCGAAATGTTGTGGCGGGGTGTTGGCCTCTCGGTGGCAACTAAAGCATAAGATAGAATGGGAGTGACATGGAAGGCCCTCCCTATGCGACAATGCGAGGCGGCTACCTATGATTTGGGCCAAGGGACGTATACCTCAGAGTATGAGGATGGGTGTTGGCCTCGCGGGACCACTAACATATGGATTAAGACCGGAAAACAGAAACCTAGTTTGGGCAACCTAAATCTCAAAAGCCAGTACCACTATAAAATAGAAAATTACAGGGTTATGAAAACGTGCCTGATAAAGTTTGAGTCACGACGAGCTCATATGCAGAAAAATAGGAGCGAGAGGGCGGCAGTAGATACGTGCTGCCACCCTGAAAAATAGATAAGGGGGTATCTGTGCATACAGATTGTGTAAATGGGCCAGATCGTAGACCTGAACAAGAAAACGGAACATACCAGAACCTATAGATGAGCAATGAACATATGAGAGAGGTAGGTGACGGAATTGCAGCGTTTGTAAAACAACCGTCTTGTATGACCAAGGCACCTAAAGAAAGCAAAAAGTTAGTGCCCATTAAAACTTTCAATGAGTACCACCTAAAACCACATTATGAACCAAGTATTTGAACAATGAAGACACAAAACCAATGATGACACAATTAAGCTTACCATCCTGTAGAGAACTTGTGGGAACATCATGACAAATGTCAGTTAACAGATAAATTAATTAACCAGCTGAATACCATATATTTAGAATAGCCACACAAAGTCAGATGACTTAAAACCAGGGACATTACATTACATAATCAGACCACCAGGTGGCGATATGACTTAAACCACCTGAAATCGTGTAAACGAATGGCCGGAATTTAGCTGAACCTTACTTCATACAGTAATACTAGTTTAAATATAATCACATTCTAACGAATGCTGGAAATTATCCGAACTAAGGAGAAATTAAAATGAAGTTTATAAATAGTGTTTTAGTAACCCGAACAGAAATTGCTGTACGCGGCCTGAATAAGCAGACATAAAGAAAGCCACTTGGTGTAATATATTACTAGTCTCTGCGGACTGTTAATATGATGGAGAGTTCAGGGACCCTCTGTCATCACAGCAGTTGTGGCTACATCTATTACCATGACATGTGAAAATAATCATATACTATATTTCAAAGTCAAAAGGTGAAACCAGCATATATTGGAAACCCACACACTAAAATACCCACGGTGCACACAACCCGTGTCTCACATTCCCACCCATCAAACCCCCCCACTGTGACGTAAGAACTCGATTGTTTGATTATCTGGGGTGTTTGCTTTATTCTAATGACAGCGTGATTTATGCAAACAGTGTGTGCAACAACTTGCCGAACACACCTGTACAGTGTGACAAGCCCCTGTTGCTAGGTAACCAACCGCACACATTAATCTGGCGTGTATGGGGGAGGGGGAGCTTATGTGCGAGGAGTATGCTGGTGGTATTAGAAAGAGGGGGACCGAGCTACTGACCAGATGGCGTGCTAAGAGGCACCCTTCGGGGAAAAATACTTATCAGATTGGTCTCGTGGTCCCCACCAGCTCCCGGCAGCAGGACCTCTTGAATAGCGACAAGGATCTTCTCCTGAATTAACGCAGAAGTGAGGATCCACAGGCAGAGCAGGAGCCAGGACCCCATGGAAGGCAGGTAAGAAAACCAAGACGGTGGTCCGACCGGAAGTGATTCGCCAGACTGTCCACGGTAAGGTGGGAGAGGATTGGCAGCCCTTTTAAAGGGAATTCAAGCCCCTCCCACAACTACAGGCCAAGGCCTTACACACACACACACACGTATATATATATATATATATATATATATATATATATATATATATAAAGGGAACACAAAAATAACACATCCTAGATCTGAATGAATTAAATATTCTTCTGAAATACTTTGTTCTTTACATAGTTGAATGTGCTGACAACAAAATCGCACAGAAATTAAAAAATGTTTAACCCATGGAGGTCTGGATTTGGAGTCACACTCAAAATGAAAGTGGAAAAACACTACAGGCTGATCCAACTTTAATGTAATGTCCTTAAAACAAGTCAAAATGAGGCTCAGTAGTGTGTGTGACCTCCACGTGCCTGTATGACCTCCCTACAACACCTGTGCATGCTCCTGATGAGGTGGCGAATGGTCTCCTGAAGGATCTCCTCCCAGACCTGGACTTAAGCATCTGCCAACTCCTGGACAGTCTGTGGTGCAACGTGGCGTTGGTGGATGGAGCGAGACATGATGTCCCAGATGTGCTCAATTAGATTCAGGTCTGGGGAACGGGTGGGCCAGTCCATAGCATCAATGCCTTCGTCTTGCAGGAACTGCTGACACACTCCAGCCACATGAGGTCTAGCATTGTCTTGCATTAGGAGGAACCCAGGGCCAACAGCACCAGCATATGGTCTCACAAGGGGTCTGAGGATCTAATCTCGGTACCTAATGGCAGTCAGGCTACCTCTGGCGAGCACATTGGGGGTTGTGTGGCCCCCCAAAGAAATGCAACCCCACTGACCCACTGCCAAACCGGTCATGCTGGAGGATGTTACAGGCAGCAGAACATTCTCCATGGCGTCTCCAGACTTTGTCACATGTGCTCAGTGTGAACCTGCTTTCATCTGTGAAGAGCACAGGGCGTCAGTGGTGAATTTGCCAATCTTGGTGTTCTCTGGCAAATGCCAAACATCCTGCACGGTGTTGGGCTGTAAGCACAACCCCCACCTGTGGACGTCGGGCCCTCATGGAGTCTGTTTCTGACCGTTTGAGCAGACACATGCACATTTGTAGCCTGCTGGAGGTCATTTTGCAGGGCTCTTGCAGTGCTCCTCCTGTTCCTCCTTGCACAAAGGTGGAGGTAGCGGTCCTGCTGCTGGGTTGTTGCCCTCCTATGGCCTCCTCCACGTCTCCTGATGTACTGGCCTGTCTCCTGATAGCGCCTCCATGCTCCGGACACTACGCTGACAGACACAGCAAGCCTTCTTGCCACAGCTCGCATTGATGTGCCATCCTGGATGAGCTGCACTACCTGAGCCACTTGTGTGGGTTGTAGACTCCGTCTCATGCTACACTAGAGTGAAAGCACCACCAGCATTCAAAAGTGACCAAAACATTAGCCAGAAAGCATAGGAACTGAGAAGTGGTCTGTGGTCACCACCTGCAGAACCACTCCTTTATTGGGGGTGTCTTGCTAATTGCCTATAATTTCCACCTGTTGTCTATCCCATTTGCACAACAGCATGTGAAATTGATTGTCACCCAGTGTTGCTTCCTAAGTGGACAGTTTGATTTCACAGAAGTGTGATTGACTTGGAGTTACATTGTGTTGTTTAAGTGTTCCCTTTATTTTTTTTTGAGCAGTGTATATATACATATATGTGTGTGTGTGTACACACAATTTGTGTTTGAATGTAAGCATGTTTTTGTATGGAGTATGCGTGTTAGTGTTGGTGTTTGAATGCAGGTGTGCATTTGTGTGTAGTGTACACTTCCACACACACTGACAAACATGCAAATATACAGACACACATATGTACACACACACACATATATATTTTGTGACAAAATGTTGGGGATGGTGGTCAGGGGTGTATATCTGGCACCCAGACTTTTGCACAGCCACTATCCTGACATGGTTAAGCACATGCACATGCAGCCCCAGGGAAAGTTAAGTTTAAATGTAGGTTTTTTTCTTTGTTGTTATTTGGGTCCCTGGGGTGGGGGGGACAAGCAGGGTGGACCGATTCTCCACCCACTGTCAGAGTGGCTGTGCATGAGTCCAGCCCAGGTTTTCTAAGGAGTTCTGGCTCACTGCCTAACGAGGTCATATGCCTCACCTGTAGGGGCTGTGGGCAGCTTTATAACTGCAGTTAAAGCAGGGTGGAGTGAAGTGTTTTTAGGAGAAAGAAGGTTTGCTGCTTGTTGTATCCTGTTGTATCCTACTACTTCTTAACAACAGAAAATAAACAGGCCAGAAGCCTTTGAAACTGTACTCTGTCTTGGCCTGGCTTCCTTACCCTAGAGGGCTGTGCAGTTGCCAAAAGATCCTGGACAAACACACACAGGGAAGTAAGTTTGTCACAATATTGTGTGTATATATATATATATATATATATATATATATATATATATATATATATATACATTGCATCTACTATACATGCACTAACACACTGAATTCACAAAACATACACTTTGTATCCACTCTACATAAACTGCTTCCTTGTGTGCGGATTTGAAGGCGGGATTTGGGGGTAGAGCCCCCTGGGGGCCCAGATCTTGAGTTGTGTTAGGGGCCCCAACATTTTTGATGCCTGACCTGAAAGGACCAAACTATTTTGAGATGTGGCATATTAACAACAAGGCCTTTTTGGTACTTTTGCAATGTGTTAATTCTACCATTTAATCAACCCAAACCGTTAGAGTTCTAATGTCTATATATAGAAGGATATATCCAAGTAATAAGGGAATAATAATTGTTGCACGATAGTCTGTATGTTCTGAAGTTGGAGCAAATCTCGCCTGGTGCAACTTTGTATCTAACCTTAAATTGAAAAAGATACTGACATAGTGTAATTCAGTAATACTATTTTATTCCCTATACAAAGAACCCCCCTAAGTAGCACTATTACAGAATATGGTGGTGGAACTTATCTCTAAGTACCATTATATAAACATTGGTGCAATACAGTGCATTAGTCAGGATGTATATGGTTACCGCTCCGTTGATGGGCTCCTGCAGTCATGTGCACTGGAACCAATGCCCTTGGAGGAATGTCGACTTACAAGTGCCACTGTGATCGCTTCTAAAATTCAAAATAGGAATTCCCGCCAAACTCAATCTACGCGTTTCGCCCGTTAGATCAGGCTTTCTCAAGATAGTGTGTCTGGGGGATTAGGATTGAATATATATACACCCTCTTAACATGTCTAGGGCGTGAAGCACTTATGTGCTCTAAAATATAAATGTCTATTTTTCTTTGTATTTGCAAAGAACAGTTTACATGCAAGCACTATAATACCTAACAAATTTCTGTTTTTTACACAAAATGACTAAAACATGTATAGCATCTTCACCCATCGTAAGGTTCAATACTGTAATATCATTGATTCTAAAATAGAAATGTAATTCTGTGTAAGTGCCAAAAGCAATATACATTGAAGCAGTATAATACATAACATACAATTCAAATTTTTGCACAAAATAATTCTAACTTGCAACATTCTTACATATAATAAAATTCAATACTATAATATCATTGACAGATATACCTATCATAGAGATTAAAAATTAACATGTATTCATATGTGTGACGGACCCTCCGTCAATCAATGCTCCTAGTGCTCACCAAAGACCATCAGCACCGCACCAGACACCATAAGCACTGCAGACCCCACGAACTGCCGCAGCTTGGTTCGGGTCTTGCTGTCTCCTACCCACCCTGGACCTATGACAAGGCTCCAGTGGGTGAACCTCTCTTCCTTCAGAGACCATATCAGGAACAGCTCTTACAACAGCTACTGATTATCCAAGGGAGTATGATGATCATAGCAATCCCTTGTAGTGATATAGCAGTTCCCTACAACACGAGACAAGGCTGCGAGTTGAGGGTAAGGTCTGAGAGTTTAATGGTACAGGTTGGATTTTTATACAGTTTTTTCAGGCCAGAGGCACACCCAATGGACCTGATGGAGGACAGGGACACAAGGGGCGTAAACCAATGAAAACAGTAATTAACAGTACAACACTCCCACATACAGTAAACAATCCCTCCCCTCGGCCTGTGATATAATTAAGGTAGTTAATGCATTAACTTAATTATCCACAGGCAGAAAAAACACATT
Source organism: Pelobates cultripes (assembly GCA_933207985.1). Taxonomy (NCBI): domain Eukaryota; kingdom Metazoa; phylum Chordata; class Amphibia; order Anura; family Pelobatidae; genus Pelobates; species Pelobates cultripes. Next base: position 236,168,362 of record OW240913.1, read on the forward strand.
TTTATAAAGTCCCATAAGTACCCCCAGGGGCGTACCTAGAGCATTTGGCACCCGGGGCGGATCCTGTGCTTGGCACCCCCCCCCCCCCAAAAAAAAAAACCTGTAAAAATGTTAAAGGTTTTATTTCTTTTATTTTTACAATTTGTAAACTTTGCAAAACCGCTGTCAGCCCCTCCTACAAAACCCTTGTCCTGCCCTGCCCCTCCTACAAAACCTCTGTCCTGCCCCTTCTACAAATCCTGTACTGCCCCATCTACAAAACCCCCGCAACCCCCTTCCACAAATCCCCTGCTTATCCCCCCTTATAAAGACTCCTGTCCCAATACAAAACCCCCACCCCTTCTACAAAATCCCTGCAGCCCCACACACACATTTACAGGCAGACAGTCACACACTCAGTTACAGACACAGTCACACACTCAGTTACAGACAGACAGTCACACACTCAGTTACAGGCAGACAGTCACACACAGTCACAGGCAGACAGTCACACATACACATTTCCTAACTACCATGGGACACTGTGCGGCCACAGCTCACACAGCCCCCTCCAGCCAGGGCCAGTACAAGGATTTTTGCCGCCCTAGGCAAAAGTAAAGTTTTCCGCCCCCCATGTGACATCACAATGCCCCAGCCATATGATTTGCCATGTTAACTAACGCCAGTGCTGCAGTGCCGCCGTGTTTACATTAAAAGGCCTGCAGGGACAGGCTATAGACACCAGAACCACTACATTAAGCTGAAGTGGTTCTGGGGACTATAGTGTTTCTTTAATGTGAGGTAAATTAGAGCTTAGTGCCACGAATAATATACTAGATTGCCTACTTACAACCAGATGAGGATGATGATGGGCTCTAGCTGCAGTCTGGCTCCACTGGTCTGGTGCAGAACAGGCTCTCTGGAGGCGGTTTGTAACTGTGGTCACAAAAATCAATGTTCTGGGAGAACGGGAAGCAGCTCCATTTTTTGGGGGTCCTTTACACAGCTCAAGGTCTGGGTCCCAGGGTCCACCTTCATGTTCCACCAATGAGTTTGTTCACAGGGGGTGGAGTGTGTAGGGGATGTCCTGATATGTGTGTAAGGAATGCATTGTGTGAAATTGTGTTTGTATGTGTAAGGACTGCAAGGTGTGTTTCTGTGTATGTATGGGATGCATTGAATGTGTGTAAGGGGTGCATTGAGTGTGTGTAATGAATGCATTGTGTGTTTCTGTGCGTGTAAGGGATGCATTGTGTGTAACGGTTGCATTGCTTGTGTATGTGTGTTTGTGTGTTTTTCTGTGTGCAAGGGGTGCATTGTGTGTATGTGATGAATGTCAATCTCTCCTCCTGCTCCAATTTCCTTCTCCTCCTCCCAATTTCTTTCTCACCCCCCCTCCTTTCTCTCTCACCCACCCCCCCTTTTCTCTCTCTCACCCCCCCTTATTTCTCTCTCTTTCTCACCCCCCCTTATCTCTCTTTCTCACCCCTCCCCGCCCCCCCTTAGTACGCCACTGAGTACCCCCAAACAATAGTTCCAGGGCATTTGTGGCTAAGTCCCCCTAAAGTCTACTCGCGGTTTTAGCCATTGTGAACAAGATGGCAGCCACCCAGTGTTCAAATGGCGGCCACTTCGAATGATCGGGAGTTAGAAGAACCAATGTTTAAAGTCCCAAATGGCACAATTAGGGTCTCTCAGCCAAAATAAATTAAAGGGGCCATAGTCACAGGGTAAAAGGCTGGCAAGTAGTCCACTCCAAAGCCCAGTGGCGAAGTGGCTTTTCATCACAATATGTAAAACGATTAGCATGAACAAATAAAAATATCATTTAAACTCATTCATCTGTTTAAAGATAGTCCAAAACGGACTACTAAAAGGGTATATCTGGCTGCTTGTATCCCTAAGTCATGTTTAATTATTGTGTAGAGTGAAGTTACATCACATGTAACCAGCCAAAAATGATCTTCCCATGTGATTCCTTGTATTATCCTTAAAAGGTCACCACTGTCTCTAAGATATGATTCTGTCAGGTTCACAAAAGGTTGGTGTAGCACATGTATATATTGAGAAAGATTAGATGTTAGGGCTAATCTATTCCCAAAATAATAGGTCTCCCAGGAGGCTGTATGACATTCTTATGAATTTTGGGGAGATAATAAAATACCGGTTTGTTGGGGTGTAAACAGTGAATTTTCCTTTTTCAAATAATGTAAACAATAATTTCTTAATTTCCAAAGTAGGGTCTTTACTTAAACGTTTGCATGTATTCTCATCATTCAAGATACTTTTACATTCTATGTTGTACCGTACATACTCGTGTATAAGTCGAGTGCCGTTTTGTGACCAACAATTGTGAAATATACTATGCCTCGTGGATAAGTCGAGGGTAAAACTTGGGGCTATGAAATTCTGTGATTTTTATAATTGTCAGATTTTACCTAGGTAAGATCCTGGAACATAATCCTGTATATAATGTGTGTTTGTATGAGTGTGTGTGTATATAATGCAGAGTGTTTTGGAAAAACCGTCTCCAAAGAATTGGCTGACCGCTCCAACAGGAATTTATAGATGTGGCCATTGCAAGGCTTGTCCCTTTGTTAAAATCTCTAAAATAGTTAAATGTCAGAACACAAAAAAAAATTCAAAATCAACCATTTTATTAACTGTAGCACTACCCGAGTTATCTATGTCATAACATGTACTTGTGGCAAACAATATATCGGAAAGACGTACCAAGAATTTAGAAGACGGATCTTACAGCATATTAATTCTGTCAACAATCCCAATGTTGCAAACCATGTTCGCAACTTTCACGATGGAGACGTTAAACATCTGTCATTCCAAGCTTTGGAAAAAGTTATTCTTAACTCCAGAAAAGGTAATTTTAATTGAATACTGCTACAGAAGGAATCCAGATGGATCTATGAGTTTCAAACTCTAACTCCTAAAGGCCTCAATGAGGAATTTAATTTCATTACTTTTATACATTGAATTCAGTTATCAACATATTAATAAGAATCGAATTATAACAAGATCAGATCAACACCTTTTTACACCTTTAAAATTATTAAATTCATACAAGAATCTGTATAAAGGCCTCTTTAATTTACATTATTTTAATATACACGTTGTAATCGACAAATAAGTATATCAACAATGAAAAGCCCTTTATCAAGATCAAAATACTTGTACTCGATTATTACAAGTTTCATAGTAAGATCGTCTATAAGATACGAATAACTAAACTTCTAATCACCTTAATTTTAGTACTTTACAATTTAAAGGACCACTCTAGGCACCCAGACCACTTCAGCTTAATGAAGTGGTCTGGGTGCCAGGTCCTTCTAGGGTTAACCCATTTTTTCATAATTATAGCAGTTTCAGAGAAACTGCTATAATTATGAATGGGTTAAGCCTTCCCCCTAATCCTCTAGTGGCTGTCTCATTGACAGCTACTAGAGGCGCTTGCGTGCTTCTCACTGTGAAAATCACAGTGAGAGCACGCCAGCGTCCATAGGAAAGCATTGTAAATGCTTTCCTATGAGACCGGCTGAATGCGCGCGCAGCTCTTGCCGCGCGTGCGCATTCAGCCGGCGGGGCGGATCGGAGGCGGAGAGGAGGCAGAGAGCTCTCCGCCCAGCGCTGGAAAAAGGTAAGTTATTACCCCTTTCCCCCTTCCAGAGCCGGGCGGGAGGGGGACCCTGAGGGTGGGGGCACCCTCAGGGCACTATAGTGCCAGGAAAACGAGTATGTTTTCCTGGCACTATAGTGGTCCTTTAAGTTAATTGGTCTGATATATATATATATATATGTGCACTTATTTCCCAATCAGTATACTCGATCACTTGGTATTAATTATATGCTACGTAAAGACTGATACACTATCAAACTCATCCCAAAGATCATCCCAAAGACGGTAATCCATCCATATAAGGTAAACTAAGTGACCATCGTTACTATCAAGATTTCTCTATTACAAATAATATTGTAGTTTTGAATCGATGTAAGTCATCGCACAAAGCATGGATGTACTTCTGACATCCTTCATGAGACGATAATCTTTTCGTAATATTGTAGTTTTGAATCGATAATCTTTTCGTAATATTGTAATTTTGAATCGATTTATGTCATCGCACAAAGCATGGATGTATTTTTTACATCCTTCACGAGACGATAATCTTTTTGATTTAAACTGATTTAATATTAATTTGATCTCAATCAGCAATAGAATTGACTGAAACTTATAGTAACTTTTTATCGATCCCAGTAATTGTTGTTTCATTGATGCTAATAGTATAACTGTGGATTATATAGTTTATAAATGTTTAAAACCGTCTAATGATAACATTTTAAATTTTGCTTTAGCGAATATACTGACATTCATACCAACAAGAGGTTAATTATGCATCTATTAACATCTTTTATTTCTTGTAAACACAAAATATACATGTAATAAGACCTTTACCATGAACAAAATGGGCTGATATTATTGCGGTAACCTTTTTATTCAGTATGAAATTGTCATTTCCAACTGTACAGTCCCTTAAGGGTTAAAACCCATGTATATTTTTAGAATCATGTACTCTATAATGCACAAGTGATCTCTTGAACCCTTGCGAGTTGCCTAACATTCAGTTCACAAAAAACACAATATACTCCTCATTCTGAATCAATAGATATCATAGTTAAAATCAAGTACAAATCTACACATGTAGATTCACATAACAATTTTCAAAGTATTAGCTATTTCAAGAACCCTTGCGTGCTACTTGACATTTAGTTCACAGGTTTTTTCGGGCACGCTTTATGAATATACACTTTGAATTCGGAATCTGTGGACATTGTAGCTATACCCGATCCATTTCGGATCATCTATTCAAGGTCAATGTTTATTTTGTGAGTCCATTTACATACATATATTTACATATATACATTTGTGGTTTGGCTTTTTGTTGTACTAGAGGGTTAAAATCCTGTTTCATCTTAGGAATCAAGGTTGACTACATATTTACTTACGTCATAATCCACAATGCCCTTCATTGTCCCTCTGGGCGATGACGTTTTTTGAACCCACCAATCAGATTTGCTGTCTTCACCCTTTTTATTTCTGTCTTTTTCCCACACATCGGTTCCCCTCTGATGAGTTGTGGGCGAAACGCGCGTCAGGGGCACTTAGGGACCCAGAGAAATCACGACTCTTATAATATTACTATCGTTAGATATTTAGAAACGATAACTTGAATTTTGGTCCCTGAGATTATTTGCCGTTCATGCACTGTATAGCAACTTTGGACTCTATAATGCACAAGTGATCTCTTGAACCCTTGCGAGTTGCCTAACATTCAGTTCACAAAAAACACAATATACTCATTCTGAATCAATAGATATCAGAGTCCCTAAAGGGTTAAAATCTAGTACATTATGGGCTATGTAAATACCGGGAGTATTTTTCTCCCTATCTATGTTTAATATATGAGACTTATAGTTCCTTTATTTCTCCCACTACTATTTCGGCTAATTCTTTCTCCACAGAGGCAGTCAAATTGAGCTTCCCTTATACTAACATTCTATAATTGACTATTTCAGTCCCAGTATCTGGTTTAGATACACTACTTTACATACTTTACTTCTAATACCTATGAGGCAAGCTTATATTCACTTGTACTGTTAGTTGTTAATATATTGTTACATTAGTTCATACCTAAGAGTTTCCTTTTGTACATTATTTTCTTTGTAACATTTTTCACAGCGACAGTAATTCTCTATTCTCTGTGGATTGCAAAACTAGCTTTTGCAAATTTATTTTGGGATTGAATTTCTGAAAACTTTAGAACAGAACCTCCCAATTATACTATGTAATATTTTTAGATTATTTAATTAACTATTTATTTTCCTTAGGGCTTTAGAGTCATTATATTTGGTTTGTTGCATACATCTTTTTTCTGGATTTTTGCCAACATATTCTTTTTGGGGTAGTTCCCATAAGAAAGAAATATTGCATATCATACTATAGGACCATCTAGTATTATTTCCTAATATATTGACTCTAACCATATTGAATTCACCTTATTGGATAATTATCCTTAAAATTCACTATTTTAACATTTTTCATTAAAAGTTATATCTTAGTAGCTAGGTCACTCTTTTCTCTTTCTTTTTCCAATTACCGCTTAGGCGTATGAGTTAACCCCTTCACGAGTGTTCCTAAAGCTTCCCTTTGTTCAGCTGTTTTTTTATATACACACACACACTCATACAAACACACTCTGCATTATATACACACACTCATACAAACACACACTTGGTGTGTATATAATGCAGAGAGCGTGTGTGTGTGTGTGTAGTGTGTGAACTGGTTGGGGGGAGGGCATTATTTATTTAAAAAATATATATATTTAAACTATGTTTATTTTAATATTATTTTTTATTATTTCATTATTTAATATTTATGTTTGTCCCCCCTCCCTGCTTGTTACCTGGTCAGGGAGGGGGGCTATCTTAATCCCTGGTGGTCCAGTGGCATGGGCTGTGCAGGGGAGGAGCCGGCAGCAAGCTGTTACATACCTTTGTAGCAGCTCCGGTCAGCTCCCTTCACCTCCGTGCAGCTCTCCTGTCAGCTCCCAGTGTAAATCTTGTGGTTTGCGTGCCGCGTTGCCACGGTAACCCGTGGGGCCGCGGTTGTGGTGAGATTTACACTGGGAGCTGCACAGAGGTGAAGGGAGCTGCTACAAAGGTATGTAACAGCTTGCTTCCAGCCCCCAACAATGTAAGTTGCCATAATACAGACCTTGACTCGAGGTATAAGTCAAGTGGGGCTTTTTCAGCACAAAAAATGTGTTGAAAAACGCGACTTATACTCGAGTATATACGGTAATCTGTGGTGTTAATTAAAACTATGCCCCCACCCTTATCTGCGGGTTTTATAGTAACTGTTTTGTTCTCCTGTAGTTCTCGTAGTGCCTTTTTTTCCTGTATAGATAAATTAGATTTACTACCTAATATCTTGTCTGGTATTTTTTTGAAATCTGTCATTACGGTTAGATTAAACACATTAATCGGTGCGCTCATCTGATTATTTGGGCAAAAAGTAGATTTGTTCTTTAATGCCGTATGCAAATCACTAATCGTTGGTCCCAATGTGGTGGGCATAGGATTATTTAGGAAAAAACGCTTTAGTGTAAGTGTCCTCATGAATTTTTGTATATCCCAAAAATTCTGAAATAGGCCAGATTTTATCGTTGGGGCATATTTAAGGCCCCTATTTAAGACCCTAATTTGGTCTTATGCACTGTATTGCACCAATGTTTATATAGTGGCACTTAGAGATACGTTCCACCACCATATTTTGTAAGAGTTCTTCTTAAGGGGGTTCTTTGTAATTATACATCATTACTGAATTACACTGTCAGTATCTCAGAACATACAGACTATCGTGCAACAATTATTATTCCCTTATTACTTGGATATATCCTTCTATATACAGACATTAGAACTCTAACGCTTTGGGTTAATTAAATATTGTTGGTTCCCCCCCACCCCCACCCCCTTATTTTTGTTGGCATGGTCAAATCTACTGATTATATTATTTATATTAACATGTGTTTTATTTTCATGGGGAATATCACAGACCCCGTGTAAAAAAACTCCACGGCTAAACATAATCGTTCAGCAGGAGTGATTTAAAGGGTTATGTGCAGTAGAGATTGACTGATATTGCTCTTTCATGGACAATACCGATTATCTGTGGCCCTTCAGGCTGATAACTTGTACCACTAATCTGTAAATTTACAGTTTTACAAAATAAACAGTTTATATATGTATGGTATGATTGTGTGGCTAATCCTTTATGTGGACTACAATCATTTTAAAAAGATAATGATATAATTATTACATTATTGACTTATTTTTTTTTTTATATCCCTCTCCCTGCTTTTTTCCTGTGACCAGGGAGGAGGACATTATACTATCTTGTGGTCCAGTGGCTTTGTGGAGGCTGTGGGGTTTACAAAAAATTGAGGGTTCCTAGGACCCAGCACAAAGTCTCTTCTCTTTCCGCCAGGTCCTCTCTCCAACTCTCGCAAGCCTGGTGTGATAAGCGGCAGCAACACTTTGATGGCCTGGGGCTCATAAGAGAGGAGCTGAAACCGGCGTGCACTGGGCCTCCGTCCACGTTATCGATATTATAGGCCGATGCTGACACTGCTGAAAATGCTAATTATCGGCCGATAATAGGTAGATCCCTAATGTTGTGCATTCACTTCAAACACTGCACATAGCTTGTCTGTCAATCTGTAGCAGAGAGTTGTGGCACCTTATAGACATTGTGGTCTCTGCCATTACTGGATGTTAAAGCCATGCATTGCATAACAATGTAGACCATGGGTAGGCAACCTTCAGCACTCCAGATTCTGTGGACCACAATACTTTTACAGATATAATGGTGGAGAAGCATCAGGGGAGATGTAGTTCACAACATCCAGAGTGCCAAAAATCGCCTACCCCTGGAATAGACTGTACAGCAGCTCTTAACTACTACTTCATTTTCATGCTTGATGCAAGGTAATTATGAAGGGTAGCACAAGTTATCCACAGAACTGAAAGCATTACTTTAGAAGATAATAATTCTTACAGTAGATAAAGCCATTTTAGTACCAGACATGGGGCTCACTCATATCACACGCAATAGAGTATATTTAGACCAACAGTAACTTTAATACATTTACAGAAGTATACCTCTGCGTTGCTATTACTCATAAAAAACATTTGCTATCACACAGTTTATGCAATGCCAGACAATACGTGAAAAAAAACTAAAAATATAATTTAATTTGAGTAGTAATACATTTTTAAATGATGAAAAGTAATTGGATAAAGCCAGAAAAGGTAGACTAAGAACAGGGGGGTGACCCCTAGTAGAAATAGACAATAAGCTTGAGAATAGTGTACCTAAAGAAGAGAGGATTAGGAGGGAGCAACGTGTGCTTGTGCTACATGATAGCCAAAAAATGTATGAGTATCTGAGGCACAGGTAAAAAAGACCAAAGGTCAAAAAACAAACAACAATTTATTGTATACTAAATAGTATCATAAAAATAATAAATCATGAGGTCTTTTTTATTCTATTCTCACTATTCTCAAGCTTATTGTGCATTTTTAAATGCATTTGGTTCCTCAAAAAGTAAATACATAAAGGGATATTACCCTGCAAACATTTTCTATTCAAACTAATGGTTACAACATGGTCTAAGGTTATTGAGTTATTGTTTATTTTATACAAAACAAAAGAGAGCACTTTTACACTTTTCGGATGGCAAGAAAGTATTAGTATTTAGTTGTTTTTTTAAACATATAATTTGTTTAATGTTATGAAACAGTTACTCTTCATATTGCAAAAAAAGTGAAAAATTCAATGTAGACACTTCAAATGTACATACTTACTTACATACTCAAAATTATTCCCTTACATCAATGTTTTAGCTAGAAAGGTAAAAAAAAAAAAAAACACTGCTCTAAAAATTAATACTTTACAAGCCCCATTTAGCAGCAAAGTTTTTAAGCAGCAATGTCGATGTACTTACTATAAAACAGGGTTGTCAAACTCTATCTTAGAAGTATCCTAAAACTCTTGTAGATATTGACAGTTTTTTTATAATAGTATTTTTATTTTTATAATAGCACTTTAAGCAATATGTCAAGTGTGCATATGGTTTTAAGAAATTAGAATTTGGCACCACTGCTCTAATAATAGTAGTGAGCATACAAAATTGTCATGTCCTTTACAAAAATGAATTTACTATTATCGATTATGTCAATTACATCATGCCAATTATCTGTCTCTCTATATGTATATTATTATTTTTAAATAGGTTAATTAACTGAAGTATTATTATTTCAACATTATGCCAAGATGATATCTTAAAGGAACAGGGACGGGAGTGCTCTGACACCCAGCCAATGAAAGAAACTGTTTGATTACTTACATGGGTGTGGTGCAACTTTGAACATTATTCATGCATTTCTGGCACCATAACCACTACAGCATCAAGTATTGGCTATGGTGATTGGAGAGTCACTTTATTGAAAACAGTTAAACAGTTTACGCATCGGTTTGACACTTTCTCTGTTGGGCACTGTAGTCCTTCCAGTCTGCATTTATACAGTAAAGACAACTTTGGACATATAGAATCACTGTGAGCATCAGCCAACTGCTCTTAGCCAATGAATGATGTCCAAAAGTTGTATGCTAATACAGAAGCAGGAATGCCCATTTTAGCATAGCAAGGCAGACCATGACTGCCTGACAAACAGTTCAAGTGTCAATACATTTTTAAATGGTTTGACAGCTTATACAGGGATTTCGCCAGGGGATTCATGGCACTAAAACTACTACTGCACACTTCTAGTGTTATAATATAAAGAGTGATAGAGGATTTTTCTTTCTTCACAGATGACTACTCCGTTTCAAAATTTCAAATGCAAAGACAAAAAGACAGTGTAGTGGTTGTGAATATGACAGAATAAACATATATTAGGATGCCCATGCAACATTACAAAACGTGTGGATTAATATAATTTTTGTTCAAAAAATAAATACTTGACAAGTCTAAGAATATAGAATATTTACGTCAAATATATGAGTGAACATTTTCTTTGCTCAAATTATTCATAAAACATTAACAGCACTGTAGTATTGGCATTCTAATTTGTACACAAGATACAACAAGATTAAACATTAAACAAAAACACAAAATTAACTTAATTCTTCCACATATTCACATTTACAAGATAACATGAAAGCCATTGTTTGTTGCTTTCTTTGTGGCAAATACATTCTGCAAAATTAGAATTCTTGAGGGAAAAAAAATTCTACCATCAGAAAGTCTTTAAAAAACATCTTTCAAAGCAGAGTCAGACGCTTTAAGTTCAATTCTCACTCCCTTTTCACCTAAAATAAAAACAAAAAAACAAAATACATCTTATTTATAGTAAGGTGAAGTTGAAAAAATAAAAATTTAAATAACGGTCACCCATTGTCATGCACAGTAGGCATGGCTGTCCCAGCATTGCCAGGTTTAACCATAATTCTCTGTTTTGCTGTTTAGCATCCAGGGTTAACCCAAATTGTCTTTTTTTGTTTTGTTGTTAGGGTCTTTGTATGTTCTAGCAAGAAGTTGGGAGTCTTTGATCAAAAGAGAAAGGCTTGTGTAATATAATATAAATAAATAAATAAACCTGATTTCATATGGATTTCACGAATATCCCATGTCCATACATTACTGAGGAATACTTCCCCTGACAAGATTGTGACCGACTTCTTATACAAGGTTTTATTTGGACTTTTTGTTGCTGCATTTATCAGGCATAGACTATTTTGGACTTTATCTTTGGACTCTTGATTATTATTAATTTTTTCAAGCTCTTTTTGGTTTTTTATCTTGTATGTATTTTCTCTTATGTAGTGTCTTGTATACGTGCTTGTATAGTTTATAATCAGGTTTATTTATTTATTTATATTTTATTTCACCTGTGGCGCCACCTCCCCTTTCACCTTTTTTAGTTTTGTCTACTCTATAGGGCCTGTGAGGGAGCCCTATTTTCAGGTGTGCTGCCTTACATTTATCTCTGTAAGATCTAGTATATTAGCGCTGATCCTTTGTACATATTCTTGTGTAATATAATGCTGTAATGGGTAAACCCATGTTGTGTCTGCACCCAAGTTTCTGCCATAAATGTAGGGCCCTAAAAATATATACATGAATATACATGAAGTGAAAACCAAAATGGTGAAGGTGCAGTATAATGCACTAAATAAAGTGCTATAGTAGTGCAGATTCTACAATATATTTACACACTGATAGTGTTAGTCCTCAAACCTTCTGACACGCGGCTAGCACTTGCGGTCCTCAGGTAGCTAAACACTTCCGGGAGTAGGAGATTTGCATGTCACGTACTGACGTGCTTCCTCAGATCACGTCTTGGGTTTGCTGTCCATCTGAATTTGTATCCACCTCCATGGGCGTGATAGTTTAAAAATACATACTGATTGGTCCTGGTTAAAACTTGTCCTTATGTAAATAAGATAAAAGGCATATCACCTAAATGTCTCTTTATCAAAATCATATGTAAATCATTTAAAAATAAACCATTAGTGTCCAACATATCAGTTAGTCCAAATATCAAATAAAGCATATACACAAGAAAGGGGGGCATATTGTCTAAATATTCCCTTGTGAATACAATAAAATACATACATATATATATATATATATGTATATATATATATATATATATATATGAAGTAGTAATGGACAGTGTAAATTGCACAAAAATAAAATATAAAATGATCAAATAGTAAAAAATGATCAAATAGCCTAGAAATACTTCTACTAAATGGGAAGGAAACGGGAACACATTAGTATCTTGTAACCACACATTTATATATCTATTGAAAAAAGGTAAAGTAATGGTGATTGTCACGGCAAGGGTGTATAATTTATTATTACACTATGGGATATTGTCCTTTAATGTAATTTGTGTAGTAAATGGCAGAGATGGTATTGTCGAGGTCAACAGGGGTTACATCTTTTGAAGCTGGGACCCCCACAGAGGTCAGATGACAGAAGGAGTAGTATAAATGGCATAGCAATGTGAAAAGGATTTTACCATATGGATGTGAAGTAATCAAGGCTCTGCAAGGTTCTACACTTGGAAAAAGTCTGAATGTCTCTTCATCCATTTGGCATGCACCTTGTAAGTGATAGTTCAATCCTTTAATAAGGTAATGGTATTAGTTTCATGAAGACCCTTGTGTTCCAGTATTATATCCAAGGGAAACATTAATACTTACCAACAGCTTAATAATTAAGCCTCGTTTTATTATATTTGGAATGGGACAAGCCCAATCTTTTAATTAAGCCTAAACATGAGTTGCACAACTTAAAACGTGTGGCAGGAATTGTGATGTCCGTCCTATTGGATCATGGGTAGGACGTGCAACATGACTATGGAATGGGAAAACAATAACAAATTTGTAGATGCAATTATTATTTCTGTGGCAGGTACATAAAATAAGATAGAGCCAAATGTTTCCATTTGGATTGACAGTGATCTGGAACAAAGGAGGTGGTCAGTTATTATTTCTGTAGGTACGCCTTAACTCCACTCCTGGGCAAGACTTGATAATCCACAAGGTATATATCCAATGATTGGGAGTGGTGTACTTGCTTGGGGCCAAATATTTAATTTTGAGTGAGTCACCATCATCTTTCCTTGCCAGAGACCCCCTGGGCAGAAGTTGTACTTTGAAAACCTAAGTGAGTAATTAGGACTTCTGTATTTTATCCTTTTTGTTTTTATCTGTTGTTGGTGTAAATAATTTGTTTAACATATATTTTTATAAGCACTGTGACTATTTTTGCTCATAATAAACATTCATTTATTAAGTTATCCCTTTGTCTGGTTAAGAATCACGTTACCTGAAGAGACTAATTAGTATTTTTGCAATTCCTTAAATATTGTGCTAAGTAATATTTGGTGGATTTTTTACTATTGTTTTGCCTGGGGGACCAAGGCACCCCATTTATAAATTGTTTTGTTGGTGGCAGTATTAAAATAGTAATAGTTATTGTGACAAAGTGCCCTTCGCCACTTGGTCCTGGAGAGGCCTACTTGCCAGCCTCCTCCCCTGTGACTATGACTCTTTCATCTATCTGGCTTTAAAGCCCCTAGTCTACCTTCAGACAGACTATTTATGTGGGCTGCTTTATTTATCCTATGTTTTAGTCACCCTGTACCCATTATAGGTGCAGGGTGTGTGTAATGTAATTGTTTATAGTGTGTGTGTGTACTGTGAAATGTATTGCCTTCTCTCCTGTACTGCTGAGGTTTGCTACCAACTAGGTGGGTTTGGCTATGGAGCTGGTCTAGTGCCCTCTGTTGGTAGCAACAGCAATATGCACTACCTGAATTGCAAGACTGGTTCATTTGCATATTCGGGTAGATTTGCATATTGCTAATTCTGCAGGCAGGTGAGATATTTACTGTTAAATATTGTCTCCCCCCACCCCTTTAAAATGTGCCATTGTGTTGTGATAAGTCACTGTGTGTTTCTTGATATGGTTTGACTGTTTGTGATTTTATTGAGGTTTCACAACAATGTTATTGTGGTGACTGTATTGGCTGGTCCCAAGGGAATAAAGGTTTTGACAGTTCTTCTTGATCCCTCTAAACGTAGCCTTGTCTCGTTATTGGAGGGAGCTGTTATAATCACACTGGGGATTGCTATGCTCTGCATGCTCCCCTGAGCTTGAGTCACTTAGCTCTTTTAAGAGCTTGTTCCTGACACGCTCTCCTTGGAGGAGGGGTCTTCATCACACAGTCCTGGATGCTGGAGGTTCGTACAGGGTGGAAGGAAGAGTTCTTTCCCACACAGTCCTGGAGGACAGAAGCTGATCCAGGGTGGAAGGAAGACGGCGAGACTCCAGTCAAGATACGGCGGTTGCGGAGTCTGCGGTGGTTGTGGTGTCTGCTGCAGCGCTTGGAGTCCTCAGGAAGCGCTAGGAGCATCCGTCAACGGAGGGTACTCAGTCGGAGTACAAGGAGCTCCGTTACATTGGTGGCAGCGGTGGGATGGCGTCCTAGTGTGAGGAGAAGCAGCTCGGAGACACTGGTATCGTATGAGAGGTTATTGAGGGCAACGCTAGCCACTGTGCAGCGTCCCTAACTACAGCAGCATGGAGCAGGGATGGATAGAGCCCTGCGAAGAGCACCTCAACAGGATACGTCGCTACGAGGACGACGCTTACATTGAGGAGGTAAAGAGGCGGTTGGTCTGCTATGGCCCAGACCTTTCGAACGAGGTGGTCCACCAAGTAATGCGCCAGTTGAGTGCTGAGAACAGTGCGGCAATGGCCTTTGAGCGACAACTGTGGAGGTTGAGGATATGGACACCTAGTCTCCAGCGGCAGTGCAAGTTACAGGGAGCCGAAGGTGTCGTCCTTCCTCCCCAGCGGCAGTGCAAGTTACAGGGAGCCGAAGGTGTCGTCCTAACTCCCCAGCGGCAGTGCGAATTCCAGGGGGCCGAAGGTGTCGTCCTTCCCCCCAGCGGCAGTGTGTCCTACAGGGAGCAGAGACAGTTGGTCTCTCTCCCCAGCGGCAGTGCGAGTTACAGGGAGCCGAAGGTGTCGTCCTTCCTCCCCAGCGGCAGTGCAAGTTACAGGGAGCCGAAGGTGTCGTCCTTCCTCCCCAGCAGCAGTGTGTCCTACAGGGAGCAGAGACAGTTGGTCTCTCTCTCCAGCAGCAGGACAACGTTATGGGAGTGGAGACAGGCGGTCTCCCTCTCCAGCGGCAGCCTGTGTTTCAGGGAGAGGAGCACAGCACCCTATCTCCCCAGCGGCAGCTTATCCTACCAAGGGCAGACACCAATCTCCCAGATGACGCAGAGGGGACCGTGGTCTCTGTGCCCGACCTACAGGGATGCTGGACAGCCTGTCCAGATCCCCAACTACCCTCACAGGGACAACAGGAGGAGGGGGTAAGTACGAATTCCCCTCCCCAGCTAACTCCTAACTTGGCCCCAGGGTTAACAGGGGAGATGTTAACCCCCACTGACCCCCACGTTCCCCTGGCTACTGAGCCGGACTATGTCCCAAGCCCCCCAGCGGAAGAGCTGGCAGCTGGGCAGAGTGCAGTCGGCCTCTGCCCTCCCTTTGTCCCTTGTCCAGAGCCTGATGTCCTGCAGGCTATACCAGCAGAAGAGCTGGCATCAGGGCAGACCGCCCTGGCCTCTGCCCTACCGATCCCCTTGTCACAGGACTGGCCTGCACCCCCCTCCTCCCAGCAGAAGCGCTGGCATCAGGGCAGAGCGCCGCTGGCCTCTGCCCCTCAAGTCCCCACAGCGTGTTGCCCCATCACCCCAGAGGAATACCCAGGTGCAGTCACTGTTTGCTATGGGTGGGCTACTCTAATAACTGTTTGTTGTGGGTGGGCTACTCTGGCACTTGCTTATGGTCGGTGGGTGACTCGACTAACTTAGGCACTGACCGACAGAAAGTCAGGTGCCTGGTTAGTCTTCCCCCCGAAGGGGAGATATGTGACGAAGTGCCCTTCGCCACTTGGTCCTGGAGAGGCCTACTTGCCAGCCTCCTCCCCTGTGACTATGACTCTTTCATCTATCTGGCTTTAAAGCCCCTAGTCTACCTTCAGACAGACTATTTATGTGGGCTGCTTTATTTATCCTATGTTTTAGTCACCCTGTACCCATGATAGGTGCAGGGTGTGTGTAATGTCTCCAGCGGCAGTGCAAGTTACAGGGAGCCGAAGGTGTCGTCCTTCCTCCCCAGCGGCAGTGCAAGTTACAGGGAGCCGAAGGTGTCGTCCTAACTCCCCAGCGGCAGTGCGAATTCCAGGGGGCCGAAGGTGTCGTGCTTCCCCCCCAGCGGCAGTGTGTCCTACAGGGAGCAGAGACAGTTGGTCTCTCTCCCCAGCAGCAGTGCAAGTTACAGGGAGCCGAAGGTGTCGTCCTTCCTCCCCAGCTGCAGTGCAAGTTACAGGGAGCCGAAGGTGTCGTCCTTCCTCCCCAGCAGCAGTGTGTCCTACAGGGAGCAGAGACAGTTGGTCTCTCTCTCCAGCAGCAGGACAACGTTATGGGAGTGGAGACAGGCGGTCTCCCTCTCCAGCGGCAGCCTGTGTTTCAGGGAGAGGAGCACAGCACCCTATCTCCCCAGCGGCAGCTTATCCTACCAAGGGCAGACACCAATCTCCCAGATGACGCAGAGGGGACCGTGGTCTCTGTGCCCGACCTACAGGGATGCTGGACAGCCTGTCCAGATCCCCAACTTATAGTGTGTGTGTGTACTGTGAAATGTATTGCCTTCTCTCCTGTACTGCTGAGGTTTGCTACCAACTATGTGGGTTTGGCTATGGAGCTGGTCTAGTGCCCTCTGTTGGTAGCAACAGCAATATGCACTACCTGAATTGCAAGACTGGTTCATTTGCATATTCGGCTAGATTTGCATATTGCTAATTCTGCAGGCAGGTGAGATATTTACTGTTAAATATTGTCTCCCCCCACCCTTTTAAAATTGTGTTGTGATAAGTCACTGTGTGTTTCTTGATATGGTTTGACTGTTTGTGATTTTATTGAGGTTTCACAACAATGTTATTGTGGTGACTGTATTGGCTGGTCCCAAGGGAATAAAGGTTTTGACAGTTCTTCTTGATCCCTCTAAACATAGCCTTGTCTCGTTATTGGAGGGAGCTGTTATAATCACACTGGGGATTGCTATGCTCTGCATGCTCCCTTGAGCTTGAGTCACTTAGCTCTTTTAAGAGCTTGTTCCTGACACGCTCTCCTTGGAGGAGGGGTCTTCACCACACAGTCCTGGATGCTGGAGGTTCGTACAGGGTGGAAGGAAGAGTTTTTTCCCACACAGTCCTGGAGGACAGAAGCTGATCCAGGGTGGAAGGAAGACGGCGAGACTCCAGTCAAGATACGGCGGTTGCGGAGTCTGCGGTGGTTGTGGTGTCTGCTGCAGCGCTTGGAGTCCTCAGGAAGCGCTAGGAGCATCCGTCAACGGAGGGTACTCGGTCGGAAGTACAAGGAGCTCCGTTACATTGGTGGCAGCGGTGGGATGGCGTCCTAGTGCGAGGAGAAGCAGCTCGGAGACACTGGTATCGTATGAGAGGTTATTGAGGGCAACGCTAGCCACTGTGCAGCGTCCCTAACTACAGCAGCATGGAGCAGGAATGGATAGAGCCCTGCAAAGAGCACCTCAACATGATACGTCGCTACGAGGACGACGCTTACATTGAGGAGGTAAAGAGGCGGTTGGTCTGCTATGGCCCAGACCTTTCGAACGAGGTGGTCCACCAAGTAATGCGCCAGTTGAGTGTTGAGAACAGTGCGGCAATGGCCTTTGAGCGACAACTGTGGAGGTTGAGGATATGGACACCTAGTCTCCAGCGGCAGTGCAAGTTACAGGGAGCCGAAGGTGTCGTCCTTCCTCCCCAGCGGCAGTGCAAGTTACAGGGAGCCGAAGGTGTCGTCCTAACGCCCCAGTGGCAGCGCGAATTTCAGGGGGCCGAAGGTGTCGTCCTTCCCCCCCCAGCGGCAGTGTGTCCTACAGGGAGCAGAGACAGTTGGTCTCTCTCCCCAGCGGCAGTGCAAGTTACAGGGAGCCGAAGGTGTCGTCCTTCCTCCCCAGCGGCAGTGCAAGTTACAGGGAGCCAAAGGTGTCATCCTTCCTCCCCAGCAGCAGTGTGTCCTACAGGGAGCAGACAGTTGGTCTCTCTCTCCAGCAGCAGGACAATTTTATGGGAGTGGAGACAGGCGGTCTCCCTCTCCAGCGGCAGCCTGTGTTTCAGGGAGAGGAGCACAGCACCCTATCTCCCCAGCGGCAGCTTACCCTACCAAGGGCAGACACCAATCTCCCAGATGGCGCAGAGGGGACCGTGGTCTCTGTGCCCGACCTACAGGGATGCTGGACAGCCTGTCCAGATCCCCAACTACCCTCACAGGGACAACAGAAGGAGGGGGTAAGTACGAATTCCCCTCCCCAGCTAACTCCTAACTTGGCCCCAGGGTTAACAGGGGAGATGTTAACCCCCACTGACCCCCACGTTCCCCTGGCTACTGAGCCGGACTATGTCCCAAGCCCCCCAGCGGAAGAGCTGGCAGCTGGGCAGAGTGCAGTCGGCCTCGGCCCTCCCTTTGTCCCTTGTCCAGAGCCTGATGTCCTGCAGGCTATACCAGCAGAAGAGCTGGCATCAGGGCAGACCGTCCCTGGCCTCTGCCCTACCGATCCCCTTGTCACAGGACTGGCCTGCACCCCCCCCTCCCAGCAGAAGCGCTGGCATCAGGGCAGAGCGCCGCTGGCCTCTGCCCCTCAAGTCCCCACAGCGTGTTGCCCCATCACCCCAGAGGAATACCCAGGTGCAGTCACTGTTTGCTGTGGGTGGGCTGCTCTAATAACTGTTTGTTGTGGATGGGCTACTCTGGCACTTGCTTATGGTCGGTGGGTGACTCGACT